>CM077078.1:26347342-26607342 GCA_039513925.1 Platanthera zijinensis
CCCTTATATAGAATGGAGGAGAGAAGAGAGAATACAAATAAGAGATGTGAGACTAAAAAATTACATGCGGACTATACAGACACAAACCGCACAAGCCGCGCGGTTAGAAAGAGGAGCTAACCGCTCGGCAACTCCCAGAGAGATAGAGACCGACTTGTGAGACCGCTAGACCGCCCGGTCTCCAAGTCGTCAGTGTCAACCCGCTAGACCGCTTGGACCGTAGACAGCATCACATAACAATCAACCCTCTGAAGAGAACCGGCAGACCGCCCGGTCACCAACTTTAACAAAACCATCAAGTTTGTTTTTTTGCTTATGGGAGTTTTGTAGACTAGTGTTTATGCAATGTAAGGTAGTTTTGCAAGAGGTTTTGGAATTGAACTCTTGATGTCGACCAACTTCAAGAAGTGGAGGTCGTGTGCGGGGAGTTACCTTCTATGCGAGGACCTTTGAGAGGTGGTTTACGGAAACGAAAGGCAAGAGATTACTACTGCCACTGGCAATGTTGAAGCGGTGGGAGTTTGGAGAAGGACAAATGCTAAGACGGAGTTTACTCTCAAACAGAAAGGCTCACTAGAGCTCTTTGACCACATCATTGAATGTCGGTCGGCTGCTGAGATTTGGACTTCCCTTGATGGGTTATTCATTAAGAAGAATGTAGCGCGACTACAATTCTTAGAAAATGAGTTGGCTAGAGCCACTCACGGTGATCTGTCCATCTCTACATTGTTCCTGAAGATGAAGATCCTGTGCTGAAATTTCAGCATTGGACCCTGATGAGCTAATTTCAGAGGTGAAGCTTAAGAGGCACATTGTTGGGGACGACTCCCATTTTATAGAAATTAGGTGTGCGCATAACCACAAACCCATACTCCCCACCTCAAAAGAAGTGGGATCATGGGATTGACCGCGCGCGCAATCACCGCGTCCGATCCACCGCCCACCGATACCATCACGCGTAATGGGGAAACCATCGTGAGCCCCACCTCGTCGGCGCCGGGCGGTCGGTCACCTCCACGGACGTCGCCCGCCCGCCCTCTATCACCGTGCCGGACCCGGCCGCGTCCGAGGAAAATCCAAGTACTGGAGAAAACTCCAGCTCTCTCCTCTTTTGACGATGACAACAAGCAGGCAATGCGTTCCACTACTCTGACAGGTACCAAGAGTTCCAAACATAACCAAACAAAGTATTTCTGTGGCGGCGGTCCGTCCGAATCTCAAAATCAAGCCAGCTCTTATTACTATGAACCTCCACACGCTCACCACCATCAGTGCGAACATCGCACCAATACCGGAAGCAGTTCAAAGAAAGTTTCACGCCATGCTCGCGAAAGAAGACAACCAATCTCATGAGGCGTACTACCCCCAAGAGAGTAAACTGGGAAATCGGCATGCCGCAAAATTTTAGAATCTCAATCACTTCCTCGCATGGAGGGAACCAGAATCCCGATCTCAAGGTGGTCTCGCTGATACGCCCAAAATAGACTACGTAATAACGCAAGTGCACGTGTCAGATAAAATAATAAAATGATGAATCAAGATCGTTCTCACGAGGAAGTAATTAATCTAGTGCTCGTAATAACTAGCTCTACCCGTTCTTTAAATTCAAGTGAAATAAGTCAAAAGTGATAATTTTTATAAGTTAATAATGATTTCTATCTAAGATTTAAACTAATTAGACTACTTCAAAGCTTTGAAAAATACTTTTATAAATTGGCGAAATTAGTCTTGTATTCAGATTTTCTATGTGCGTCTATATGATGCGTAGAAATAATAATAGTCAAGAGTGTTTCAATGAATTATCATGCAACGATTTTTATAGAAGAAATCTGCATTTGTCGAATTTCAGAAATCCCAACATTCTAAATTCTCTTAGCTATCTCTAACTTTGGAAGTATAAAGAATATTGCTTAACATAAAAATCGGATCGCTAGCAAAACGAGGGAATCTCTTCCTCACCTATAAACTACGGTGAAATAATGAGCGATTGTACTTCTCCTCTCTCAAATCTCGAAATACAACGCAAAAGCGGAGATCCTTGGTTAAACGTTTTACACCACTCGTCTCTCGATTCTTGCGGTGCAATAAAATAGTCCCCAACCCAGTATTACGTCACTCATCTCTCGATTCTCGTAGCGAAATACAAGATGAAGACAAAACCCAAAAACTCATAAATAAATTAAAAAGTTCACAAGATGACAAATCATCAAACAAATCTCAACAACAAGAGACATATACTTTAAAAACACACAAAATACGTTCTTTTTCTCCAAAACAATCTCCAAAATCAGGCCTGCACAAAATGACTGCCCAGCAGTCCCGGACCGGTCTTTTTAAAGACCGGTCTTTTGCCTTGCCAGTCCCGGACCAGTTTCAGTCAAACCAGTCCCGGTCCGGGACCGGTTTTCCTGCTCAAGAGAAGGACCGGCCGGGACCGGAGGACCGGTCCTAACCGGTCCCGGACCGGTTATTTTTTTTAATTTTTTTTTTATTAAAATTTTAACTTCTATATTTATAATTTATATTAAAAATGGAATAAAATTCAAAATTTCAAAGTGAAATAAAATTTAATTTTTATTAAAAATGAAATAGAATTACAAATTGACATTTTACAATTTACATTATGACAAAAAAAAATAACATTGAACGAAAATGAAAATTACATTTAAGTTAAAATAAAATATGAAAATTACATTTAAATATTCAAAATTGAAATAAAATGAAAAATAAAATACATTTGCCTATTAATTCTTCGGTCGCGCTTCCCAAACTTAAGCTATTCATCTCGTCTTCCACTTCGGACTCACTATCTTCAATAGACGAGACGTGTTGCCTCCTCCTTATAGCATCCAAATGATCCTTGTAGCAAATGCAAATCTCCAAAGATTCCTCGTTCAAACGGCTTCTTCGCTCGTTCAAAATCCTGTCACTCAAAGAAAAAGCAGACTCCGAAGCTACCATACTAGCTTGGATTGTTAGTAAATCACGGGCCATTAAGGCAAAAATAGGATAAACATTTGTTTTAGTTTTCCACCATTTTAAAATATCAAAATTTTCTATTTCGCTTGCGGTCATATAATCTTGAAATTGTGTTTTTGTATATAAACCTAATTCATTTAAAGTACTCGAAGTTCGTTGTTTTTTTCTAGAGGCTAATTCTAAAAGTTTGTTTTTTAAAATATCTTTTGTTTTAGGTTGAGTGGATTCTTCACGAGGCCGCAATCCATACATATTATCATAATAATTATAGAAACGAGTAAAATCAGAATTAAATTTTGAAACGCTTAAATTAACAAAATCAATAGCCGTTTCGTTTAAATTTAAATTTCGATTAATTTCTTCTATAAAATTTTCTACCCCGTCCACACCCATTAAATGGTTTAAAGCCGCGGCGCATGAAAACATGGGTGGCATTTCTTGGTAATATTTTAAAAATTTCTCCTCCATTACTAATATTAACGGACGCCACATTTCATTTGTTTTGTATGTTTTAAAAGTTTCAGTAATTAATAAAATATTTTCAATAACTAAAGAGGAAGTAGGATAATAAACTCCGGAAAAAATCGTTGTTGATCGATAAAAACATTCTAATAAATTTACGTAATCTTCGAGGACCTCCCAATCTGATGCACCTAAATCATGTGCTTCTACACTATTATAAAATTCTATTAATAATTTTTTGTGTCAAAGCTCGCTTAAACATTTTATAAGTTGAGTTCCAACGTATAGGCATATCATAAGAATGACCTAAAAAATTTTTACCTTGTGAAATAACAAATTTTTTAAAATCTTGTTTTCTTTTTTTTGAACTGTAAATAACTCGTAACATAGTTCGTATTTTAATTACGTACTCGTTCATATAAACCAAACTGTCTTGTACAATTAAATTTAAAATGTGACAGACACAACGTGTATGAAAAAAAATTCCCTGTAATATTGGTTGTAAATCTGAAATCAAATATCGTATCGCGGTCGCATTATTGGAAGCGTTATCAAAAGAAATACTCATAATTTTTTCTTTTATTTTAAATTCTCTAATACACTTAATTATTATCTGATAAATAGCTCTACCAGTATGTGGATATTCAAATCCTTCAAAACAAATTATTCTTTTATTTAGTTCCCAACTATTGGGATCGATCTAGTGAGCGGTAATGCAAATATATGAGTGTCCCTCAGATATACCGCTTGTCCAGACGTCGCTTGTTAAGCTAACGCGACCGTCAAATGTTTCAAAATAATTTTTTAAATATTCTTTAGATTGCATATAAGCCGCTAAAGCACCGCGTCTAGTGGTAGAACGACTTACCTGCTGATATTTGGGTTGGAGTACCTCGTGTATGTATGATGTCATCTCTTCATCGTCGTAGTGGCTGAATGGAAATCCCTTTTTGATGACGTTCTCCATTTGTCGCTCCCGCTGCCGAGCTTGATCGTATGTCAAAATGTGCTCGGACGTTGAAATTTGAGCTTGAGTAGACTCCGGGGCTTGTTTTGAAATGCACGATTTCACATGCCGGACGAGCGTTGTATTGCTGCCAACGGCCATTAGCTTCCCGCAAAGTTTGCACTTCGCCTTCAATTCACTGTCGATCCGCACTTTGTCGAATTTCTCCCAGACTGCCGCCTTGTGGTGGTGTTCTACTACTTCATGCGCGACGGACGCAGAGGAAGAAGCCGGCATGGATGAGGAAGACGCCATTCGAGACTTGAGAGTGAGTGAGAGTTGAGAGAGAGAGAGAAGGAGAGTAAGTGAGAGAGAGAGAGATGAAAAAGAATTTTTAAGAAGGGGGGAGGGGGTATTTATAGAATTATAGGATTTGATTTTTTAAATTTTTTAAAATTTAAATTTTATAAAATTAATTATTTAAATAATTAAATTTAAAATAATAATAAATAAAATAAAATAAAAACAAAATTGATGGCTGGCATGGCCGGCCGGCCATGCCAGCTTTGGGCCAACGGCTCTTTAAAGAGCCGTTAAAAACGGCTCTAAAAAGAGTCGTTTAAAACGACTCTTTTTAGAGCCGTTATGGCTCTTAAAGGGACCGGTCTTTTTACCGGTCCCGGGGCCAGTCCCAGTCCGGGACCGGTCAAAGACCGGTAAAAGACCGGTCTTTGACCGGTCTTTTACCGGTCCCGGTCCGGGACTGGTCTTTTACCGGTCCCGGTCCGGGACCGGTCTTTGAAGTGAAATACGAGACTTTTGGGACTTCCGGGACCGGTCCGGTCCCGATCAGGACCGGTCTTTAGCCGGTCCTAACCGGTCCGGTCCCAACCGGACCGGTTAGGACCGGTTTTTTTGTACACCACTGTCCAAAATGATCCTCCCTAATGAATTTTCAATCCCCCATTATGGTATGAGATTCTACTCTTAAAAACATGCAGTCCTTTATCAAGAGTTGTCTCTGTCCAATTTTTATTTTGGCATATAATTCGAATTTTAAATTTAAAATTCGTGCAGAAGTTGTTGCAATAACTTTTTCATGTTGTTGCAACAACTTTTCCAAGTTGTTGCAACAATTTTTTCAAGTTGTTATAACAACTTGTGCATGCCAAAAACAATTCCAGCTTTACTTTTCCAGATCGATTTTTTCGGCATTTCTAGCAAGAAAACAAATGAAAATTAGATATATTAACTACAAATAAAATATATACGAATTTACTCATAGTTTTACTTATTTAATTCATTTGTTTCACAATACGATGAATATTAAATCAAAACAAAGTACTAGATAACTTCTTTTTGGGAAGTTATCACACATCCACACTTAAATGTTTGTTAGTCACTAGCAAAGGCATTTCATAACAATGAGATGAGTGAAGAAGTAATAAGATATGAACTCAAATGGTCTTTAGTTCTTGAAAACAAATTAATCGAGGCATACTCAAGAAATTTAGTTTACTTAATTGATAAACATATCAATCTATCAGAGCTCAAACATTCACAAATCTATTAGTTAGATGGAAGATAAAACTCAGACAAGTATCTTAGTGCGGTACGTGCTTTTCTTTAAAAAATAGTTTATTTCCATGCAATTTTTTAAATTCAACCTCCGCATTTAGGAGAGGATAAGAATAAGCTATGTCTATGATTTAACTTCCACAAGAGTTAGTAGTACAACTTAAAATAGGATTGTTTTTGGCTTGATAAGAAATTTATGGATAGCTTTGATAATAGTATGATGTTCTCTAGTTAGTAATTTTAATAATTCACCATATTATGGGGTCTATCAACATAAATCATTTTAGTTTAAACATATTTTTATCATAGTAGAGATCATTTCAAGTATAAGTCCACATACTCGGGCCACATATCACTATGATGTTTCCACCAATTTTGTTTTCTACATCATTTTTTATAAAATCGTAGTTGAGATCATTACAAGTACGTTTTCACATACTTAGGTTGCATATCACTATGACGCAATTTTTTTTCCCCTATTTTTTCATCAAAGTTGAGATCATTACAAATATGTAGATCTATACCTAGACCACATATCACTATGAAATTTAACCCCTTTTAAGAAAAATGTGATACCCATAAATGGCTAACTTACTAAGGTATAACTAGTAGAAACAAATGATATGTAAGCCTAGAATAAAGTGTATGAAAAAAATTCATGCTCAAATATTTTAGTGGATGATCAAAAAGAATACTACCTAAGCTCATGTGTAGGCTCACATCATTGACTTAGTTCTTGCTCATCTCTCTACGTTATTTTAAATGTCAATATCAAAATTTGGCATTGAAAGGAAACAAATATTTTGTATATAAAATTAATGTTTGAGCAAACTTTATCAAAAAAAAATCTTATTAACTTCAAATTCATGAATTGAACTCTTTGGATTGTTCAGTCATACCAATTAATTATCATTGAATATATCTAGAATAACCTAATGATTAATTAAAACAAGAATTAAGATCATTAAATTCATGTTTAAATGAATTATTCTTCACTCAAGTGGTAGGGGTTAAAATGGGTCCGTTTACGTACCTATTCTTAGGTACGCATATAAAAGGCTTTCGTTCTTGTGGTGGGGCCCGCGTTTTCACGAAGCAAAGAAGCCTAGGGTTTCTTCTCCGTCGCCGAGAAGCCGAGGCCTTCAAAACTGGTTGCGATCACCTCCTTTTGCTGCTAATCGAAGGAAATATCCTCAAGAAAGGTTAGTCTCAAGCTTCGTACTCCGACTTCATGGCTATTTACCGAGTAGTTGTGATTTTCTGTTTTTTTTTTACCGAGCAAAACGGCTCTGAAACTTATGTATTTCTATGTATTGTTGGGTTTTTGTTGGAGCTAAAACAATTTTTTTTATAATACGATTGTATTGCATATAGATATGGTCGTATTCCTATTGTATTGCAGTAAATACAGCCGTATTGCCATTCAATTTCCAGAAATTAGTGCCTTATCTGAAAATACGTCCTTATTAGATCGTATTGTAGTAGTCATATGTTGTGTGGTTTTTTTTGTAATAGTCATATGTTAAAGACACAACTCTTGTATTATCTATGTATAACACAAAAGACAGTCGTATTGTAGTAGTTATGTGTTGTATTTTTTTTTTGTTTCTAAAACATTTTGGTGTTATAATATTGTTGTATAGTATGTAGATACGACCGTATTCCAATTGTATTATATTTGTAATACAGTACAGTTACACGCCTCTATTTATTCAAATATCTTTTGAATGATATGGTAGATGACTGTATCAACAAGTTTACACTGTCGTTGTGTCGTCTCTTCTTTCAAAGAAAAAACAATACCACTACTAAGATCATTAAACAAAAACACGAGGAAGGATTTGGAAGAAGCTGGGATTCTGTCGTTGTTCTTGAAAACACGAGGAAGGACTGTAATGGCGGGAAATGCAGATCTCCGCCCGCGAGAAGGGTCCGTTTCAGATATGCGTCGGCAAGTTGAGTTTCGTTCCAGGCTTCTTCACTTTTGCTGTGCTCTTTGAGAGAGTTAGGCTGAAATGACAAAGATGAGGGTAGTCTTTAGTCAAAACCCAGAAAAAGCGATGGCCAATCCTCCTATTTTTTTTACATTCAAACGAATAAGACGACTACTTGCCGCTCGAAACCCTGAAAATGTGAATGCGGAATTTTTTGGAGGGAAACACGAGCTCATCCCGAAATAAAGGCCTTTTATATGCGTACCTAAAATTTTTTCAGTTAAAATACCTTCACCTCTACACTTAAGTCCTTTGCTAGTCTTTAGCAAAGTTTTTTTTATATATATCTCATGAGGTTACACTAAATTATTATTACTAATAAGCATATAATTATATGGGAAAAAAACTTGAAATTGGAATAACTCCCCTGAAGTATGCAGTTCAAATAATCGATCATGCCCGTCCTTTCCATCCATTTGTGAGTAAGTCATGACCATGGGGTGCAAGTCAGCAATAATGATAAACCCATAGGTAACCTGCAGAAATTTCTCATTTTCATCCATTCTTAACGAATCTCCATAAACACGCTTAACATTAGCATCAATCTAAGCATTTATCATTCCTATTATTATTAATTATTATTTTACTAAGAATAATAACACGACTATAAACATATTAAATACTTAAATTAAAATTTTTTAAATAAAATTCCTAGAGCAAGCTAATAAGACAAACTAAAAAAAGAAAAATTGGGTTGCCTCTCAAGTAGCGCCTAATTTACTGAAGGAATAAAAAATGGACAGAAAAATTAAAGCACAATATGCAGAAAATGGAATATAACTACTGAGTTTATTGTCTCCCCAGCACGACTTATTTAAAAAATTTAAAAATTCTAAATTATTGGACGATGAAAAGAAAAATGAACAGGTAACAGTTCTAATATTCGTGTCGGTAGCAGGTACCGATATAGCGATAAAACAACTATCCCTCTACCTAAATAATAGTACATGCACCTCATAGGTTGAGAAAATAAAAAGTAAGAAGATGAGAAATGTTCCTCACTATTCTCACCATAAAATGTATCGTTTCCTAGTAAGGTATCATCATCAATAGGAAGGCAGTAGGGGGAGAAGAAAATAAATGAGGCTTCCACTATAGAGGAGAAACCAAACTTCTCACATAAGTGGATACCCATCACATCAACTTGAGGATAATGCTCAATATCCTCTTAAAGCATCTGTGACACATCAACTCATTTTGGATCAGATACAGAAAGTTGATTAGGAAATAATATAGAGGAAAGACATAAATGATCTCTAATCATGGGAGTGATCTCGGTTTCCCTCCCAGCAGGTTCTAAAAATTGATCGATGTCGGTCTCATAGTCTTCATAACAAGGGGGACCCGAGAACTCAAGGGTCTCGGCGGTGAGTTGAACCTCCTTATCTAATTAGAAAGGATATCATCTTCATCCCACCGTGATGCGTCATCATGCTCCAAAGAATCATTCCCTCCATATGAGAGATCAATATCTTTGTCCTACTTTGCGCAACCTCAGGTTCTGGATCCTCACCCTGCGCAAAATCTTTGACTGGATCGATAAACAAGCGTAGAAATGTTTTGCAAAAAAGATTGAGGAACATCATTAATATTTAATTCAGAAAATGTATGTACAGGTTCTTTTGCGGGTGGATCAAAACTAGGTGATGATTGTGGATGAGGAGATGATGCATCAATATTAATATATAAGCTCACAATTATAAGTGGCTTATCCACAATAGTCTCACGCAAAAATGGTGGTACAACAACAGTAGATATGATATGGATGCCCAATTCATAATTTTTCTCCCTCTCTCTTTTATAAGCGACACAATCCTTCAAAACGTGATTCATACTAGGACAAAATAAACACTTCCTAACATTACTATTCGATAACCAAGGAGTTGGGTCGTAAGTTCGAAGAATCATTTGACGTGGGGACATAAAATTATAATGATTTGCACCACAATATTAGGGACTTAAATATTCTTTATGTTTTGTGAACCATGAATGATATCCAGCAGTCCACATATAACACGCATTAGTAGTATGACTAAACACCACAAAATATGAAAGATCTTACAACACATGATTGTAAGTATGCAAAATAGTGCAGGAAATTGATCTCCAATTTACACCCAAGCTGTCCTTCTCCAAGATCCGATTTTTGCCCTTGTTCTTCTTCTCCAAAGCAATCTCCAAGATGATCCTCCCCAATGAATTTTAAATCCTCCATTATGGTTTGAGATTCTACTCTTAAAACATGCAATTCTTTACCAAGAGTTGCCTCTTTACAATTTTCATTTTGATGTAAAATTCGAATTTTAAATTCAAAATCCGTCCAGAAGTTATTGCAACAACTTTTTCAGGTTGTTGCAACAACCTGCGCAAGCCAAAAATAATTTCAGTTTTACTTCTTCAGATCGATTTCTTTGACATTTCTAGCAAGAAAACAAAGAAAAATTAGACATATTAATTACAAATAAAATAGATACAAATTTACTCATATTTTTACTTATTTAATTCATTTGTTTCACAATACGATGAATATTAAATCAAAATGAAGTACTAGATAACTTCTTTTTGGAAGTTATCACTCGCAGATCGTCAACCAACCACGAGAAGGATTTTGGATCATCTCCTCAACAGGTGGTATCCTCACTTCAATATCGGCGGACAAGCCGAACCTCCTCCAAATTACAACCTGATCCCCGAAAAGAAAGGAGCGAATACACATCGGTCTCGCAGTACATTTTGAGCCCTGTTACAAAAATTAAAAATAAATTTAGACTAAAAAGTCATATCAAAGATCATTCACTCCCGTCATGAACAAAAAGGCACGTCACCCGATAGAATCAAAAAATATCCGCGACGCGCCCGAACATGCACACGCGCCCCGACACACACGCACCAAGCCAACAAGCCCCCGCGCGCGTGCCCGCTCATGGCCACACGCATGCAGTCGTGTGCGCTAGCCCGCAAGCGTACACGCGGCGAGGCGCGCGCACCACAACGCGCGTGGCCAGGCGAGTGCACGCGCAGGAAGGTGTGTGTGCGCGCACCCATGCGGGCGCACTCATGCACACCTTTGCAGGTGCGCCCGCACGCTATCTTGCACATGTTCACACACATGCATGCTCGCGTGCGGCCGAAACCACACACGCCAATGCACGACCCCGTGCACACATCCACGCGCACCGTCGCGATTATGGGAATAACAACTTCCTCCCTCAGCCGCATTCATCGCCTCTCCTACATCATAATATATTCTAACATTTTTACCCGAGTTTGCAGGGCAAAACCACATGCAGTCTCAAGTCCATCACCGTTCGCCATCGTTAGCGCCATAAAAATGAGCAGAGAAAGATCCTTGTTTTTCTTCATCCGAAGCCGTTTCTTTCAACAAGGATCTGGGGGCAATTGTTAGGGATGATCCCCCCCCCCCATTTTATAGAAATTAGGTGTGCGCATAAGCACAAACCCATGATTCCCACCTCAAAAAAATGGGATCATGGAATTGACTGTGCGCGCAATAACTACGCCCGAGCCCCCGCGCACTGATCCCATCACGCATAAAGGGCAAACAACCGCGAGTCTGACCTTGCCGGCGGCGGTCGGCCACCACCCCACCACTTTCATTGAGGTGGTGGCTATCGTCGGGCGGCAGCATGGCCACCGGAGAGGCATTTTTCGGTGATCCTGAGAGGAAGCCCAAACTTGGTTTTTCCATGGATTTCAAAATTTGATTCGACTCAATTGCGCCTGACCTCAAATCCTATTGATCTAGGAAGCTAGCACATGGGGAGAGGGGGAAAACATGCATGATTCCTGGCTTGGAGGCGGCTACTCCGGCGGGTGGCCATGATTTTTCTCATTTTCCGGCGAATCTCTCCCGATCTCGATTCTCCACTGAAAGCTTTGATGTAGGAGTCGATTTCGACTGCTAAGGAGCTTCTAAAGGTGATGAAAGGGTTAAATCGAGCTATGGAGGCCTCTATATAGGAGATCAAAGTTTTGGGTGTTATGTTCATGGCCATTAAATACCCTCCTTGATGGTGGCCGACCTATAACTGATGGAAACCTCCTCGTCTTTATCAGGGAATATGAAAGGAGGGGTTGAGGAAGAAGAAGGGAGTGTCATTGGCCTCCCTCCATGATTTCCCCTCCAAATGAAACTTCCCTCCTAATTACCCTCATTAAATCCCTATTAAACTCACTTAATTCAGATTAAATAAATTTAATAAACTTAGTGGGCCTTAGGTTGCGCTTTGGACAAGGTCTTAGCCCACTTGAATTGGCTTGAGCTCTCATTTAACCTTTAGGGGTTAATTTGACTGTGGTTGACCTTGGGGTTGACTTTAGTCAACTTGATTGGTTGACTGGTCCAAGGGGTATGTCTTAAGTCCCCTGACACCATCCAATGTTTATTGGGTCATTGTGATGCTCCAATTGAGCCCACTTGCTAAATAGTGTGATTTGACCTAAATAGGGCCAAGTTTGACTTTTGTCAAACTGGTCAACTTGGTGACCACATGATGGGGCTTTTGGGTCCACTTGGCTCCTAATAACATTACAAGGATAGAGGTGATGTCAATTTTAGGTTTTGAGGCCAATGAGACCTCTTGGGTGAAGATTTGACATATATTGTTCTAAAGTTGACTTTGCTCAATTCAGCTCACTGGATTGGCTTAGCCTTGAGTCCATCGCTCAGTTACCTCTCTCTTAGGGATAGGGAAGTGTTAGTGAGCATATCCTGAGGTGGTGAGTTCTTGTGAGAATGAATTCGTCTGGGTTGACTTGTGTACATTGGTGGTGCACATAACAATCTTCCTAAGCTCAAGTTGAGTTAGGGTCACACTAGGGCCTCAAGCACCACTCCAGCCATAACCCTAACTTTAGGGGGCCTAGAAGTATGGGGGATGTCACACCCACGATGAATGTTGTCGCCTCAGCCAAATGTCGCCCACGAGATATTTGCTCATGAAAACAAGTTTTGTGAGCTACCGCCGCACGTTAGCTACCTAACGCCCCGCGATAGCTTCCAATACTTGTTTTTCTAGACCAAAATATTTCAAATTTTTAACTTACGCCCAAAACCTTATTCACCCCCCCCCCCCTCTAAAGTTGGCCATTAGATCCAACATAGGGAGGGGATGCTCTCTTTGATCTTCCGGGTGTGTGGCGGGACCTCCGGGACCTCCTCGTTGTAGCTCAGGATCTGTTCCTTGATTCTAAGTCTTTGGCCAAGCGCACTTCTTTGGGAGAAGTAGGTGCGAGATACCCCTTTTTGGGTCCGAACTCCCCTTGAAGCCGAGTTCAGATTTAACAAGCGGAAGCAGGTTTTCCAATTATTCAATATTTAAACCCTTATATTTCATTATACTAAGTACTAACAATATTTATGCAATTGTTATTTGTTGCAGGCTCTATTCAATGTTATT
This sequence comes from Platanthera zijinensis, assembly GCA_039513925.1. NCBI lineage: Eukaryota > Viridiplantae > Streptophyta > Magnoliopsida > Asparagales > Orchidaceae > Platanthera > Platanthera zijinensis. The sequence goes on from CM077078.1 coordinate 26,360,722, forward strand.
GCAATCGTGCCACATATATCTATTGCATCTGCAACAACTTATGCGTATGACCGTACTTATTTTTGTTCTTTATTTCTTGGTTAACAACTCATAGTTGTCATTTACTACAATGATTCCTTCGGGTTTCTATTTTGTGATTATGATCATCTTGCAAGAATTATGATTATGATATAACAGGTTTTGTTAAATGTCCCACCCTATTATTCTCATGAGGATATTCTAGTTTTTGGTGCTTTGTTTGAGTTAAACATTTTGATGAGGAAATATTTATCTTTATACTTAAAGCCACTTCTTTTGCATCAAGCCATGGCGCTTCGCGCGGAGCTGGCCGACGTGCGCTGCGAGAACGTCCTCCTGAGGGAACAGCTTCGCGCTGAGGCGGCGAAGGTCCCGCCTCCGACGCTGGATGCGAGGCTAAGGAGTCGTTACCTCTCGTAGTACGACGTCGACAAGCTGCTGCAAGCCAACGCTCAGGCTACCGTCAAGCTGACGCTCGAGACGCTGCCAGACGTGAAGCTGCTTCGGGAGGACGGCGCAACCATCGACGCTCGCCAACTACTCCCATGGCTATTCGATCCAGTCCCCAAACCGCCAGGCGCGCCCGACTCCCCGCCCTCGGACGTCCCGAAATCTCCTGCCGCTGCCGGCGAGACGTCCGAGGAGAGCTCTGGCGAGAGATCCAGCGAGGACTCGAGCGAGAGCACCAGCGGAGATTACAGCGCGCCCCCTTGAGGGGTCCTTTTCTCTTTTTTTGTTACTCTTTTGTAATGAGCGAGAAGCTCCAATCCTTTGTAATATGCTGCGATGATTAAATACAATGTTATGTTTAACTCCTTGCCGATGTGTTCGTTTGAATGAATAGGCTAGTCAGCCAAGTGACTTCCGCGCGAGCTTCCGCCGAGACCCTTAGTCTCTTTAGGGTAACCTTCCTTAGAGATCTATTAGGCGGGAGCCTTGCGTTGTTGATTAGGTCGTCCTGCCTAGGTCTGCCGAGAGCCTTCTTCAGCGAGAACCCCTTAGCCGAGACCTTCACTGGCCGAGACCTTTACTGGTCGAGACCTTCACTGGCCGAGACCTTCACTGGCCGAGACCTTTACTGGTCGAGTCCTTTAGGGCCTTGTCTCCGGTCTAGGCCAGGGCCATGCCCAAATATCTTCCAACCAACTAAACCCATGCCCCACCGGCGAGCCTTCGGACCTGTCAGCTAGATGGGAGCCTGCGCAGCGGGTCTACCGGGGGCCGAGCCGAGTTCGTCGTAGCGCAGAGTAATTACATATCAAGAACCAAGGACTAAGAATCAAGGACTTAACCTCTCCCCCACAGGCGAGCCTTCGGACCTGCCAACTAGATGAGAGCCTGCGCAGCGGGTCTACCTGGGGCCGAGCCGAGCTCGGGATGTTGATGAAGATCAAACCAAACCTCTCCCCCACAGGCGAGCCTTCGGACCTGCCAGCTAGATGAGAGCCTGCGCAGCGGGTCTACCTGGGGCCGAGCCGAGCTCGGGGTGTTGATGAAGATCAAACCAAACCTCTCCCCCACAGGCGGGCCTTCGGACCTGCCAGCTAGATGAGAGCCTGCGCAGCGGGTCTACCTGGGACCGAGCCGAGCTCGGGGTGTTGATGAAGATCAAACCAAACCCCTCCCCCACAGGCGAGCCTACGGACCTGCCAGCTAGGTGAGAGCCTGCGCAGCGAGTCTACCTGGGGCCGAGCCGAGCTCGGGGTGTTGATGAAGATCAAACCAAACCTCTCCCCCACAGGCGAGCCTTCGGACCTGCCAGCTAGGTGAGAGCTTGCACAGCGGGTCTACCTGGGGCCGAGCCGAGCCCGGGGTGTTGATGAAGATCAAACCAAACCTCTCCCCCCACAGGCGAGCCTTCGGACCTGCCAGCTAGATGAGAGCCTGTGCAGCGGGTCTACCTGGGGCCGAGCCGATCTCGGGGTGTTGATCAAGATCAAACCAAACCTCTCCCCCACAGGCGAGCCTTCGGACCTGCTAGCTAGATGAGAGCCTGCGCAGCGGGTCTACCTGGGGCCGAGCCGAGCTCAGGGTGTTAATGAAGATCAAACCAAACCTCTCCCCCATAGGCGTGCCTTCGGACCTGCCAGCTAGATGAGAGCCTGCGCAGCGGGTCTACCTGGGGCCGAGCCGAGCTCGGGGTGTTGATGAAGATCAAACCAAACCTCTCCCCCACAGGCGAGCCTTCGGACCTGCCAGCTAGATGAGAGCCTGCGTAGCGGGTCTACCTGGGGGCGAGCCGAGCTCGGGGTGTTGATGAAGATCAAACCAAACCTCTCCCCCACAGGCGAGCCTTCGGACCAGCCAGCTAGATGAGAGCCTGCGCAGCGGGTCTACCTGGGGCCGAGCCGAGCTCGGGGTGTTGATGAAGATTCCTTCAACCAGACCTATTCTATCATCAGGATGAGAAGACATAGTTGGTTAAAGCAAAATGTATTGTGATTGCATTCTTTAGAGATGATCAATATTTTGAAAAGGTAACAATGAAACAATAACATTTATTCACCACATTACAATCCTTCTCTCCCTTTAAGGGTAGAAACGTTTTAAGTCGTCACCGCTCCAGGTGTGGCTCAAGGTCCTTCCCTCCACATCCTGGAGGTAGTAACCCCCGTTAGTCAGAGCCTTCCCTACTATGTAAGGCCCTTCCCAGCTGGGGTTGAGCTTGCCAACAGGGGCCGACCTTCCTGCCGCGTCGACCTTTTTCAGCACTAGGTCCCCCTCAGCGAATTGCTTGACCCTAATGTGCTTATCGAAATACCTGGCCATTCGCCGTTTGATCTCTTCTTGCCTGATGGCAGCAACATCCCGCAGCTCTTCCACCATGTCCAGCGAGAGGCGCAAACTGGGGACCATTATCCGTCACTATTGCTTGGGGTAGCCCATGCCTGCATATGATTTCCCCCCAAACAAAGTTCCTGATGACCTGGGAGGTAACCTTGGCTAGAGCTTTGATCTCCAGCCACTTCGAGAAGTAGTCGATCATGACTAGGAGGAACCTCCTTTGCCCACTAGCTGGAGGGAAGGGTCCAACTAGATCCATCCCCCAAATGGCGAAGGGTCATGGTGCCGTGATACTTCGAAGCCTTTGAGCAGGCAAGAGCTGGAGGGGCGCGTGTACTTGACATTTTAGACATCTCTTTGCAAACTCGACTTTATCCTTCCTTAAGGTCTGCCAGAAATATCCTTGTCTTATCACCCTTGCTTCCAACGTTCTTCCTCCTGAGTGACTGTCGCACTCTCCCGAATGCACCTCTTCCAGGATCCTCGGGACCTCCTCCTCGGTCACACATCTCGCGAGGAGCCCCGACAACATCTTCCGATGTAAGCCTCCATCCAACATCAGGTAGTGGGCCGCATTTCGCCTAAAGCTCTTCGCATCCTTGACCCCCTCTGACAGCTCGCCTGTGGTAAGGAAGGTCACCAATGGGTCCACCCATGAGGATCGCCGACCTACCTCCATCAACTCCCATTCTTCAATTGCTGGTCGGAATAATTCGGTTAGGGTTCCTCCTCCCCGAGGCCCAAACTTTGCCAATCGATCAGCTTCTGTGCTTTCCTCCCTGGGAACATGTTGAATAGAGAAAGAACGGAAGCCTCCGATGATTGCCCTTACCTTAGATAGATACTTCACGAGGGTAGGCTCCCGAGCCTCAAACTCCCCTCGGATCTGCGAGGCTACCACCATCGAGTCGGTGAAGGTCTCCACATCCTGAATCTCCAACTCCTTCGCCAATCGAAGGCCGGCTATCACTGCCTCATACTCCGCTTGATTATTGGTTACAGGGAAGTGGAAAGGCACCGCCTGTTCTATGGTAACCCCTTGAGGGCTCACCAACACTACACCCCCTCCCAGGGAGTGCCTTTCCGAGGCCCCGTCGACCATCATCTTCCATGCTTCCTGCGGCTTCGGCTCTTCTTTCTCAGCTTCAGTAACATAGTCTGCCAGGAAGTCCGCTACGGCCTGAGCTTTGATGGAGAGTCTTGGAACAAATGAGATGTCGAACTCGCTGAGTTCGATGGACCACTTTGCCAGCCTTCCTGAGTGCTCTACCCCCTCGAAGACCTTGCGAAGAGGATGGTCGATTACCACCCTAATCGAGTGTGCTTGAAAGTATGGACGAAGCTTCCTTGCCGAAACAACCAAGGCATATGCCAGCTTCTCCAGAATGGGGTAGCGGAGCTCTGCCTTTTTCAAGATTCGGCTTACATAGTAGACGGGTAGCTGCTTCTTCCCCTCTTCCCTAACCAAGACGGAGCTCACAGCTTCCACCCCCACCCCGAGATACAAGGTCAGGTCTTCCCCCTCCTTGGGGCTTTGGAGTAGCGGAGCCTGGAAGAGTTGCCTCTTCAGCCCTTGAAAGGCCTCTTCGCATTCTGTTGGTACCCTAGTTTGATTTGAGTTTAGTCTTCTCCCTTTGTCCCTTGACCCAAGAAATATCTATGGTCATTGGTTAGTAGTCTAGCTGTAGAGTCCTCGCTTATCCAAATGAAGAATTTGGCTAAGTAGTTTGTTCGTTCGACTATGGTCGAATGCCGCTCGACTATCGTCGACTGACCGATCGACGATCGTCTATCAGTTGTTCGACTTTCAGTCTGCGTTGATAGTTCAACTATCGGTTGATAGCTCGACTATCTGTTTGCTGTGATAGTTCGACTATCTGTTGATAGTTCGACTATCTGTTGGATAGTTCAACTATCTGGTGGCTCGACTATCTGTTGATAGATCGACCATCTGCGTTCCCTTGATAGTTCGACTATCTGTTTGGATAGTTCTACTATCTGATAGCTCGACTATCTGTTTGATAGGTCGACTATCTGTGTTGTTTGATAGCTCGACTATCTGTTGATAGTTCGACTATCTGTTTTCCCTTGGTAGTTCGACTATCTGCTTAGATAGTTCAACTATCTGATGGTTCGACTATCTGTTAGATAGTTCGACCATCTGCCGTCTTGTGGTAGTTCGACTATCTGCTTAGATAGTTCAAATATCTGATGGTTCGACTATCTGTTGGATAGTTCGACCATCTGTCGTTTTGTGATAGCTCGACTATCTATTGATAGTTCGACTATCTGTTGTTCTGTGATAGTTCGACTATCTGTTGATAGATCGACTATCTGTTTCTCCGTGATAGTTCGACTATCTCTCTGATAGTTAGACTATCTGTTTTGGTTTGATAGTTCGACTATCTGTTGATAGTTCGACTATCTGATAGCTCGACTATCTGTCCTGATAGTTCGACTATCTGCTGCGGTAGTTCGACTATCTGCTTGATAGTTCGACTATCTGGATCGTTCGACTATCTGTCCGATAGGTCGACGATCTCCGTGCGTCGGTCGACGATCTCCTATGGTCGTTCGACGTTTTCTGTGTGCCTTATTATTTTGTATTTATTTATTGTATAAATATATAATCTGACATATCTTTTCAGTTATTTTATAATGTTATTTCCAGGCATATCTGCTCCATCCTTTTTGCCTGAGTCTTATCTTTTCAGATAAAGTTGTTTGTCTTATTTGTTGACTTTGTATCTTACTTTATCTGCTGACAGTCCTTTATAGCCGTTAGACTGAAAAGTCTTCCTTCTGCTATAAAGAGTATGTCTCTGATGGGACTTTATTTAGTCCTCTTGTTATTTGATTTGATCCTACAACTTCTTAGAAAAGGCTTATTCCTTTTTATAGAATATCTTGCTGCAGAGTTTGTTTTGCTTTGTGTTATTTGCAGCCCAGGTTTCAACCTTCACAAGAAGACAAACAGCTCAAATTCAAATATAGCCGTTGCTGTTGCTGATATATAAAGGACCCTTTGAAGAAGGTTTCGAGCTAGTTAACTAGTTGATAGCTCTCACATACTCATCAGCATTCAAGCTATCAGGAAGAAAAGAAAAGTTTACTGCTCTCAGCAATTCACATTGATCTGAGAAGTGTTTGATCTCCCGATCTTCTTCAACCTGAGTGCTCCTGTTTCAGGAAGATACACTCAGAGATTCTTTGAAGAAGAAGAAGAAGATTGCTGCCTGAAGATTTCTTATTTATTTTTATATCTTCTTGTAGCTCTTTCCTTCAGATCTTTTCTGAAGAGTTTTCTGCACTGAAGCAAGATTTCACCTGGACATCTTTGAGCCAGGGGGAGCCTTGATTCTTTAAGAGCATTCTAGCTCAGTGCAAGTTTCTTTGTGCTTCTCTAATCTATTGAAAAATAGAGAAGACATTTTAACCTTTCTTTCCCCCTCCTGTACAGGGTTATTACTCCCTTCAAAAGTATCCCTTGGTGGCAGGGCACTTGATCAAAAACCTGTGTTGGATTTTGAGTTCCTGATCAAAAACTCAAAGGGTCTCTAGATCTACCTGAAGCAGATCTTGTGGTGGCAGGGCACCTGATCAAAAACCTGTAGTGGATTCCTACCTTGTTGGTAGAAGAGTGGACGTACCCAAGTTGTTTGGGGAACCACTATAAACTCCTTGTGTCGTCTGGAATGCTTAATTAATTACTTGCATTGTGGCTGTGATTAGATATAACTAAGTTGCTAGTTGCTGTTTAGGAAATCCAAGCCTTAACTGTAATTACAGTTAGCTTGAGTTTGTGCACATCACCTGTGTTAGACTCTAGGGTTATTTTAAATATCTATAGCTTTCCATTCCGCATTCACTCCAAGGGAGTTGAGTAGATTGTCAAGTTTGTTAAGTCAAATTTTGATAACTCTATTCACCCTCCCTCTAGAGTAGTATCTATCCCTTCACTTTCAATTGGTATCAGAGGGAGGTTGACTGACTGTATAGGCTAACACCTAAGTCACAAGATCCTGATAGATACCAAAAGCTTAGATATTCACTATCATGGCCCAGTCCAAGGATTACTCTAGCACCAGACCTCCAGCATGCAACTTGGCTAAGTTCAGCATCTGGAAGGCAAGGATAAAACTTTATATGAATTCTATTGATGAAAGCATCTTTGCTTCTATTTTGACAGGACCTCCAAAGGCACCTGCTGCTGCTTCATCATCAACTGATATGAGTGCAGTGCCTCCTCCATACTACAATGATGAGTACAAGAAGGCCAAGATGGCAGATGCAAAGGCAATGAACATACTGGCTCAGACTATGTCTGATGAAGTATTCCAGAAGGTTGCTGACTGCTCTTCAGCAAAGGAGATGTGAGATACACTGAACCAGATTGTAGCTGGTTCAGCTGATGAGAGGAAGGACAGAAGGTCCAACCTCATCTCACAATATGAGAACTTCAAAAAATCTGATGCTGAATCAGTTGAAGCTATGTACACCAGGCTCAGCTCAATCATCAATGAGCTGAGGACCTTAGACAAGGACATCTCATTGACAGAGGTCAATGATAAGATCCTTATGTGCTTCCCTAGCACATGGGATCTGAGGATCTGGCCCATCAAGGTAGCCAGAAGTACAACGGAGATCTCCACTGAAGCCCTTCTCGGCAAGCTCAAATCTTTTGAGCAAGTGCTGAAGACAAGAGAAGCAGAAGCAGAAGCAAAGACCCCCACTCCAACAAGAAAAGAGCAATCTCTAGCTCTTTAGGTTGCTGATGCTTCAGAAGGCAGCCAATCAAATGAGGAGCTCATGGCATTGTTTGCCAAGAGGTTTCTCAAAATGGGGAGAAAAGAGTTCAGAAGAAAGTCTTCAAAGTATGAAGAAAAACCAAGGTATAATCGCACCCCTACTAAAGAAATTATCTGTTATGGGTGCAGGAAACCTGGACATATCTTACCAGATTGTCCAGAGGAAAAGAACAAAGAAAAGAGAAAGGACAAGGATCAGCACAGGAAGCACTCCAAGCAATCCTCCTACAAAAATAAGAAAAAGGAGAGAGGTTTCATTGCTGAAACCTGGAGTGATTCTGATGAAGAATCTTCATCCTCCAGCTCCAGTGAGGATGAGGAAGAGAAGAAGGCCAAAGAAGTTTGCCTTATGGCAATAGATGCCTGCAGCAACCACTCTGCTGCAGAGAGTTCAGATTCAGAGGAAGAAATGCCTACAGAAGATGAGGTATTATCTTCTTATGATTTTACTTCAGCAGAATTTAAATTAGACTTTAAATCTTTGTGCTTAGATCTGATTAGTGCTGAAAAAGAGATAAAAGAAATTAGACATAGGCTAGCTGAATCAGAAATCATAGCTAAAGAAAACATTAAGTTAAAGGAAGATCTCACTAATTATAGTGAAGAAATTAAATTTCTTAAAATTGAATTAGCTAAGTCTAAGAGATTAGAGGAATCACTTAATGGTAGAAGCCTTAAGTTGTTAGAAATTACCAACATGCCTAACACTAGGTCAGGTAATAATAAATTAGGCTTAGGAGCTTCTCCCAGTGTCCCCCCAGTTCTTCTTAAAAATAACCTTTCAACTCCAGTGAACTTCGTTTCAGCTAGTGGAATGAAGAACACTGAGCAAGTAAAACAAGTTAATAAAACTTTAAATAAAGCTAAGAGAGAGAAAAGAAAGCAATTTTTTAAGAATGTGTACAGCTCGACGAGAGCGTCGAACGAAGCTCGACGATCGGAAGCTCAATGGTCGAACGAAGCTCGACGATCTGAGCGCCCATCGTCGAACGTCGATCGACGTTTTCAATATGAATTTCAAAATTATCATCAATCCCATAGAAACCTAAATGCAAATAGAAACCCTAGGTTTGTTGACCCATCATCTGCATGGAGAATTCCACCTAGGAGATCTCACCCATTAGGTTATCACCCTCAGCCTGCATTTTCTTATATTTCCAGTTTTTCTTATGTGAAAAACAAGGGACCCAAGGTTACCTGGGTCCACTCTGTCTAAATAAATTTCTTGCAGGTGAAGGCCTATCCTATCACTCAAAATAAGTGGTATTTGGATAGTGGATGCTCAAAGCATATGACAGGAAATAAAGATCTTCTGTCAAAATTCAAAGCTAAGCTCGGCCCAAAGGTTATCTTTGGAGATTCCAGCTGTGGTCAGACAGAAGGCTATGGGAGGATCACAATTGGAGCAGTTACTTTCAAGAGAGTTGCATATGTGATAGGACTGAAGCATAATCTGATCTCAGTTAGCCAGCTATGTGATGCTGGCTACCAGGTTTCATTTTCTAACTCCTCTTGCAATATTACTTTAAATAATGATATTGTTTTAATAGGCATTAGATTAGGTAATATTTATTTAGTAGATTTTAATTCATCTCATTCAGAAATCTGCCTGTTTAATGAAGTAACAATAAATAATAACTCTTTGTGGCATAAGAGGCTTAGCCATGTTAACCTTAAAAATATATCTAGGTTATCTAAATACAACCTTATTAGAGGCTTACCTTCTTGCCCCTACAAGAAGGAGAGCTTGTGCAAGGCTTGTCAGTTAGGCAAGCAAACCAAAAACTCTTTTAAATCTGTTAATAAAAGTGATTCTCCTAGAATCTTGTATTTATTACATTTGGACCTATTTGGCCCAATAAATGTACAGAGTTTAGGAGGGAAGTATTACACCTTAGTCATTGTAGATGACTTCTCTAGATTCAGTTGGGTGTTCTTTTTGAGAACTAAGTCTGATAACTTTAAAGCCCTTACAGACTTTCTACTATGTGTGCAGACTGAGTACTCTACTCATGTGGCCTTGATTAGAAGTGATCATGGTACTGAGTTTGACTCTCTTCTCATGCAAGAATTCTGTGAGAGAGAAGGCATCAAACATAGTTTCTCAGCTCCTAGAACTCCCCAACAAAATGGGGTAGTTGAAAGGAAAAATAGAACACTCATTGAAGCTGCTAGCACATTGTTGGCAGATGCTAATATGTCTCTTTCCTATTGGGCAGAAGCAGTTAGCACAGCCAACTATGTCTTGAATAGAAGTTTGATACACAAGCTTAAGTGTAAAACTCCTTATGAGTTACTTAAAGGAAAGAAACCTAAAATAAACTATTTTAGAGTGTTTGGCTGTATTGTTTATATTCATAACAATAACAAAGAATATATTAGAAAATTTGAAGCAAAAGCTTCAATGTGAATCATGCTTGGATATTCCCAAGTAAGCAAAGCTTATAGGGTTTATAACAAATCATCCTGTAAAATAGAAGAATCTGTGCATGTATCATTTGATGAGTCTCAGATGTTTTACAAGGAGAAGGAAACTTCTCCTTCCTCAAGTTCTTTGCAGGTACCAGATTCTCCACAAGATTTGATTCTCCCTTTATCAACTCTTCATATCACTGAATCAGACAGTGATGAAGACATTGCAGAAGCTGTTGTAGTACCACCAATAGTAGATCAAATTCCTCCTCAGGAATTAATCCCAACTATTGCTGAAGATCACATCCCACCTGCTGATGTTGTCACACTTAGAGATCACCCTGTATCTCAAGTGATTGGAGACATGTCAGCTGGTGTTCAAACAAGACATCAGTTAAGACAGGATGTGATGCACGCTTGTTTCCTCTCACAGGTTGAGCCCCTCACCTTTAAAGATGCTGAGCTAGATCCCCACTGGATCATAGCTATGCAAGAGGAACTCAATCAGTTTGAGAGATGTAAAGTTTGGACTTTGGTTCCAAGACCTAAAGGCCAACTGATCATAGGCACCAAGTGGGTGTATAGAAACAAGTTGGATGCAAATGGAATAATTGTCAGGAATAAAGCTAGGCTTGTAGCTCAGGGCTACAGACAGGAGGAAGGCATAGATTATGACCAGACCTTTGCTCCTGTTGCAAGGCTAGAAGCAATAAGGATCTTCTTGGCCTATGCAGCCTACATGAAGTTTAAGGTGTTCCAGATGGATGTCAAAAGTGCATTCTTAAATGGTGAGCTTAAGGAAGAGGTGCTTGTTGAACAACCACCAGGGTTTGTTTCTTCAACTCAGCCCTCACATGTTTTTAAGTTACAGAAAGCTCTTTATGGACTAAAACAAGCACCAAGAGCCTGGTATGAGACTCTAGCTAGTTTCCTGTTAGAGCACAACTTCACTAGGGGAGTAGTAGATAGAACCCTCTTCGTCAAGCATCACAAGGACACAATCCTGTTAGTTCAAGTGTATGTGGATGATATTATTTTTGGCTCCACTGATCCCAAACTTGCAAAAGGTTTTCTGACATGATGCATTCTAAGTTTGAGATGAGTAGTATGGGTGTGCTGTCTTACTTTCTTGGTCTCCAAGTTAAGCAAGACGTTGATGGCATCTTCATCTCCCAATCCAAATATGCCAAGGAATAGGTAAAGAAGTTTGGGATGGCTGATGCTTCAGCAATGCCTACACCTATGGCTACCTCAGCTGTCATTGATTCTGATGATCACGGCAAGCCAGTTGATCAGAAGAATTATAGGGCCATTGTTGGTTCCCTATTGTATTTGACTGCAAGTAGGCCAGATATAATGTTTGCTACATGCCTTTGTGCTAGATTCCAGGTCAACCCCAAGGAATCTCATCTGATTCTTCTCAAGAGAATCCTGAGATACCTGAAGGGATGCCCAAATCTAGGACTTTGGTACCCAGCAGAATCAGAATTTGAGTTAATTGGATACTCTGATTCAGACTATGCTGGTTGCAGAGTTGACAGGAAAAGCACCTCAGGAACTTGTCAGTTCCTTGGAGAGAGATTGGTCTCTTGGTTCTGTAAGAAGCAGGCTTCTGTCTCAACTTCAACTGCAGAGGCTGAATATATAGCAGCTGCTAGTTGTTGTTCACAGATCCTGTGGATACAAAACCAGCTTTCGGATTATGGTTACTCACACAAGAACACCAAAATCATGTGTGACAGTACCAGTGCTATCTCCATTGCACAAAATCCAGTGCACCACTCTAGAACGAAGCACATTGAGATTCGGCACCATTTCCTGAGAGATTGTGTGGAAAAGAACAAGATTAGTCTTGAGTTCATATCCACTGAGTTTCAGAGAGGTGATATTTTCACCAAACCCTTAGATGAACAGAAGCATCTGTTCTTTTTAGTTCAACTAGGCATGATCAATGGACGAGACTAAGTGTGACAACTCTGCCTTTTGTTGAAACTTGTTCGAAGATAGTCGAACGACGTTCGAAGATAGTCGATCAGATTGAGCCCATCGTCGACCTATGGTTGATGAAGCTTATCTGCTTGAAGATCGTCGACCGGCGTTCGACCATAGTCGAACAGGTCGAGCTCATCGTCGATCTCTGGATGACGACAGCTTGTGTTTGTGAAGACAGAAATAGTCGAACGATTGGTCGACTACTCTGCTTCAGGACCGATCGTCGAACGACCGTTCGACTATCGTTTCCAGTATCTTTTAAAATAGATCGACTATCTCCGGTTCAATATAAAGCCGATAGTCGACCTAGGTTAACAGATCTTTTGTCTTATCGTCGACGGAGCGTGGCTTTTCGCATTCTGTCTTCCCGCTTGCGATTCTTCTGCCGCTTCGTCTCCTTCGTCGTCTTCCGTCTTCTCCAGCTCCTTCCATGGCGATTTCTCCAGCAGTGCTCGCAGTCGTGAAGTTTGACGCCGGGTTCAGCGTAGATTTTGACGCGTTCAGTTGCTGTGATGCAGGGATTGTAGAAATTCTTCAGTTATGTCGAGATCAAGGTCTAGAAAGATTAATGTCGATAAGGATCAAGATAAATATTCCCGAGATAAAAGAATGGGCTTTCACTTCATCTTCCACTGAAGATTCGATGACTGGCAGTGTTAGCGGAGAAGAGGTAACTTTGACTCCCGCAGTTTTGTCTGATGTTTTTGGATTGATTAATGGTGAAGCAGATTATGAGCAAGATGCTCAAGAATTCGGAAGAATGCTGATAGAGCTGGGACATGCCGAAGGCATTCCCTCCAAGCTGCTCAAGGTTAATTTCCCCTTTAAGATCAAATTTTTGGCTGAGATAGTTGGAAAAGTGCTCCTTGGGAAGCACTCTGCTCATGATAACATCACTCGACAATAATTTGCACTCATGTGTGCAATTGTTAATCAGAAAAAGATCAATTGGGCCGGAGTGATGTTCGATCTGATAAGGAAGAAGAACAGCAAAAAGGAAGTTACCCTAGGCAGGGTTATTGGAATCTTCCTGAAGGAAAAGTATCCTCAGCTGTTGGTTTCAGTTGCTACAACAATCAATGCAAGTAAGAAGATGGACCCCAATTTGTTCTCCAAGTGGAAGAGAACTTTCCTGAAGCCCGCTCCCGCAGGGGTTGCTCCAGCGACATCAGAGAGCACTAGGACTGATACAGTCGCTCCTCACCCTTCTGAAGCTGGCTCAGCTCTTCCCTCTCTTCCATCATCTACTTCTGCTATGCAGTCTGCTTCAGTTGAAGTTCCATCAACTTCAACTGAAGTACGACCTTCTCCCTCTCCTATTCGGGATACAACCATAGTTGTTATTCCTTCTCCTCCTGTATCTCCTACTCCTTCTCATCTGGCTAGGATATCCAATCCTAACTTTGATCTGTTAGGATCTGAGAGGATTTCTACACCTCCTCAGTCTCCTATTTCTCCTATTCATTCTCCAGATCATATTGATCTTCCAGATTCCACCCATCATTCTCCAGTTAACACTTCTGTTAACTCTCCAGCTCCATCTCCAGTCCACACCACTTCTCATCCTAATACAACAACCATTTCTGCTGCATCTCCATCCACTGCAATTCCACCATCTTTTGAGATCACTCCTGATTTCATCTCTAGCATTGTGGAGTTGATTACCCCTTCAATCAAAATCATGATTGAAGAGGCAATTGCTCCACTTGCTACCTCTATTGCTTCTCTCACTACTGCTATTCAAATTCTTTCCAAATCTGTTGAGCCCTCTTCTTCAAGGGGCCTGGTTTCAGTTCCCACTGAAATCAGGCAGGGGGAGATGTTTAATGAAGATGTCTCAGAGCTTCCAGCCTCCCCTCCAGCAGATCCTCCAGCAACAACAGAATCAGCAGTTATAGCTTCAGAGTTAGCAGTTATAGTTCCAGATTCAGCAGTTCCAGAAATAGAGAAAGCTCCAGAAGAAGCAGTTCCTCTTCTGTCTGAGGAAGAGATTGCTAATGCAATTTTGGAATCTGAGTTCGCAGTCAAAGTTCATTTGGAAGAAATTACCACTCCTGATGTAGTCTGTCTCCTAGAAGGAATCATCACATCCTTTCTAGATGTATTTTGGGAGTCAGTCAAATCTGAAGGTAATTTTCTTATCTATTTCATTGACAAGACAACTGACTGGCTAGCATGTGAATACCTAGAAGGTATGCTTGAAACTTATTTAGCCGATTTGTGTTCATGATTATTCAGATGAAATCCTAGAAGATATTGCTGCTCAAGTTGAAGCAGTTGTTTTAAAATCAGTTACTCAAGAAGATCCAGAATTGGATTCTTTTCTAGATGATATAGAAGATGTGTCTGAAAATCAAGATGAAATCAAAGATGACACTCCAGTTCTGAGTTTGGAAGAAGAGCAAGCAAGAGCTGCTTGGAAATTAAGAGTTCAATCTATGTTAGAAGAAAAAGAGAAAGATTTGCCAGTTGAAAAATCTTCTGTTTGGGATGATTCCCCAGGTCTTGATTTGGATTCCCTTCTGGCTCAAGATGCCATAGAAGAAGAAAAAGAAAAAGCTGTTCAAAAGCAAAAGGCTGTTTCAGAAGCCTTTGATCCCTATGATAATCCTCCCTCATCTCACTCTGAAGACGAAGATGATTCAGATATGTCTGAAAATTCAAAGAAAAAGAAAGCTGCTCAGAAGAAAAGAAAAGCTGTTGCTCCTCCTCCTCCCAGTAAAGATAATGACACTCCATATTATATTCTGAAAGGGATTGACCCTAAGTCGAAAGACTTTCAACATTGGATGTGGTTCTCCAAGAACCAGCAGAAAGAAAGGAAGAAATCTAAGAGATATGATAGTCCAGCTCCCAGATGGACTCCCAGATTCCTCCTCCTCCACCTCCTGGTGCAGGAGCCTCTGGAAATTTATCTGCTAATCCTTCTGCTCCATCAGCTAAATCTGCTCCTTCTCAGTCCCATGCAAGGAAAGGTTCTCAAGGTCATCAAGGAAAGTCTTATTCTGGTGGTCAAAAGCATGATACTGAAGTGAAAGAACAAGTTAAGGAGGTTGTCTATCAAAAGCCAACTTTCTCACCTCCTCCTTCTCCTAAGAAAAAGATTTCTTCTGTTATTCCAGCTCATGTTAATAAGGATATTGCAAAAGGAAAAAGAACAATATTCTCTGAAAAATCAAGTAAGAAGTTTGCTGAGTTTGCCCCTCCAGCATCTCTGGTTATTCAAGAAGTAAAAGATTCAGATGAAAGTTTGTTAGATTTATCAGTTAAGTTTAAAGCCGTAAAGCCAATTGATACATCTTCTGAAAATATTTATGAAAGCCAAGAACTAGATCCTGACTACAGGATGGCTAGACTTCTTGAGACTGTTGGCTCAGCTCAAATAAAGAAAGCAAAAGCTGAAGGAAAGGATTCTTCAGGATTCTCTACTATGTCAAGATTCAGAATGAAGGAATTAGACAAAATCCAGGTTAGCCCTGAGGTCTTTGATCCTTCAAAGTATATGGAAAAGCACTCAGAAGCAGTAGTTCCAAGAGCTGCAGAATTGAAGATCATTGGTGTGCAGGACTTGAAGATGTCAAAGAAGGAAGCTATTGATCCTCTGAGGAAAATTTCATTTGTTCCTAGTTCTTCTGTCCCTAAGTCAGATTCAGTAGATTCTTAGTTTTGTATGACTGCTGTTATTCTATCTGATTGCTTGATAATTGTTTGCTAGTTAATTATTTCCTGTAATTGATTTTATTGTTCTGTAGCTAGTTCTGTTTTTTAGTTTTTGAGAGACTTAACTCAAATAGGGGGAGATTGTTGGTACCCTAGTTTGATTTGAGTTTAGTCTTCTCCCTTTGTCCCTTGACCCAAGAAATATCTATGGTCATTGGTTAGTAGTCTAGCTGTAGAGTCCTCGCTTATCCAAATGAAGAATTTGGCTAAGTAGTTTGTTCGTTCGACTATGGTCGAACGCCGCTCGACTATCGTCGACTGACCGATCGACGATCGTCTATCAGTTGTTCGACTTTCAGTCTGCGTTGATAGTTCGACTATCGGTTGATAGCTCGACTATCTGTTTGCTGTGATAGTTCGACTATCTGTTGATAGTTCGACTATCTGTTGGATAGTTCAACTATCTGTTGGCTCGACTATCTGTTGATAGATCGACCATCTGCGTTCCCTTGATAGTTCGACTATCTGTTTGGATAGTTCTACTATCTGATAGCTCGACTATCTGTTTGATAGGTCGACTATCTGTGTTGTTTGATAGCTCGACTATCTGTTGATAGTTCGACTATCTGTTTTCCCTTGGTAGTTCGACTATCTGCTTAGATAGTTCAACTATCTGATGGTTCGACTATCTGTTAGATAGTTCGACCATCTGCCGTCTTGTGGTAGTTCGACTATCTGCTTAGATAGTTCAAATATCTGATGGTTCGACTATCTGTTGGATAGTTCGACCATCTGTCGTTTTGTGATAGCTCGACTATCTATTGATAGTTCGACTATCTGTTGTTCTGTGATAGTTCGACTATCTGTTGATAGATCGACTATCTGTTTCTCCGTGATAGTTCGACTATCTCTCTGATAGTTAGACTATCTGTTTTGGTTTGATAGTTCGACTATCTGTTGATAGTTCGACTATCTGATAGCTCGACTATCTGTCCTGATAGTTCGACTATCTGCTGCGGTAGTTCGACTATCTGCTTGATAGTTCGACTATCTGGATCGTTCGACTATCTGTCCGATAGGTCGACGATCTCCGTGCGTCGGTCGACGATCTCCTATGGTCGTTCGACGTTTTCTGTGTGCCTTATTATTTTGTATTTATTTATTGTATAAATATATAATCTGGCATATCTTTTCAGTTATTTTATAATGTTATTTCCAGGCATATCTGCTCCATCCTTTTTGCCTGAGTCTTATCTTTTCAGATAAAGTTGTTTGTCTTATTTGTTGACTTTGTATCTTACTTTATCTGCTGACAGTCCTTTATAGCCGTTAGACTGAAAAGTCTTCCTTCTGCTATAAAGAGTATGTCTCTGATGGGACTTTATTTAGTCCTCTTGTTATTTGATTTGATCCTACAGCTTCTTAGAAAAGGCTTATTCCTTTTTATAGAATATCTTGCTGCAGAGTTTGTTTTGCTTTGTGTTATTTGCAGCCCAGGTTTCAACCTTCACAAGAAGACAAACAGCTCAAATTCAAATATAGCCGTTGCTGTTGCTGATATATAAAGGACCCTTTGAAGAAGGTTTCGAGCTAGTTAACTAGTTGATAGCTCTCACATACTCATCAGCATTCAAGCTATCAGGAAGAAAAGAAAAGTTTACTGCTCTCAGCAATTCACATTGATCTGAGAAGTGTTTGATCTCCCGATCTTCTTCAACCTGAGTGCTCTTGTTTCAGGAAGATACACTCAGAGATTCTTTGAAGAAGAAGAAGAAGATTGCTGCCTGAAGATTTCTTATTTATTTTTATATCTTCTTGTAGCTCTTTCCTTCAGATCTTTTCTGAAGAGTTTTCTGCACTGAAGCAAGACTTCACCTGGACATCTTTGAGCCAGGGGGAGCCTTGATTCTTTAAGAGCATTCTAGCTCAGTGCAAGTTTCTTTGTGCTTCTCTAATCTATTGAAAAATAGAGAAGACATTTTAACCTTTCTTTCCCCCTCCTGTACAGGGTTATTACTCCCTTCAAAAGTATCCCTTGGTGGCAGGGCACCTGATCAAAAACCTGTGTTGGATTTTGAGTTCCTGATCAAAAACTCAAAGGGTCTCTAGATCTACCTGAAGCAAATCTTGTGGTGGCAGGGCACCTGATCAAAAATCTGTAGTGGATTCCTACCTTGTTGGTAGAAGAGTGGACGTACCCAAGTTGTTTGGGGAACCACTATAAACTCCTTGTGTCGTCTGGAATGCTTAATTAATTACTTGCATTGTGGCTGTGATTAGATATAACTAAGTTGCTAGTTGTTGTTTAGGAAATCCAAGCCTTAACTGTAATTACAGTTAGCTTGAGTTTGTGCACATCACCTGTGTTAGACTCTAGGGTTATTTTAAATATCTATAGCTTTCCATTCCGCATTCACTCCAAGGGAGTTGAGTAGATTGTCAAGTTTGTTAAGTCAAATTTTGATAACTCTATTCACCCCCCCTCTAGAGTAGTATCTATCCCTTCACTTTCACATTCGACCGTCCATTCGAACACCTGATTACCACGAAGCACCTTAAAAAAGGAGGAGCACCTATCTCCGGACCGAGAGAGGAACCTGCTTAGCCCGACCAACTTTCCGGTCAAGCGCTGGACCTCCTTGGCATTGCGAGGTGATTCCAAATCTAAGATAGCCTTAACTTTATCTGGGTTAGGCTCTACCCCTGCCGGAGTCAAGAGGTGTCCGAGGAACTTCCCGCGACTGGCCCCGAAGACACACTTCAAGGGGTTCAACCTCATCTTGAACCTCCGCAGGGTGACGAATGTTGCATCTAAGTCTTGCAGGTGTGAACCCACGCACTTGCTTTTGACCATCAGGTCATCAACATAGACCTCTAGATTCTTCCCCCTTTGATCTCGAAAGACCCGATCCATCATACGTTGGTATGTTGCCCCTGCGTTTTTCAACCCAAAGGGCATCATCTTATAGCTGAAGCATCCCTCTCTCGTTATGAAGGAGACATCCTTGACTTCAGGGGGGTGCATCCGGATCTGGTGGTAACCTGAAAAAGCATCCAAAAAACTCATAACAGAAAAACCGACGGCTGAATCAACCAGCGCGTCGATTCGAGGTAGGGGGTAGCAATCCTTAGGACATGATTTATTTAACAAGGAAAAGTCGATACACATGCGTCATTTTCCTCTCCCTTTCTTTACCATTACCACGTTGGAGATCCAGCCTGGATACTGGATCTCTGAGATGAAGCCTGCCTCGAGGAGCTTCTTGACCTCCTCTCGGATCGGTTCCTCCAGCTTGGTGGCGATGGCCCTCATCTTCTAGCGTATGGGGCGAGTCCTGGGGTCCAGATTCAGGCGATGATAAGCCACGTCCGCGTCGATGCCCGGCATGTCTGTCGCGCTCCAAGCGAAGATGTCAATGTTGCTTTGGATGCAGGCTCGCATCCGCTCCTGATCCTCGAGGCTCAAGCCTCCACTGACCCGCACCTTCTGTACCTGCCCCGCTCTGGTGAGCACCTCCATCTCTATCACTTCTGTTGGAACACCCTAGTTTGAATTTGGGTCAGGATCACTATGTCTTTAAGTTATTAGATTGACCCATCCATGTATAGCTAAGGGTCATAGGTTGTGCTAAATCAGAGGCTCTCAAAGATTGAAGAAATCAGCCAAGAGAAATCAGCCAAGAGAAATCAGAATTCAGCATTATGCTCAGGTCGACGATCGTCGAGCTCCGGTCGAAGATCATCGAGCTCAACTCTGCTGGACCGTCGAGCTCAACTCTGCAGAAATGTCGAGCTCTGGTCGACGTTGTATCTCTGAGCTGAGATCGACGCTTTCCGTCTAGCTGAGATCGACGCTTTCCGTCTAGCTGAGATCGACGCTTTCCGTCTAGCTGAGATCGACGCTTTCCGTCTAGCTGAGATCGACGCTTTCCGTCTAGCTGAGATCGACGCTTTCTGTCCAAGCTGAGATCGACGCTTTCCGTCTAGCTGAGATCGACGCTTTCCGTCTAGCTGAGATCGACGCTTTCTGTCCAAGCTGAGATCGATGCTTTCCGTCTTGCTGAGATCGACGATTTCTGTCCAGCTCCGGTCGACGATAGTCGAGCTCCGATCGACGATTTCTGCCAGAACTCTGAACGCAAGTTTCCAGGCGGATTTTCAGGATATATTTGGTCCAATCAAAGTGAGCTGTTAATATTCCAATACAGCTTTATTTCAGGACAATTACAAGAATGCATTTATGAAGATTATAGCCGTTGTCAATTATTCTGGAGCAAGTTTTAATGAAGACCAATAGGAATGTTTCTTACGACTTTCCTCTAGAGGCAGCAGTAATAATTGCAAGAATTCAAAATGTCCGTTGCTCATTTATCAGAGTAAATATACAGAGATACAGTGGATCAACATACAAGAAAAATCAAGAATAGAGATAACCTGTACAACAAAGTGCTCTTCTCAAAACTACTGTTCCAGGAAGCCTGAAGAGACAACTACTCTACATCAGTCTGAAGGCTTACTGGAAGATCAATATCATCAAGGCTTCATCATTCACTCTCCAAGACAACTCACATTTCAGCCTTTGCTGAAATCATCATTTGCTGGAGCAGTCATCCATTGAAGGCCTATCACCCTGTGCAAAGCTTCCACTCCTGAACCTACTGCTAATCTCAGGGGGAGCTTTGATATCTTCATCAAATCCACTTGTGCTTCTCTCAGTGATTGAGACAGAGAAGACACCTTCAACTCTTACTTTTTCTTTTCATGCTGTAAAAGGGTTATCAAGACTCCCTTCAAAAGTTTTGATTTTGGTTCTGAGAGCCTTGTCAAAACTCAGTGGTGGCAAGACACCTGATCAAAAAAATCTAGTTTTGGTTTTTGAGCACCTTGTCAAAAGCTCATTGGTGTCAGGACACCTGATCAACTCATCCTGAGTGGATTCCTACCAAGGGTGGTAGAAGAGTGGACGTACCCAAGGTTTGGGGAACCACTATAAAATTCTTGTGTCATCTGGATTGCAATTTTTATTTCTTTTATTCTTGTTGTGTGTGTTTACTCTAATCTCTAGGATAGATCTCACTTTCAATTGGTATCAGAGCAGGTTGGTTATACAACAACTAAATCTTCACTAGGTTGGTTGCTTATACAGGCTAACACCTGAACCAAAAGATCTCTGTTTTGATCCATCCTAGTTAGATTAATTATTCTATTTTTCACATAGCAAGAATATGGAATTTTCTAGCACCAGACCTCCTAAGTGCAACATAAACAAACTTGCACTTTGGAAGACAAGAATTAAATTATATATGAACTCTATTGATGAAGATATTTTTTCTTCTATTATGACAGGTCTCCCAACCTCAGCAACAACAACTAAAAGTGTCAGGCTAGCTGATGCCAGAGCCATGAATATCCTAGCACAGTCATTATCTGATGACTTGTTTCAGGAAGTTGTTTAATGCTCAACAGTTAAGGAGATATGGGACTCTCTTCATCAAATGGATTCTGAACCAGTGGATAGAACAACAGAAAGAAGCCACAACATCTTATTTGAAGAAGGAGAATCAACATCCCTAGATGTTATTTGGGATGTATCAGATGATGAATCATCATTTGAAGATAAAGAAGAGGAAGCAAGGGCCAAAACATTCTGCTTAATGGCCATCAATACCTCTTGCAACAGTTTAGAGGCTGAACAAACAGAAGTAAAATCAAAACCTGAAGAGGATCAGGTATTATCTAACTCTGTTTTTAGTTCAGTTAACTTAGAACTTCAATTTTGCTGCCAAAGTTCAATAAAACCTGAGGAGGAAACAAAACTTCTCAGAGGAATGTTTTCAGAATATATTCAAAGGAAGAAGAAATATTTTAATCAACAAAATGAGTTCAGACCATCGAACTCAGTCTGCCTTTTCATAAATCTGATTCATAAATATAAGGATAAACTAATTAAAATATTTTCAAATCCTTTTCTTATTTGGAACAAATTCATTAGGAAACATCTTTTCTTAGGGCTGTTTCTATCTTTTTGATATTATGTTCAAAATTATGTTAGGACTTCTGTATGTGAATTCTCTGTCAGATACTTTATATTTCTTATAGATCTTTTTCTAAATTCATCTAGATTGAGTCCTCTACTCAAGTTGCATTGGTCAGTAGTGATAATTGCACTGAGTTTGAATCTCTTCTGATGAAAAGAAATTCTATAGGAAGGAAGATATCAGACTTTGCTTTTCAAATCCAGAACCCTAATCAAATTTACTGGACAAATATCATTTTGCTGCTAACATATCCTTTTTCAAGGAGAGAGCAATCTCTACCATAGTTTTCTGCAGGTACCATCTATAATAGTTAGCTGGATGACTCAATCAAAATAAAATTTTAAAAGTCATCCCATCCTCCTCCAATCACAGTTACTGCATCAACATAGGGGGAGTTTGTAGTGCCAGCAGCAGTTTGCAACAGAAGCCAGAATTGCAAAGTTTTTCTTTTTATATCTTATGCTTTGTAATATTTATTGTAATATTTTCATTTTCATGTAAATAGTAATCCTAACCCAAATAGGGGGAGATTGTTGAAACACCCTAGTTTAAATTTGGGTCAGGATCACTATGTCTTTAAGTTATTAGATTGACCCATCCATGTATAGCTAAGGGTCATAGGTTGTGCTAAATCAGAGGCTCTCAGAGATTGAAGAAATCAGCCAAGAGAAATCAGCCAAGAGAAATCAGAATTCAGCATTATGCTCAGGTCGACGATCGTCGAGCTCCGGTCGAAGATCGTCGAGCTCAACTCTGCTGGACCGTCGAGCTCAACTCTGCTGAAACGTCGAGCTCTGGTCGACGTTGTATCTCTGAGCTGAGATCGACGCTTTCCGTCTAGCTGAGATCGACGCTTTCCGTCTAGCTGAGATCGACGCTTTCCGTCTAGCTGAGATCGACGCTTTCCGTCTAGTTGAGATCGACGCTTTCTGTCCAAGCTGAGATCGACGCTTTCCGTCTAGCTGAGATCGACGCTTTCCGTCTAGCTGAGATCGACGCTTTCCGTCTAGCTGAGATCGACGCTTTCTGTCCAAGCTGAGATCGACGCTTTCCGTCTAGCTGAGATCGACGATTTCTGTCCAGCTCCGGTCGACGATAGTCGAGCTCCGATCGACGATTTCTGCCAGAACTCTGAACGCAAGTTTCCAGGAGGATTTTCAGGATATATTTGGTCCAATCAAAGTGAGTTGTTAATATTCCAATACAGTTTTATTTCAGGACAATTACAAGAATGCATTTATGAAGATTATAGCCGTTGTCAATTATTCTGGAGCAAGTTTTAAGGAAGACCAATATGAATGTTTCTTACGAATTTCCTCCAGAGGCAGCAGTAATAATTGCAAGAATTCAAAATGTCCGTTGCTCATTTATCAGAATAAATATACAGAGATACAGTTGATCAACATGCAAGAAAAACCAAGAATAGAGATAACCTGTACATCAAAGTGCTCTTCTCAAAACTACTGTTCCAGGAAGCCTGAAGAGACAACTACTCTACATCAGTCTGAAGGCTTACTGGAAGATCAACATCATCAAGGCTTCATCATTCACTCTCCAAGACAACTCACATTTCAGCCTTTACTGAAATCATCATTTGTTGGAGTAGTCATCCATTGAAGGCCTATCACCCTGTGCAAAGCTTCCACTCCTGAACCTACTGCTAATCTCAGGGGGAGCTTTGACATCTTCATCAAATCCACTTGTGCTTCTCTCAGTGATTGAGACAGAGAAGACACCTTCAACTCTTACTATTTCTTTTCATGCTGTAAAAGGGTTATCAAGACTCCCTTCAAAAGTTTTGATTCTGGTTCTGAGAGCCTTGTCAAAACTCAGTGGTGGCAAGACACCTGATCAAAAAATCTAGTTTTGGTTTTTGAGCACCTTGTCAAAAGCTCATTGGTGTCAGGACACCTGATCAACTCATCCTGAGTGGATTCCTACCAAGGGTGGTAGAAGAGTGGACGTACCCAAGGTTTGGGGAACCACTATAAAATTCTTGTGTCGTCTGGATTGCAATTTTTATTTCTTTTATTCTTGCTGTGTGTGTTTACTCTAATCTCTAGGATAGATCTCACTTTCAACTTCCTCGGCCGGCTCCAGCCCCGACCTCTCCCAACCTACTCGTGCCTCCTCCTGCTCAAGTTCTTCTCCCTCAGCCTCATCAACCTCCATTGCTTCCCCCAGGATTTCTCCTTGCCTCTGCCCTTCTTCCCTTGCCTCTCTCAGGCTCATTTCCTCTACGTCCACTACCTCCTCCATCATCAAGTCCTCCGCCTCCCGCGGGCTCGCCTCCTCCACTTCTACCACCTGCTCCCCTGCTACTTCCAACGCCTCCTCCAGGCTCGCCTCCCCTCCTCAACACTTCCTTCTTGTCCCGCCATCTCTTTCTCCAGCTCCTCCGCCTCAGCCATCCACGACACAGTGTTGACTGCTGTCACATAGCACTGCCTCGCCACCTTCGGATCCCCCCTGATCCTAACCTGCACCCCTCCGTTGTTGAACTTGAGGCACTGATGAAACGAGGAGGGGACGCAGCGAAAGGCGCTGATGAGGGGACGCCCAAAGATGGCGTTGTAACTACTTGGGGCGTCTACAATCACGAACCTACAGTTCCGTGAGACGCCCCCAAGCTTCACATGCAGGCCCACTCCTCCTTCTACCTCCTTCCTCTCTCCTGAAAAACCAAAAAGCGGTCCATCAGAAGCCAGGACCCTTTTTTCCTTCCACCCTCATCTCATCGAAGGCCTTCTTGAAGATCACGTTCACCGAGCTCCCGTTATCCACCAGTATCCGGGAGACGGTGAAGTTCTCCACCGCTGTTTGGATCACGAGCGCGTCGCAGAACGGATCCTCGCAGTCTGGCATATCAGCGGATGAGAAGGTGATTTTTTCTTCTGGGGGGGGGGGGGAGCTAGGGAGGTCGAGGCGACCCCTTTGCGGAACATGGTTTGAAGGCTCCCCTTGCGGGTTGCCTCGATCCCTACTCCCCCATGGATCACTCTGATCCCCCCTCGGGTCCCTACATCAACCCTATCTTCACATCTATCCTCAGCCTCTCCGTGCTGCACTTCTACGATCCTTGCAGGCGGATCTTGCCTCCCAGCTCCTCTGGCCCCCCTCATTTCTAGAAACTCTGGTCAGGTGGCCGTTGCGTGACCTTCCTCCTGATGGAAGTCACAATAGGGCAACGCCACCCTGCCCCCTCTTCCTTCTCCTCCTCCTCTTCTCCCGGCTCCTCGAATTCTCCTTCCTCTTCCTCTTCCCACCTTCATGGCCTCCTGCGGTGGTGGGAAGTGACCCCTCGGTCCCTGCCTCCATCCTCCCTGCTCAAGACTTCTTTGCTCCCGGAAGTTGTCTCTTCCCTGAAGACCCCCTTGGCCCTGGGGGCGACCTTCCTGAGGCCTCCAACCCAATCGGTTGTTCAGCTCCCTGCCCCCCCCCCCATGCTGCTGCCCCTGCCCTCGGGGTTCTTCTCTCCTCCTATCCTCCCTTGGCTCCCTCTGCTCCATCTGCTCTCTCACTTCTCTCTGCCTTCCCGCCACCGGCTCCTTCACATCATCCTCCGCCAACCTGGCCAGCTTCCTTGCAAACACAGGGTTTGCCCTCTCGAAGTCTATCTCTTTTGCCGCCCTCTCCATGAGCTCCTCAAAAGAGAGAGTGGGCACTCTCTTCAACTCCATGCTAAAAAACCCCGGCCTCAGCCCCAGGGTGAAGGCAAGCATCAGTGCATACCCTGGGACCTCCTGGACCAGGAGAATCTCCTCTTGGAACCGGTCAACTTAATGACCCAACGTCTCCTCCGGCCTCTGCCTTACCGCAAACAGGCACTCAGCCTCCTTCTTCCGCTTCTTCGAAGTCGAGAACCTCAACAGAAAACCCCTACGCAGATCTTCAAAACTGTAGATAGAGCTCGCCGGCAACTGGTGGAACCAGTCCCTGGCCTTCTCTTTTAGAGTGATGGCAAAAAGCCTACACTTGAAGGCATCTGACATTTGCCTTATCGACACCACATCCTCAAACCATTGCACGTGCTGAACCGGATCATCCTTCCCGGTGTAAAAGGTCATATCCGGCTCCCGGAACCCTTCCGGCACTGGAGCCAAGATGATGAGCTCACTAAAAGGGGTCTCGCCCCCTGCCTGGCGAGAGGGCACGTCCCGCGACCTCGGCTGACTGGACCGATCCGCGAGACCGTGCCCGGGGAAAAGCTCCCGCACTGTCGCCTCCCTCTCGCCCAGATCCACCAGAACCTCCTTTCCGGGACGCTGGCCTGGGAAGAGCTCCCGCGCGGCCACATCCCTCTCGCCTGCCTCCACTGGAACTTCCTTCCCGGGGCGCTACCCTGGAGCGTTCTCGCCTAACAGCGGAACCACCTCCACTGGAACCTGCGGCGTCTCCCACTCGTTCCTTGCCGAGAAGGCTAAGCTGATCGTCTGCATGACTTCTCGCCTGAATTCCTCTAACATCTTCCTTGTCGCCTCTTCTACCCGGGTGGGGGATCCTCCTGCGCTAGATCCTTCACCTTCACCTCCCGCCATGGGACTCAACTCAAGATTTTCTTACACCGACTGCTTCCACGCTCACCGCACCAGAACTGTTGAAGCCAAAAATGACTTCAACAAATGTTCACAAACCAGGGTGTAGCCGACGCCTACTTCTCTCAAACCTCGACCCTTGACTGGCTGCTAAGGTCCAAAGACTGACCCAAAGCCTCAGCAGGGAGGTCCCACCTCACACCCGGAAGATTTCTGAGAGCTTCCCCTCCAAAGCCAAAAGCTGGGTTGGGAGCTCTTCAGAAAGCACTGGAGTTAGAGAATAATGAAAGCTTGCTTTCCAAAGAGTCCATATGGGTCTTTTTATAGTCTTCTCTTGACCTGAAAATACTGAAATACCACTGATGGGCCTGCCAATAGTCAAATCCTGCTGTCATCCCAGGGGCACCAAGGTAATTTTACCCGAGGATAATGAAATAATAAAATAATCTTTTCCTGAGCGCCGGGCCCTACCCCATGGACCCACCTGGCGAGAACCCCGGCCGAGAAGGCTCTCGCTGGGCCCCCCAACTGGGTTCCCCCTGACGAGAGCTCCCGCCAAGAAGGTTCTCGCCTTTGGTGATCTTGATGCTATTGCCGCTGGAGGCTCACCCGATGCCTTCTCGCCTCCCCCGGGCGGGAGCTCCTCCAAGGCGGAAGTTCGTCTAGCCTGAAGGTCGAAGCCTGGCGCGAAGGGTCTCGCTGGGCGGAACCCCCTTAAGAAGCGGGAACTCTGCTGATTTGTCCTTGGGCTAGCCCGAAGCTAGCCCAACTCAGACCACTGAAGCTTCTGGGTTCTACCCAGCGAATATGGGGTTGTACACTATTCAATGTTATTGCAATCGTGCCACATATATCTATTGCATCTGCAACAACTTATGTGTATGACCGTACTTATTTTTGTTTCTTATTTCTTGGTTAACAACTCATAATTGTCATTTACTACAATGATTCCTTAGGTTTCTATTTTGTGATTATGATCATCTTGCAAGAATTATGATTATGGTATAACAGGTTTTGTTAAATGTCCCACCCTATTATTCTCATGAGGATATTCTAGTTTTTGGTGCTTTGTTTGAGTTAAACATTTTGATGAGGAAATATTTATCTTTATACTTAAAGCCACTTCTTTTGCATCAACCATGTATAAGCTCCTCTGCCTTGATGTGCTTCTCACTCTAATAAAATTAATATCTTTGCAATCAAAAGGTTGAGCATGATGTGGATGTTCATTTTCAGGGCATGATTTACTTTTTTTGAGCAGACTACTGTGTTGATGAAGTGTTTTGGAAGAGAGGGGTTGCTCATGTTTGTTGGCAAATGCATGATTTCTTTATGAGTAAGCACAATGTTTATTATGGCTACTGGAACGACATTGTTAAAAATACCGCTCATCTTTGTTTGTCTGTTGCGTGCTTTCTATGTTTTACATAATTTTTTATGTAAGATTTTGTTTCATTTTTGTGTGTTTAGAATAGCAGTGATTCAGTTTGCTATATTTTTATGATAAAGTTCTTCTATATCTTTGAACAGATGTAGTGATTTTGCCTATAAAAGAAAGCCGTGGTTTGAATTTTTGGTGATGAAGAGAATTTCTTGCTAAGACTCCAATGATATTATACAAAATTTTAAAACAATTGTGTGTTATAAGTTATTTAAATGTTCATTTTTTCAAAACAACAATTTGATTTTCTTTTACCAAAATTTTCGTTAAATGTTCTATTTTTTAGAACAAACTACTTTTAATCATAAGTTTGTAATTATAAAAAAGCAATTTAAAAGTACACAAACAAAAGCAATTACAAGAAATTTAATTCTAATTTTATATGATTTATTATAAAGAAACAAATCTACACGCATTAAATACAAGGGAATTAATTAATACACTTTAAATTATAAGAAAATTATAATATCATTCTCTCATTTGCAAAATTTAAACGATTATACAGGAATTTCACGTCTGTTTGGCGTGTCATTTTTCACATTTGCCGAATGTCGCAGCCCCTCCAAATATCGTTTTCTTTGCCGAATGTTGGCGCCGCTCCCCCGCATCCCACCCCCGAATGTCGCCTCCCTCGATTGATGGCGCAACCCACGACCGATATCCCCGCGCATGACTGATGTTGCCGCCCGCGATCGATGTCGCCGCCCACGGCCTATGTTGCCGCCCGTGACCGATGTCGCCGCCCACGATCTATGTTGCCGCCCGCCGAATGATGTCGTCTTCCGAATGTCGGTCCCCCGCGCACGACTGCTTGTCACCTAAATATACCTTTCATTAGAGTATCTTGAAGTTAAACTATGTTTTGTGAAAAATAGGTTAATAGCTACAAATAATACTCACCCGAGGAAAAATCAAGGGAGAAAACATGAAAGGACAGTTTCAATATTATAAGAGTTAAACACGGCATAATAATATAGCTAGATAATACGCATGCTAGAAGTAGTTGTTCAAGGTACGCGCCCCCCATTTGGGCTTATAACAATGGGAAAATATCAAATTAGCAATAAAACGTAGGGTTCGTTTGGCGCGGCGGGAGGAGATGCGGGTGGGGGGATAGAGCCGTCGTATCGAAATGGAGCGTTTTGCTCCATTCCCCATGACGTGGCCGGAGGAGGCGCGACAAACGCCGCGCCAAAGAAGCCCTTAAATGGTCCTTGCTCTCCTATGCGCCCCCTTCGCCTTGCCGACGCTCCACATCGTCGAGGCGATTCACCGTGTCGGCGTCTTCAAGCATGGCAACGCGATTCACCGTGTCGGCGTGGTGATCTTCAAGCTTGTCAACGCGATTCACCGTGTCGGCGTGGTCATCTTCAAGCTTGTCAACGCGATTCCCCGTAGTGTCGGCTTTTTGCTTGGCGTCAATGGCTTTTTGCTTGGCGTCAATGGCTTCTTGCTTGGCGTCAATGGCTTTTTGCTTGGCGTCAATGGCTTCTTGCTTGGCGTCAATGGCTTCTTGCTTGGCGTCAATGGCTTCTTGCTTGGCGTCAATGGCTTCTTGCTTGGCGCCGCCGACTTTTCTGTTGATGTCATCGAAGTGATGCTCCACGACGCGTTGCACCATGTCGGTGACTAAATGCTCAACGGGCGTCTTTGGCATCGAGGACGACGCCGGTGCGTCTACGACTCCTAAAAAAACAGCGTAAGGATTAGGAAAAAATTATCATTTATAGTCTAATAATAAAACGACATAACTTGCTAAAGAAAGAAATACTGGGGATGAAAATGAATCACCTTTTCCTTGGGATACATCTTCTATGCCCCGCATTAACACCCACAGCCTCTTGTTGGCATCTGTATCATACTTGCCGTCCAAGGCACTGCAAGCTTTTCTTGCGGATTCTTCGGAACCGAATGTGATAATTGCCCGGGGATTTGATTCCGACGCTATGATCTGAAAAATAAAGACAATACATTGGAAACGTAATCACATATATTCAAGGGACCTCAAAAGTC
This sequence comes from Platanthera zijinensis, assembly GCA_039513925.1. NCBI lineage: Eukaryota > Viridiplantae > Streptophyta > Magnoliopsida > Asparagales > Orchidaceae > Platanthera > Platanthera zijinensis. The sequence continues at coordinate 26,390,423 of CM077078.1, forward strand.
AAAGCACGGGCCGCACGGCACTGCCACATGTCGCTCTCTCATATTCATAGAAGCCTTGTAAATCATTTCGTATTATCATTGAATGAAAGTAGGCTCTTTTCTTCTACTGTTCATTGTCTTGTTCGATAGAAGCGCTCCGGCAGTTCACCGTCGGCCGGCCCTGTTACACTCCCGCTCCCCTTTTTAGCCAAGCTTTCCATTGGCAGGAAAGAGCCTACGGGCGAAGGTCCAAGGGAGAGAGAGAGAGCGGGGGGAGAAAAGGTTACCTCAATACTGGTTATTTCTCCAAATATCTGAAATTTGTTACCCAAATATGCCTCGTTTGCATCCCTTTGTCTGAAGCCGCCTACGAACACCTTGAAAGCATCCATTGAAAGGCTGGAGGGAGTTCTTTGTTTCGTCTGGTTAATTCGGTGGCAGGTGAGCTCTCTTCTGTTTACAGCAGCTAGCTTTTTATGGATTTTTCCCTTCTCCCTGGGCGCCATGCCATATGTTTTTTGCCGTCCTTCTCCGTCCTGTGGTTAGGTGAAATTCAAACAGTCCTTGCGATCAAGGGAAGAGCTGCCTTAGCAGTTAGCAGCCGGTCCATCCATGGCCTCCGGTTAGGTGAAAAGGAGAACGGAAGGAAGTAGCATGTATTCAATTTTATACATGAATTTATTTATTTTATACTCTTCCAAAGATGCTCTCTGTTCTCTACTTCCTCTCCCTCCTCATTCAATTGATCAACACTTGTATGCTCTCTGTTCACTACTGCAGGAAACTGTACGTTCTCCTCTTTTTATTCTCATTTTTCTTAGTTCACCTTCATTTACCATCTAATCACTTCATTATAATTAATTATGTTTACTAGGAACTCTATCCTGTAAGATTGAGTTACTTCAATTTTTATGCGCAATCATGAACATCAGTATATACGTTCTTAGAGCATCTCCAACGGGGATCTCTATATTACCATTGAATACAATGACAATGAGTAGGATGAAGGTCTTTGTTCTCACATTTTTATTTCATTTGCAAAAAAAATGGCGAACTGCACAACCAATAGATAGACTTTTTTCAAGTAATATAGAATCTTTTGGTTTAAATATGACCCACATAATTTAGCGCCTCAAAGTTGAAATATTAGTATCGTGCGAGTGCTAGCTTTATTAATTCCTCATGAACTGATTTGGCCGCATGGTCCGCTTGATCCATCCTTTTAAGTAATTGCTCCAATTTTATGCAAAAGATGGACTTTTATAATTTGCACACACAAACACAACATACCATGAAAAGTACTACTAAAAATAAAACATAATACCCGGAATTTTTTCACAACATTTCGCTTGGTCTTTTGTCTCATTCTCTTGTCGTAACATGTCCATTGTCGATCGCCCACTCCCCCCTCACTGTCTACAACCGGAACAAAGAGCATTCAAAGACGCTGGTTCCTTGGTCCTCATATTAACGTGCAGTATCGTGGTTCTTTCTACTTAGAATCCTAATCGACGTGCTCGGTTCTCCTTTTCTTATTCTCACTTATTTCAGTGTGCACCGTGAGTGTGTCAGTCTATTGAGTAGTGGTGAAAGGGATGTGGAGGATGAGAAAGTGCACTCTGGATGAGAAATTGTGAATTAAGAGAGAAATCCACAACTGTCACAGTCTATTTTCCTTGATTCACTTTTTTGTTTAAATCTAGTGTAGCTATCATCTTTAAGCATACGTATGCCTCCAAATGCTGCGTAATCATATAAACCTACTTAGGAGTGAAGTAACATGAAGTCATGGTGGGTTGAGTGTTACTTTCATATTCAAACTCATTTGTATCGTTCTTTTTTAAATTTATTAGAATCTTCGCACAAGCTTATACTCACTGCTTTCATGTGGGATGCGTCGGCGTGAGAACAGAGTCCACATGTGCTCAATGCTCTTTATGAGCCGCGGCCGCACGAAAGATTATTTCGCATGCAAGTAAACAGGCATAGCCCTTGCTAGGGTGCATAGGCTCCGCTCATGCTCGATTGCTTTCTTGTGGGCTGCACCTTAGCAAAGGTGAAGGTTGTTCACAAGCACAATTGTAGCCTGCGTACCCTAACACTGGTGAAGGTCATTCGCAAGCAGGGTTGTAGCCAGTTGTGTTCAAAAAGCACGACCGGGGCGGGCTGGGACTGTGCCGGGCTGGGACCGGGCCGATCGGGCTCGTGCTTTTTGCCAACCGGGCTCGGCGCAAGGGAGAATAATGCGCAGGCATATCTCGTGTGAGGATTCTAGTATGTAATTAAGCATGCACACAAAAAATTATCTGCAATATGATCATGGAGGAGCGCCGAATGGTTTGTTCCTTCGAGAATGTTTTTTTATATTTTTTATATACAAGTATTTTTTGCTTGCATAACAACAGCAAAACACATTTAGTTTTTGTTTGTGAGAGAGCTTGGGAGAACATTGGATGAGAAACGCTGATAATGGTTTTAATAGCTGAGATCATGAAAGGTGATCACACGTTAGCGACTGAGGAAACTCAAACTCAAAAAGAGGGTTTGGGCCAAAAACATTACCTAGATGAAATACACGAGATTGCATCTTTTACTATCAAAATTTCACAGTCATCATCCAAATGTCAATGCTATCCCAAACAGAGTCTAGATCGATGACCATAGAAGGTATATTTTGTCTCCTACCATAAAGAAACATTTTTTAATCTTCTCTTTCACGAGATCAAGAAGTCAAGCGGTTACGATCTACCTGATTCTAAGGTTCCGTTTCGCAGGACTTATTTTCACCGGTCAAGCGGTTACGATCGCATGAACCGGACCAAGGTCTGGTTCATGCGGTCGTAACCGCTTGACCGGTGAAAAGAAGTCCTCCCAAACGGAGCCTAAATCTTGCATTATATAGGATTAAATTTTGATAAATCATTTCATGGTGCATGATTTATACTACTGTAATTTTGCTCAGCCATTTTTTTCTTCAGATTTCCACCAAAAATTATGAGAGAAACAAGATAAAATTAGAGGGATTACATATAGTATAATTGGGAGTCCCTAGTCATCTAATTTGGCTAGTCAAGTAACCATGCTAACAGAAAAAAGGACATTCATGAAGTGGATGAGGTTATAATATTCAATCACTACATCCATCAAGACACCGTGCAAACACACCATCCCTTCTCCCATTCATGCTCCCAACATGCGGAAATACCACTACAATGATAAAGTCGACACATCAACTCACAACAAGTGCTATGTCAAGACCTGAAGGAGTGTGTCGACACATGGAACTTGTGTCGACACATATAACAGAAGCTGTGTCGAGAAGCAGAAGAATAACTGAGTCGACACATGGAGTGCTGTGTCGACATCATCAAGACTTGTGTCGACACTTAGTCTACTTATGTCGACACATGTGAAGCAGTCTGCTGAGTGGATCATGCTGAGTTGTAAAGTCTTTGAGGAATCAACTATCATGACTGGTGGCTCGACAGCTGTCATAATCAACTGTTCTGACACCTTTGTCAGAACTGTCAGAAGGTTGTTACAAACCGGATCAGCCGGTAATCATGAGGAAACTCTATATAAAGGATTGATCCTTGACAACCAAAGAAGCCAACAACTAAGGAAGTGAATCTTCTAGAGAGAGAAATCAATAACAAGAAAAGGGGAAACTCTTTAAGAGGCAGATCCAGAACAGTCTGCTAAGAAGATTCAGATCTTAATCTGAATTTAAGGAAGGAGTTGTCTGAAGATCAACTTCTACATCAAGTAAAGTTCAACCTTATAATAAGATATCAAGAAGCTTTGAAACAACTAAGTCAGGTTGGATCTGAATATTCTGTTTATTCAAGAACTGATCAAGAAGCTCACACCTATAGAGAGTTCTATCTGGTGATATCTTTGTATCTCTTAAACAATTATTTTCTTGTAGGATCTTTTGTAAGATCTGAGTTGTAAGCCTAAAATTATAAAGGCTGAGGTAGGGCTGAGAGCCTGGGGTGTAAGACTTGTGAAAGTCTGAGTTGTAAGCCTAGTGATAAAGACTGAGGTAGGGCTGAGGTCTGAGGTAGGATTCTTGAGGAAGGATCTGAGGTAGGACTTGTATAAGTCTGAGGTGTAGGAACCAATCTTGTTCTGAGTTGTAAGATCTTTGGATCTGAGAAAGTGGAAGGAAGTTGGGCTGAATCCAGTTCTCTACTGGATAGGCGAAGGGGGAAAGTGAATGTACCCATGCCTTGGGGAACCACTATAAATCTGGTGTATGCTGTGGTGTGATTTCTGTGCTGTGATTTGCCTTTTTTGTGTTAAGTAAGAACTAGTTAATTTCCTAAATTATTAAAGAAAATTAGAACCTATTCACCCCCCCTATAGGTGTCTAGGCTCTTAAAATAAGTCTTCCAAGTGCTAGAGGGAGGTTGCTCAAAGATTGACCTAACGATCTGAGTGAATCTCCAAGGCAATTAACAGATTTCAAGAATGAGTTCAAATAAGAATCAAAAGAAATTTGGATCTATGAAACTGCTTATCTCCAGGAAAGATTGCTTTGGCATTTGGAAGGAAAGGGTTAGATTGTTTATGGAAGCTTCTGATTCAAGAATCTACATTACTGTATAAGAAGGACCCTTCATTCCAATGAAGGTATCAGCTCTGGATGCAAATGTTAAAACCCCTAAGAACTATTCTGAAATGACAAAGGATGAGATCATCCTGGCAACACTAGACAAAAGAGCACAAAACATTATTGTAAGTGCTATAAATGATACCACATTTCAGAATCTGGTGCATTGTAAAACCTCCAAGGAAATGTGGGACATCCTGATTGTCTACATGGAGGGAACATAAGAAGTCAGAGAGGACAGGAAATCTATGTTGAATCAAGAATATGATAGCTTTAGACAAGCCAAGACTGACAGCATAGCTGAATGTTACAAAAAATTCTTCAGGATAGTTAATGAGTTGATGACCTATGGAAGAGTCTTCAGCACTTATGAACTGAATGACAAGTTTCTCGGGTCTCTGGCAAAGGACTGAGACACAAAGATATGTGTCATCAGAGAGGTGGTCAAGCTTGCAGATACACATCCTCCCAAACTGTTTGGAAAGCTGTTATCATATGAAATGCAGCTTACTGCCAGGAAGGAGGAAGAGAAGAGCAGCAGGTCTGAGTACAAGGATAAATCAGTAGCCTTCAAGGCTGAAGGCACAAGAAAGGGCAGGAGAAAATCTCCTTCTCCACCCAGAAGGAGTGCTGAGGCAGAAGAAGGAATTCCTGATAATACCTCATCAGGCAGCCACACCTCTGATGAGGACTTTGCTGCCTTTACAAGGCAGTTCTAAAGGTTCATGAAAAAGAAGAAGTGGAGAACCAGATCATCTACATCTTTTTCCAAGGATGAGTATTACAAGAAAAAGAAGACTCTCAAGGAAGACAGGTATGCTTCAAAACCTAGTAAACAAACTAATTCTAAGATTGTTTGCTATTGTTGCAACATGCAAGGACATGTCATAGCTGATTGTCCAGACATGAGGACTGAATCTAAGGACAAGAAGAAGCATCAAATGAAGGGCAAGAAGGAGAAATCCTTTGTTGCTTAGAAGCAGAAGAGTTGGACAAACTCTTCATCATCAGGATAAGGAGAAGAAGATGATGCAGAAGCATATGTTGGGCTGTTCTCAACTGAAGAGGATTCTAAGGAATTAGAATTCCTACAAATGCTGGACTCCATAAATGGAGTGGAAGACTATTGCTGTAGAGGGATGATGGCCCTATCAGAAAATGATCAGTTCCAGGATCAGTCTGGTCCTAGTAAGGTATACATTTCTCCATTAGCATCTGATTACTATACTGGATCTGAATCAGAAGCATCTGCATCAAGAGATGTGGATGGTTCTGAGTCTGAGGGGTATGTACACCAACTCATTGATGAGTATGGTGGGTTGTTGCAGCTCTAAAGAGAAGCAAGCTTCTTGTCAAGGAGCATGCCAAGGAGATTGAATCTCTTAAGCGGGCTGCATCTGAATCAGCTAAGCTGATGGATTTGAAACTGAAAGAGGTTGCCAAACTGAAGAACATAACTGTTATTTAGATGAGCACAATCTCTTTCAAGGAAAATCACATCAAGAATCTGGAGGCAAAACTTCAGAAAGAAAAAGAGTTGGTGGGTAAATTCTCTAAGCCAAAATCAGTCTTGCCTTTAATAGACAACTTCATTTCTAATAAAGGAAAGACTGGTCTAGGCTTTAAGGGAAGAACAAGGGCCACCAATTCACATGGAAAAGGTAAGGCCCCAGTTCAGCCACTAGCCTCTAAGCCTCTTATTTTCTTTAGGAAGGTGATGCAACCTACAAACATGTATGATCATGAAATTACCCATGGTCACTGTGAGTATGGAGATCACATTGGCAAGTGTGCAAATGCCGGTAGGCCACTCTATAGGCAAGCCCATCAGGTTCAAAAGGAATTCTTGGGGTTTCCTGCTCCAGCACATACACTTAAAAGGATTGCTGGCAACAAGGTTGTGAAGTCTGTACCTAAGAGAAGGTACAACAGATTTGAGTGTTGGTGTTGTAGCAAGGTAGGTCACTTTGCCATGGATTGCTGGTTTAACACAAGTGTTAAAACCAAGAATAGTTTACCTATCAGAAAAGCTGTAGGTAGACATGATAGTTTTCAAACTAACAAGAACCTAGGACCCAAAAATAATTTGGGTTCTAAGGAAAAGTAATTCTTTATTTGATGCAGCTGAATCCAAGTAATTTTTTATTTGATGTCGTGGGGAGCAAGAAGAGAAGAAAGAAGTCGCGAGAACAAACATCAAAGAAGTTGCGCGAATAAACCGCAAGAAAGGGCGATTAACAAAGGCGGGAAGACCAAAAGAAACCGCCAAGTTAAAAGCGCGAACACGATAAGTCGCAGAGAAAGCGACCACCAAAGAAGCCGCGCGAGCAGAAGAAAGAGCAAGAGAAGAGCCCGCCCGGTCAAGGTGACAAAACACCGGAGGCCAAGAGAAAATCGCGACCGAAAGGCGAAACACACAACAAAGATGGGAAACCACGCGAACAAGCCGCAAAGCAGTGAAAGCCAGGCGAACAGAAAATCCCGGAAGGAAGCATGACGCAAGCACAGTGAGAAGCAAGGGAGGGAAGGGAAAGGAAAGAAACCGTACAAGCCGGAAGAAACCGGACGAAGATGATGGAAGAGGCCGCACGGTTAAATGGACAAACCATGATCAGTTTGAAGCAAAGGATCGGTTCGCTCTGATACCATGTGAAAAACGGACAAAAGACTAAATAAACCGCAAACTTTATTGCTCCAAGGAAATGTGGGACATCCTAATTGTCTACATGGAGGGAACATAAGAAGTCAGAGAGGACAGAAAATCTATGTTGAATCAAGAATATGATAGCTTTAGACAAGCCAAGACTGACAACATAGCTGAATGTTACAAAAAATTCTTCAGGATAGTTAATGAGTTGATGACCTATGGAAGAGTCTTCAGCACTTATGAACTGAATGTCAAGTTTCTCGGGTCTCTGGCAAAGGACTGAGACACAAAGATATGTGTCATCAGAGAGGTGGTCAAGCTTGCAGATACACCTCCTCCCAAACTGTTTGGAAAGCTGTTATCATATGAAATGCAGCTTACTGCCAGGAAGGAGGAAGAGAAGAGCAGCAGGTCTGAGTACAAGGATAAATCAGTAGCCTTCAAGGCTGAAGGCACAAGAAAGGACAGGAGAAAATCTCCTTCTCCACCCAGAAGGAGTGCTGAGGCAGAAGAAGGAATTCCTGATAATATCTCATCAGACAGCCACACCTCTGATGAGGACTTTGCTGCCTTTACAAGGCAGTTCTAAAGGTTCATGAAAAAGAAGAAGTGGAGAACCAGACCATCTACATCTTTTTCCAAGGATGAGTATTACAAGAAAAAGAAGACTCTCAAGGAGGACAGGTATGCTTCAAAACCTAGTAAACAAACTAATTCTAAGATTGTTTGCTATTGTTGCAACATGCAAGGACATGTCATAGCTGATTGTCCAGACATGAGGACTGAATCTAAGGACAAGAAGAAGCATCAAATGAAGGGCAAGAAGGAGAAATCCTTTGTTGCTTAGAAGCAGAAGAGTTGGACAAACTCTTCATCATCAGGATCAGGAGAAGAAGATGATGCAGAAGCATATGTTGGGCTGTTCTCAACTGAAGAGGATTCTAAGGAATTAGAATTCCTACAAATGCTGGACTCCATAAATGAAGTGGAAGACTATTGCTGTAGAGGGATGATGACCCTATCAGAAAATGATCAGTGCCAGGATCAGTCTGGTCCTAGTAAGGTATACATTTCTCCATTAGCATCTGATTACTATACTGGATCTGAATCAGAAGCATCTGCATCAAGAGATGTGGATGGTTCTGAGTCTGAGGGGTATGTATACCAACTCATTGATGAGTATGGTGGGTTGTTGCAGCTCTAAAGAGAAGCAAGCTTCTTGTCAAGGAGCATGCCAAGGAGATTGAATCTCTTAAGCAGGCTGCATCTGAATCAGCTAAGCTGATGGATTTGAAACTGAAAGAGGTTGCCAAACTGAAGAACATAACTGTTATTTAGATGGGCACAATCTCTTTCAAGGAAAATCACATCAAGAATCTGGAGGCAAAACTTCAGAAAGAAAAAGAGTTGGTGGGTAAATTCTCTAAGCCAAAATCAGTCTTGCCTTTAATAGACAACTTCATTTCTCATAAAGGAAAGACTGGTCTAGGCTTTAAGGGAAGAACAAGGGCCACCAATTCACATGAAAAAGGTAAGGCCCCAGTTCAGCCACTAGCCTCTAAGCCTCCTATTTTCTTTAGGAAGGTGATGCAACCTACAAACATGTATGATCATGAAATTACTCATGGTCACTGTGAGTATGGAGATCACATTGGCAAGTGTGCAAATGCCGGTAGGCCACTCTATAGGCAAGCCCATCAGGTTCAAAAGGAATTCTTGGGGTTTCCTGCTCCAGCACATACACTTAAAAGGACTGCTGGCAACAAGGTTGTGAAGTCTGTACCTAAGAGAAGGTACAACAGATTTGAGTGTTGGTGTTGTGGTAAGGTAGGCCACTTTGCCATGGATTGCTGGTTTAACACAAGTGTTAAAACCAAGAATAGTTTACCTATCAGAAAAGCTGTAGGTATACATGATAGTTTTCAAACTAACAAGAACCTAGGACCCAAAAATAATTTGGGTTCTAAGGAAAAGTAATTCTTTATTTGATGCAGCTGAATCCAAGTAATTTTTTATTTGATGTCGCGGGGAGCAAGAAGAGAAGAAAGAAGTCGCGAGAACAAACATCAAAGAAGTTGCGCGAATAAACCGCAAGAAAGGGCGATTAACAAAGGCGGGAAGACCAAAAGAAACCGCCAAGTTAAAAGCGCGAACACGATAAGTCGCAGAGAAAGCGACCACCAAAGAAGCCGCGCGAGCAGAAGAAAGAGCAAGAGAAGAGCCCGCCCGATCAAGGTGACAAAACACCGGCGGCCAAGAGAAAATCGCGACCGAAAGGCGAAACGCACAACAAAGATGGGAAACCACGCGAACAAGCCGCAAAGCAGTGAAAGCCAGGCGAACAGAAAATCCCGGAAGGAAGCAAGACGCAAGCACAGTGAGAAGCAAGGGAGGGAAGGGAAAGGAAAGAAACCGTACAAGCCGGAAGAAACCGGACGAAGATGATGGAAGAGGCCGCACGGTTAAATGGACAAACCATGATCAGTTTGAAGCAAAGGATCGGTTCGCTCTGATACCATGTGAAAAACGGACAAAAGACTAAATAAACCGCAAACTTTATTGCTCAAAAAAGATAAAGATTACATAGGAATGCTCCCTTATTTATAGAAACCGGTGGGGGTGAGAGAATACAACTCACGATGTGGGCTAAATACAACCTGCGCGGCTTCTGCGGTTTGACAATGTCAAAGCGCACATATACAAAGTTATAACAAATCACCTAATTACAACAAGAGGAAACCGACAGACCACCAGGGAAGACCGCTGGGTAAGTTGCCAGACCACAGGCAAAGCCATCAGACCGCAACTGCAGGTAGACACCGGGCTACAGTTGCGGCTAAACACCAGACCGTCGATGCGTTTAATAGCCTGCCCACTACTGCGGCTATCCTCTTGACCGCCAGCTGAGAATCATCACTAGACCGCCACTACTAGCCGCCAGACCTCCCGAACAGCAAGCCACCCGACTTGCCTGTAAACCGTTAATCTCTAACCGCTTCCATCAGGTACATTGGTGAATTATGTCTCTCCATATATGCCTCACATTGTAAAGTATTTTAATAGTACAAGATTTACTTGCTCTTCTATTTGAATCTAGTTTATTTGACTTGGTTTTGTTGAGTGTTCCTGCGACCTGGTTCCCGTTTTCTGCTTATCACAAATTTTCACATGGTATCAGAGGGAACAGAGGTTTGAGCAGTGATAAACCTGTAAGAAAACGAACTAAAAACAAGCCGGACGGGTATAACTGAAACTTTATTATCAGAAAAAGGTATCTATTACAAAGGTATGGCCTCCCTTATATAGAATGGAGGAGAGAAGAGAGAATACAAATAAGAGATGTGGGACTAAAAAATTACATGCGGACTATACAGACACAAACCGCATAAGCCGCGCGGTTAGAAAGAGGAGCTAACCGCTCGGCAACTCCCAGAGAGATAGAGACCGACTTGTGAGACCGCTAGACCGCCCGGTCTCCAAGTCGCCAGTGTCAACCCGCTAGACCGCTTGGACCGTAGACAGCATCACATATCAATCAACCCTCTGAAGAGAACCGCCAGACCGTGCGGTTACCAACCCGCCTAGCCAGACCGCCAGACCGCCCGGTCACCAACTTTAACACTCCCTCTCAAGCTGGAGCATATATATCGATCATGCCCAACTTGTCACAAATATGAAGGAACGAGGCGGATACTGGCTTGGTGAAGATATCAGCCAGCTCTTTCTCAGAAGTAACAAATGGAGTGCAAATTTGTTCCTTTAAAATCTCTTCACGAATGAAATGACAATCGACCTCAATGTGCTTGGTTCTTTCATGAAAGACTGGATTTTTGGAGATGTATATAGCAGTCTTGTTGTCACAGAACATAGGTAGAGGATGGTTGTAGACCTCTCCTAAATCCAGCATGAGAGCCCGAAGCCACTTTAACTCACAAGTTGTCGATGTCATACTCCGATACTCTGCTTCAGCACTGGACCTGGAGACAACAGACTGCTTCTTGCTCTTCCAGCTTACCAGATTTCCCCCAACAAAAGTGCAGAAACCGGAGGTAGACTTGCGATCCCCTTTGTCATCAGCGTAACTCGCATCTGAGTATGCTTCAACCCTCAGATGACCATTCTTCTGAAAGAGCAATCCTTTCTCAGGGGCTGCTTTGACGTACTCCAAGATCCGTAAGGCGGACTGTAGATGACACTCCCTGGGTGCTTGCATGAATTGACTCACCTTGCCCACAACATAGGAAATGTCGGGCCTGGTCACGGTGAGGTATATGAGCTTACCAACAAGTCGTCTGTACCGCGTAGTATCTGAAAGAAGAGGCGAATCATCTGTCCAGGTTTTGTCTTCTCCAACAGCCATGGGACACCGGGCAGGTTTAGCCCCAGTCAATCCTGCTTCTTTTAAAAGATCAAGGGCATACTTACGCTGAGAGAGGACTAATGAGTTAGGCTTCCGAGAGATTTCGATCCCCAAAAAGTACTTCAGAGAGCCCATGTCTTTCGTGACTAGATGTTGATGAAGATGCCGTTTTGTCAAGGCTACCCCTTCCTGATCATCGCCAGTGAGAAGAATGCCATCAACATAAACTACAAGAACCACTAGTCCCGAGGAGGTTTTGCGAACAAATAGAGAGTGATCAGCAGAGCTGCGCACAAAACCAACGGCCGCCACGATGCCGCTGAACTTGTCAAACCAAGCTCGAGGGCTCTGCTTGAGGCCATAGATTGCCTTCTGCAGCCGACATACTCGTGTCTCCCCCTGAGCAACATACCCAGGAGGTTGCTCCATGTAGACGGCCTCCTGAAGATCACCGTAAAGAAAGGCATTCTTTACATCCAGCTGGGAAATTGGCCAGTCTTTATTGACCGCCACAGAGAGAAGAACCCGTATAGTGCTGAGACGAGCCACGGGAGAGAAGGTGTCAAAGTAATCAACTCCATATGTCTGAGTAAAGCCCTTAGCAACCAGACGAGCTTTATACCGGTCCACAGAGCCATCCGGGCCAAATTTGACCACAAAGACCCAACGACAGCCAACAATATCAGTATCAACGGGAGGAGGAACGAGGGTCCAGGTGTCCCGCTCCGTTAGGGTCGCCATTTCCTCATCCATGGCCATCTTCCAGTGAGGAATAACAAGAGCCTCCTGGTAGGAACGAGGTGTGGTAGTGGCAGAGATAGCCAGCGCAAAGGCCCTGCGAGAAGAGGTAAGTCGATCATATAAAACAACAGCCGCAAGGGGGTGTAGGGTACACGTCCGCACCCCTTTGCGAAGAGCTATAGGAAGATCCAGGTTGGCGGGCTCCTCGGCATCCAGGGCATCCGTGGTAGAGAAAGCTGGCCCAGGAGGAGAGAGCGACGGCAGCGGAGATGAGGGAGATGGTGGCGGAGAGAGAGGCGGAGGGAGAGGAGTAGACGTATACGGAGGAGGGGTGGATATAGGAGTAGGAGACGAGGGAACGAAGGGAATAACAGGAGAGTCAGCGGTGGGGGGAAGAGAAGAGGAGTCATCCGAGAAGTAGGAGGCATTCTCGAAGAAGGTAACGTCAGCGGAGACGAACTGCTTACGAAGAATAGGGTCAAAGCAGCAGTAGCCTTTCTGAGTGGTGGAGTACCTCAGAAAGACACATTTGGTGGAGCGAGGGGAGAGTTTATCACGGGTGGCAGACGGGGCATGCACAAAAGCAGTGCATCCAAAGATTCGGAGAGGGAGAGGAAACGGCTCCTTGCCCGGATATAGTATGGAAAAGGGGGTTTTCCCGTGGAGAACGGAGGAGAGAATGCGATTGATGAGATAGCAGGCAAGGAGAACAGCATAGCCCCAATATGAGCGAGGAACATGCATCTGAGTCATCAAAGTGCGAGCGACATCGAGGAGGTGACGGTTTTTGCGTTCCGCCACCCCATTCTGTTGGGATGTATAAACACAGCTAGTCTGATGTATAATGTCATGTTGTACACAGAAAGAGGTAAAAGCGTGGCTTAAGTATTCTTTAGCATTATCGGAGCGGAGAGTTTTAATACAAATACCAAACTGATTTTTGATTAAATGATAAAATGAGATCCATACATCAAACAGTTCTGAGCGATCTCGTAAGAGATACACCCAAGTACATCTAGAAAAATCATCGATAAAGGTTACAAAATACGAACTACCCCGACCAATAGTGAGGGTAGGAGCAGGTCCCCATACATCGGAGTGCACTAGATCAAACGGACGAGTAGCGCCTCGACCTTGCTTCGGCGGGAAGGAGGAACGGTGATGCTTGCCAAGTTGACAAGCTTCGCAGTTGAGAGGAGTACTAGAGGGAGGCAGGTGGGGTAGAAGCTGATGCAGAAGCCGAGGTGGAGGATGACCGAGACGGAGATGCCACTGGAGAAGACTCGTAGAAGAAGAAGAGAATGCGGACAAAGCGGAAACGTTGTCGAGGAAGTAGAGGCCGCCACTCTCAGTCCCAGTAGCAATCGTCCGCTGGGAGCTCGGATCCTTTAAAGAACAAGAAGTGGGAGTAAATGTTACAGAACATTGAAGCTGCTTGCACAAAGAAGTAACCGACAATAGATTGCACGGAAACTTGGGCACATAAAGAGTGTCCACTAGTCGAAGGGACGGAGTAACATGAACCACTCCCGACCCATGAACAGGGGAGGAGGAACCATCTGCAACGAGGACCGGGGGCAACTGATCATGCTGTTCGAGGAGAGAGAAGCACTGAGGGTTGCCCGTCATGTGATTAGTTGCACCAGAGTCGATAAACAATTTACCTTGAGTCACCACGTGGGCACTACCTGATGTCGTAACCACGGAAGCAGACGGCTTGGAAGAGGAGGCCGAAGAGTCGCCGGAGGGGCGAAGATGGGGATGCTTCGTCCAGCAACGGTCTGAAGTATGTCCGGGGCGGCCACAGTGAGAGCAGATGTAGCGGGAAGAAGTACGTCCGCCAGATTGGTGACTGCGGCTACCAGAGCCACTCCGCTTAGTTTGATGAGCATAGTTATCTGGTGGAGAAGGAGCGGGCAGAAGCGGGCGCTGAAGAAGAGATGTGACAGCGGCGATGCGAGCAGCGGTGGCATCTAAGGTAGGAGATTCCGCCTCACCCAAAATTTGCTGGCGGATCATGTCATAAGTATCGGGAAGTCGGAGCAGATAACAAACCACCAGAAGCTCCTGGAAGTGCTTGTGTTGTTGAGCCAAATCCGCAGAAAAGGGGCGATTCTGAAGAATCTCAGCCCCAAGAGCCTGAACCTGTTGGTAGGCAGCCGCAGGAGACAAGGTAGGCCGGGCAAAGAGGTCCGCATACATCGTCTCATCATGACGAATGACGGGAAGGCACTCATCAGACAGGCTGTTAGCAAGCCAAGTACGCACAAGCGCGTCACTCGCATCCCAGTCATCAAAGAGAGGTGAAGTGGTAGGAGGAGGGTCATCAACGAGATGATGACGTTTACGTTGCGAGCGAAGGAGAAAGGTGAAAGAGACACTCCAATCCGGGTAGTTGGAGCCGACAAGCTTTGAAACGGTGCCAAGGTTCCCGGAAGGAGTAGGAGGAAGAGGCGGAGCCGGATTGGCAACAGGGGTGGTGGCAGTAGAAGCATCGGAAAGAGCCATAGGAGCCAAAAAGAAGAGGAAGCCGCGCGGTTAGGAAGCAAGCCGCGCGGTTAAGAAAAAGAAGGTCTGCAGCGGTCTCGACGTCGAACACCAGCGGCCAGAAAGACCACGACCAAGCCGCAACAAGGAGGTTTGCAGCGGTCACGATGTCAAACGCCAGCGGCCAGAAAGACCACGACCAAGCCGCAGAAACAAGCAGAAGGATAGAAGACGAGCGGCAAGAAAACAGACCGCTCGGACAGAAGCACAAGACAAACAAGGCACACAGCAACAGGTCGCGGCGACCACAGGAACAGGTCGCGGCGATCAGGGCAACAGGCCGCAGCGAACAGAAGCAAAGGAGCAACAAGGCAACAGGTCGCGTACACAGCGGGCGACGACAAGGAAGGAAAGAGGCCGCGCGAACAGGGCGCAAGCAGGCGAAGGAAGCAGGTTGCGAGAAACAGGTCGCGAGAAAACAAGCGGAAGAAACAAGCCGCGGAAACAGGCCGCGAGAAGAGGAAGAAGCCGCGCGAACAGGGCGGACAGAATCAGGAGCCAATGATTGATGGCTCTGATACCATGTAAGAAAATGAACTAAAAACAAGCCGGACGGGTATAACTGAAACTTTATTATCAGAAAAAGGTATCTATTACAAAGGTATGACCTCCCTTATATAGAATGGAGGAGAGAAGAGAGAATACAAATAAGAGATGTGAGACTAAAAAATTACATGCGGACTATACAGACACAAACCGCACAAGCCGCGCGGTTAGAAAGAGGAGCTAACCGCTCGGCAACTCCCAGAGAGATAGAGACCGACTTGTGAGACCGCTAGACCGCCCGGTCTCCAAGTCGTCAGTGTCAACCCGCTAGACCGCTTGGACCGTAGACAGCATCACATAACAATCAACCCTCTGAAGAGAACCGGCAGACCGCCCGGTCACCAACTTTAACAAAACCATCAAGTTTGTTTTTTTGCTTATGGGAGTTTTGTAGACTAGTGTTTATGCAATGTAAGGTAGTTTTGCAAGAGGTTTTGGAATTGAACTCTTGATGTCGACCAACTTCAAGAAGTGGAGGTCGTGTGCGGGGAGTTACCTTCTATGCGAGGACCTTTGAGAGGTGGTTTACGGAAACGAAAGGCAAGAGATTACTACTGCCACTGGCAATGTTGAAGCGGTGGGAGTTTGGAGAAGGACAAATGCTAAGACGGAGTTTACTCTCAAACAGAAAGGCTCACTAGAGCTCTTTGACCACATCATTGAATGTCGGTCGGCTGCTGAGATTTGGACTTCCCTTGATGGGTTATTCATTAAGAAGAATGTAGCGCGACTACAATTCTTAGAAAATGAGTTGGCTAGAGCCACTCACGGTGATCTGTCCATCTCTACATTGTTCCTGAAGATGAAGATCCTGTGCTGAAATTTCAGCATTGGACCCTGATGAGCTAATTTCAGAGGTGAAGCTTAAGAGGCACATTGTTGGGGACGACTCCCATTTTATAGAAATTAGGTGTGCGCATAACCACAAACCCATACTCCCCACCTCAAAAGAAGTGGGATCATGGGATTGACCGCGCGCGCAATCACCGCGTCCGATCCACCGCCCACCGATACCATCACGCGTAATGGGGAAACCATCGTGAGCCCCACCTCGTCGGCGCCGGGCGGTCGGTCACCTCCACGGACGTCGCCCGCCCGCCCTCTATCACCGTGCCGGACCCGGCCGCGTCCGAGGAAAATCCAAGTACTGGAGAAAACTCCAGCTCTCTCCTCTTTTGACGATGACAACAAGCAGGCAATGCGTTCCACTACTCTGACAGGTACCAAGAGTTCCAAACATAACCAAACAAAGTATTTCTGTGGCGGCGGTCCGTCCGAATCTCAAAATCAAGCCAGCTCTTATTACTATGAACCTCCACACGCTCACCACCATCAGTGCGAACATCGCACCAATACCGGAAGCAGTTCAAAGAAAGTTTCACGCCATGCTCGCGAAAGAAGACAACCAATCTCATGAGGCGTACTACCCCCAAGAGAGTAAACTGGGAAATCGGCATGCCGCAAAATTTTAGAATCTCAATCACTTCCTCGCATGGAGGGAACCAGAATCCCGATCTCAAGGTGGTCTCGCTGATACGCCCAAAATAGACTACGTAATAACGCAAGTGCACGTGTCAGATAAAATAATAAAATGATGAATCAAGATCGTTCTCACGAGGAAGTAATTAATCTAGTGCTCGTAATAACTAGCTCTACCCGTTCTTTAAATTCAAGTGAAATAAGTCAAAAGTGATAATTTTTATAAGTTAATAATGATTTCTATCTAAGATTTAAACTAATTAGACTACTTCAAAGCTTTGAAAAATACTTTTATAAATTGGCGAAATTAGTCTTGTATTCAGATTTTCTATGTGCGTCTATATGATGCGTAGAAATAATAATAGTCAAGAGTGTTTCAATGAATTATCATGCAACGATTTTTATAGAAGAAATCTGCATTTGTCGAATTTCAGAAATCCCAACATTCTAAATTCTCTTAGCTATCTCTAACTTTGGAAGTATAAAGAATATTGCTTAACATAAAAATCGGATCGCTAGCAAAACGAGGGAATCTCTTCCTCACCTATAAACTACGGTGAAATAATGAGCGATTGTACTTCTCCTCTCTCAAATCTCGAAATACAACGCAAAAGCGGAGATCCTTGGTTAAACGTTTTACACCACTCGTCTCTCGATTCTTGCGGTGCAATAAAATAGTCCCCAACCCAGTATTACGTCACTCATCTCTCGATTCTCGTAGCGAAATACAAGATGAAGACAAAACCCAAAAACTCATAAATAAATTAAAAAGTTCACAAGATGACAAATCATCAAACAAATCTCAACAACAAGAGACATATACTTTAAAAACACACAAAATACGTTCTTTTTCTCCAAAACAATCTCCAAAATCAGGCCTGCACAAAATGACTGCCCAGCAGTCCCGGACCGGTCTTTTTAAAGACCGGTCTTTTGCCTTGCCAGTCCCGGACCAGTTTCAGTCAAACCAGTCCCGGTCCGGGACCGGTTTTCCTGCTCAAGAGAAGGACCGGCCGGGACCGGAGGACCGGTCCTAACCGGTCCCGGACCGGTTATTTTTTTTAATTTTTTTTTTATTAAAATTTTAACTTCTATATTTATAATTTATATTAAAAATGGAATAAAATTCAAAATTTCAAAGTGAAATAAAATTTAATTTTTATTAAAAATGAAATAGAATTACAAATTGACATTTTACAATTTACATTATGACAAAAAAAAATAACATTGAACGAAAATGAAAATTACATTTAAGTTAAAATAAAATATGAAAATTACATTTAAATATTCAAAATTGAAATAAAATGAAAAATAAAATACATTTGCCTATTAATTCTTCGGTCGCGCTTCCCAAACTTAAGCTATTCATCTCGTCTTCCACTTCGGACTCACTATCTTCAATAGACGAGACGTGTTGCCTCCTCCTTATAGCATCCAAATGATCCTTGTAGCAAATGCAAATCTCCAAAGATTCCTCGTTCAAACGGCTTCTTCGCTCGTTCAAAATCCTGTCACTCAAAGAAAAAGCAGACTCCGAAGCTACCATACTAGCTTGGATTGTTAGTAAATCACGGGCCATTAAGGCAAAAATAGGATAAACATTTGTTTTAGTTTTCCACCATTTTAAAATATCAAAATTTTCTATTTCGCTTGCGGTCATATAATCTTGAAATTGTGTTTTTGTATATAAACCTAATTCATTTAAAGTACTCGAAGTTCGTTGTTTTTTTCTAGAGGCTAATTCTAAAAGTTTGTTTTTTAAAATATCTTTTGTTTTAGGTTGAGTGGATTCTTCACGAGGCCGCAATCCATACATATTATCATAATAATTATAGAAACGAGTAAAATCAGAATTAAATTTTGAAACGCTTAAATTAACAAAATCAATAGCCGTTTCGTTTAAATTTAAATTTCGATTAATTTCTTCTATAAAATTTTCTACCCCGTCCACACCCATTAAATGGTTTAAAGCCGCGGCGCATGAAAACATGGGTGGCATTTCTTGGTAATATTTTAAAAATTTCTCCTCCATTACTAATATTAACGGACGCCACATTTCATTTGTTTTGTATGTTTTAAAAGTTTCAGTAATTAATAAAATATTTTCAATAACTAAAGAGGAAGTAGGATAATAAACTCCGGAAAAAATCGTTGTTGATCGATAAAAACATTCTAATAAATTTACGTAATCTTCGAGGACCTCCCAATCTGATGCACCTAAATCATGTGCTTCTACACTATTATAAAATTCTATTAATAATTTTTTGTGTCAAAGCTCGCTTAAACATTTTATAAGTTGAGTTCCAACGTATAGGCATATCATAAGAATGACCTAAAAAATTTTTACCTTGTGAAATAACAAATTTTTTAAAATCTTGTTTTCTTTTTTTTGAACTGTAAATAACTCGTAACATAGTTCGTATTTTAATTACGTACTCGTTCATATAAACCAAACTGTCTTGTACAATTAAATTTAAAATGTGACAGACACAACGTGTATGAAAAAAAATTCCCTGTAATATTGGTTGTAAATCTGAAATCAAATATCGTATCGCGGTCGCATTATTGGAAGCGTTATCAAAAGAAATACTCATAATTTTTTCTTTTATTTTAAATTCTCTAATACACTTAATTATTACCTGATAAATAGCTTTACCAGTATGTGGATATTCAAATCCTTCAAAACAAATTATTCTTTTATTTAGTTCCCAACTATTGGGATCGATCTAGTGAGCGGTAATGCAAATATATGAGTGTCCCTCAGATATACCGCTTGTCCAGACGTCGCTTGTTAAGCTAACGCGACCGTCAAATGTTTCAAAATAATTTTTTAAATATTCTTTAGATTGCATATAAGCCGCTAAAGCATCGCGTCTAGTGGTAGAACGACTTACCTGCTGATATTTGGGTTGGAGTACCTCGTGTATGTATGATGTCATCTCTTCATCGTCGTAGTGGCTGAATGGAAATCCCTTTTTGATGACGTTCTCCATTTGTCGCTCCCGCTGCCGAGCTTGATCGTATGTCAAAATGTGCTCGGACGTTGAAATTTGAGCTTGAGTAGACTCCGGGGCTTGTTTTGAAATGCACGATTTCACATGCCGGACGAGCGTTGTATTGCTGCCAACGGCCATTAGCTTCCCGCAAAGTTTGCACTTCGCCTTCAATTCACTGTCGATCCGCACTTTGTCGAATTTCTCCCAGACTGCCGCCTTGTGGTGGTGTTCTACTACTTCATGCGCGACGGACGCAGAGGAAGAAGCCGGCATGGATGAGGAAGACGCCATTCGAGACTTGAGAGTGAGTGAGAGTTGAGAGAGAGAGAGAAGGAGAGTAAGTGAGAGAGAGAGAGATGAAAAAGAATTTTTAAGAAGGGGGGAGGGGGTATTTATAGAATTATAGGATTTGATTTTTTAAATTTTTTAAAATTTAAATTTTATAAAATTAATTATTTAAATAATTAAATTTAAAATAATAATAAATAAAATAAAATAAAAACAAAATTGATGGCTGGCATGGCCGGCCGGCCATGCCAGCTTTAACGGCTCTTTAAAGAGCCGTTAAAAACGGCTCTAAAAAGAGTCGTTTAAAACGGCTCTTTTTAGAGCCGTTATGGCTCTTAAAGGGACCGGTCTTTTTACCGGTCCCGGGGCCAGTCCCAGTCCGGGACCGGTCAAAGACCGGTAAAAGACCGGTCTTTGACCGGTCTTTTACCGGTCCCGGTCCGGGACTGGTCTTTTACCGGTCCTGGTCCGGGACCGGTCTTTGAAGTGAAATACGAGACTTTTGGGACTTCCGGGACCGGTCCGGTCCCGATCAGGACCGGTCTTTAGCCGGTCCTAACCGGTCCGGTCCCAACCGGACCGGTTAGGACCGGTTTTTTTGTACACCACTGTCCAAAATGATCCTCCCTAATGAATTTTCAATCCCCCATTATGGTATGAGATTCTACTCTTAAAAACATGCAGTCCTTTATCAAGAGTTGTCTCTGTCCAATTTTTATTTTGGCATATAATTCGAATTTTAAATTTAAAATTCGTGCAGAAGTTGTTGCAATAACTTTTTCATGTTGTTGCAACAACTTTTCCAAGTTGTTGCAATAATTTTTTCAAGTTGTTATAACAACTTGTGCATGCCAAAAACAATTCCAACTTTACTTTTCCAGATCGATTTTTTCGGCATTTCTAGCAAGAAAACAAATGAAAATTAGATATATTAACTACAAATAAAATAGATACGAATTTACTCATAGTTTTACTTATTTAATTCATTTGTTTCACAATACGATGAATATTAAATAAAAATAAAGTACTAGATAACTTCTTTTTGGGAAGTTATCACACATCCACACTTAAATGTTTATTAGTCACTAGCAAAGGCATTTCATAACAATGAGATGAGTGAAGAAGTAATAAGATATGAACTCAAATGGTCTTTAGTTCTTGAAAACAAATTAATCGAGGCATACTCAAGAAATTTAGTTTACTTAATTGATAAACATATCAATCTATAAGAGCTCAAACATTCACAAATCTATTAGTTAGATGGAAGATAAAACTCAGATAAGTATCTTAGTGCGGTACGTGCTTTTCTTTAAAAAATAGTTTATTTCCATGCAATTTTTTAAATTCAACCTCCGCATTTAGGAGAGGATAAGAATAAGCTATGTCTATGATTTAACTTCCACAAGAGTTAGTAGTACAACTTAAAATAGGATTGTTTTTGGCTTGATAAGAAATTTATGGATAGCTTTGATAATAGTATGATGTTCTCTAGTTAGTAATCTTAATAATTCACCATATTATGGGGTCTATCAACATAAATCATTTTAGTTTAAACATATTTTTATCATAGTAGAGATCATTTCAAGTATAAGTCCACATACTCGGGCCACATATCACTATGATGTTTCCACCAATTTTGTTTTCTACATCATTTTTTATAAAATCGTAGTTGAGATCATTACAAGTACGTTTTCACATACTTAGGTTGCATATCACTATGACGCAATTTTTTTTCCCCTATTTTTTCATCAAAGTTGAGATCATTACAAATATGTAGATCTATACCTAGACCACATATCACTATGAAATTTAACCCCTTTTAAGAAAAATGTGATACCCATAAATGGCTAACTTACTAAGGTATAACTAGTAGAAACAAATGATATGTAAGCCTAGAATAAAGTGTATGAAAAAAATTCATGCTCAAATATTTTAGTGGATGATCAAAAAGAATACTACCTAAGCTCATGTGTAGGCTCACATCATTGACTTAGTTCTTGCTCATCTCTCTACGTTATTTTAAATGTCAATATCAAAATTTGGCATTGAAAGGAAACAAATATTTTGTATATAAAATTAATGTTTGAGCAAACTTTATCAAAAAAAAATCTTATTAACTTCAAATTCATGAATTGAACTCTTTGGATTGTTCAGTCATACCAATTAATTATCATTGAATATATCTAGAATAACCTAATGATTAATTAAAACAAGAATTAAGATCATTAAATTCATGTTTAAATGAATTATTCTTCACTCAAGTGGTAGGGGTTAAAATGGGTCCGTTTACGTACCTATTCTTAGGTACGCATATAAAAGGCTTTCGTTCTTGTGGTGGGGCCCGCGTTTTCACGAAGCAAAGAAGCCTAGGGTTTCTTCTCCGTCGCCGAGAAGCCGAGGCCTTCAAAACTGGTTGCGATCACCTCCTTTTGCTGCTAATCGAAGGAAATATCCTCAAGAAAGGTTAGTCTCAAGCTTCGTACTCCGACTTCATGGCTATTTACCGAGTAGTTGTGATTTTCTGTTTTTTTTACCGAGCAAAACGGCTCTGAAACTTATGTATTTCTATGTATTGTTGGGTTTTTGTTGGAGCTAAAACAATTTTTTTTATAATACGATTGTATTGCATATAGATATGGTCGTATTCCTATTGTATTGCAGTAAATACAGCCGTATTGCCATTCAATTTCCAGAAATTAGTGCCTTATCTGAAAATACGTCCTTATTAGATCGTATTGTAGTAGTCATATGTTGTGTGGTTTTTTTTGTAATAGTCATATGTTAAAGACACAACTCTTGTATTATCTATGTATAACACAAAAGACAGTCGTATTGTAGTAGTTATGTGTTGTATTTTTTTTTTGTTTCTAAAACATTTTGGTGTTATAATATTGTTGTATAGTATGTAGATACGACCGTATTCCAATTGTATTATATTTGTAATACAGTACAGTTACACGCCTCTATTTATTCAAATATCTTTTGAATGATATGGTAGATGACTGTATCAACAAGTTTACACTGTCGTTGTGTCGTCTCTTCTTTCAAAGAAAAAACAATACCACTACTAAGATCATTAAACAAAAACACGAGGAAGGATTTGGAAGAAGCTGGGATTCTGTCGTTGTTCTTGAAAACACGAGGAAGGACTGTAATGGCGGGAAATGCAGATCTCCGCCCGCGAGAAGGGTCCGTTTCAGATATGCGTCGGCAAGTTGAGTTTCGTTCCAGGCTTCTTCACTTTTGCTGTGCTCTTTGAGAGAGTTAGGCTGAAATGACAAAGATGAGGGTAGTCTTTAGTCAAAACCCAGAAAAAGCGATGGCCAATCCTCCTATTTTTTTTACATTCAAACGAATAAGACGACTACTTGCCGCTCGAAACCCTGAAAATGTGAATGCGGAATTTTTTGGAGGGAAACACGAGCTCATCCCGAAATAAAGGCCTTTTATATGCGTACCTAAAATTTTTTCAGTTAAAATACCTTCACCTCTACACTTAAGTCCTTTGCTAGTCTTTAGCAAAGTTTTTTTTATATATATCTCATGAGGTTACACTAAATTATTATTACTAATAAGCATATAATTATATGGGAAAAAAACTTGAAATTGGAATAACTCCCCTGAAGTATGCAGTTCAAATAATCGATCATGCCCGTCCTTTCCATCCATTTGTGAGTAAGTCATGACCATGGGGTGCAAGTCAGCAATAATGATAAACCCATAGGTAACCTGCAGAAATTTCTCATTTTCATCCATTCTTAACGAATCTCCATAAACACGCTTAACATTAGCATCAATCTAAGCATTTATCATTCCTATTATTATTAATTATTATTTTACTAAGAATAATAACACGACTATAAACATATTAAATACTTAAATTAAAATTTTTTAAATAAAATTCCTAGAGCAAGCTAATAAGACAAACTAAAAAAAGAAAAATTGGGTTGCCTCTCAAGTAGCGCCTAATTTACTGAAGGAATAAAAAATGGACAGAAAAATTAAAGCACAATATGCAGAAAATGGAATATAACTACTGAGTTTATTGTCTCCCCAGCACGACTTATTTAAAAAATTTAAAAATTCTAAATTATTGGACGATGAAAAGAAAAATGAACAGGTAACAGTTCTAATATTCGTGTCGGTAGCAGGTACCGATATAGCGATAAAACAACTATCCCTCTACCTAAATAATAGTACATGCACCTCATAGGTTGAGAAAATAAAAAGTAAGAAGATGAGAAATGTTCCTCACTATTCTCACCATAAAATGTATCGTTTCCTAGTAAGGTATCATCATCAATAGGAAGGCAGTAGGGGGAGAAGAAAATAAATGAGGCTTCCACTATAGAGGAGAAACCAAACTTCTCACATAAGTGGATACCCATCACATCAACTTGAGGATAATGCTCAATATCCTCTTAAAGCATCTGTGACACATCAACTCATTTTGGATCAGATACAGAAAGTTGATTAGGAAATAATATAGAGGAAAGACATAAATGATCTCTAATCATGGGAGTGATCTCGGTTTCCCTCCCAGCAGGTTCTAAAAATTGATCGATGTCGGTCTCATAGTCTTCATAACAAGGGGGACCCGAGAACTCAAGGGTCTCGGCGGTGAGTTGAACCTCCTTATCTAATTAGAAAGGATATCATCTTCATCCCACCGTGATGCGTCATCATGCTCCAAAGAATCATTCCCTCCATATGAGAGATCAATATCTTTGTCCTACTTTGCGCAACCTCAGGTTCTGGATCCTCACCCTGCGCAAAATCTTTGACTGGATCGATAAACAAGCGTAGAAATGTTTTGCAAAAAAGATTGAGGAACATCATTAATATTTAATTCAGAAAATGTATGTACAGGTTCTTTTGCGGGTGGATCAAAACTAGGTGATGATTGTGGATGAGGAGATGATGCATCAATATTAATATATAAGCTCACAATTATAAGTGGCTTATCCACAATAGTCTCACGCAAAAATGGTGGTACAACAACAGTAGATATGATATGGATGCCCAATTCATAATTTTTCTCCCTCTCTCTTTTATAAGCGACACAATCCTTCAAAACGTGATTCATACTAGGACAAAATAAACACTTCCTAACATTACTATTCGATAACCAAGGAGTTGGGTCGTAAGTTCGAAGAATCATTTGACGTGGGGACATAAAATTATAATGATTTGCACCACAATATTAGGGACTTAAATATTCTTTATGTTTTGTGAACCATGAATGATATCCAGCAGTCCACATATAACACGCATTAGTAGTATGACTAAACACCACAAAATATGAAAGATCTTACAACACATGATTGTAAGTATGCAAAATAGTGCAGGAAATTGATCTCCAATTTACACCCAAGCTGTCCTTCTCCAAGATCCGATTTTTGCCCTTGTTCTTCTTCTCCAAAGCAATCTCCAAGATGATCCTCCCCAATGAATTTTAAATCCTCCATTATGGTTTGAGATTCTACTCTTAAAACATGCAATTCTTTACCAAGAGTTGCCTCTTTACAATTTTCATTTTGATGTAAAATTCGAATTTTAAATTCAAAATCCGTCCAGAAGTTATTGCAACAACTTTTTCAGGTTGTTGCAACAACCTGCGCAAGCCAAAAATAATTTCAGTTTTACTTCTTCAGATCGATTTCTTTGACATTTCTAGCAAGAAAACAAAGAAAAATTAGACATATTAATTACAAATAAAATAGATACAAATTTACTCATATTTTTACTTATTTAATTCATTTGTTTCACAATACGATGAATATTAAATCAAAATGAAGTACTAGATAACTTCTTTTTGGAAGTTATCACTCGCAGATCGTCAACCAACCACGAGAAGGATTTTGGATCATCTCCTCAACAGGTGGTATCCTCACTTCAATATCGGCGGACAAGCCGAACCTCCTCCAAATTACAACCTGATCCCCGAAAAGAAAGGAGCGAATACACATCGGTCTCGCAGTACATTTTGAGCCCTGTTACAAAAATTAAAAATAAATTTAGACTAAAAAGTCATATCAAAGATCATTCACTCCCGTCATGAACAAAAAGGCACGTCACCCGATAGAATCAAAAAATATCCGCGACGCGCCCGAACATGCACACGCGCCCCGACACACACGCACCAAGCCAACAAGCCCCCGCGCGCGTGCCCGCTCATGGCCACACGCATGCAGTCGTGTGCGCTAGCCCGCAAGCGTACACGCGGCGAGGCGCGCGCACCACAACGCGCGTGGCCAGGCGAGTGCACGCGCAGGAAGGTGTGTGTGCGCGCACCCATGCGGGCGCACTCATGCACACCTTTGCAGGTGCGCCCGCACGCTATCTTGCACATGTTCACACACATGCATGCTCGCGTGCGGCCGAAACCACACACGCCAATGCACGACCCCGTGCACACATCCACGCGCACCGTCGCGATTATGGGAATAACAACTTCCTCCCTCAGCCGCATTCATCGCCTCTCCTACATCATAATATATTCTAACATTTTTACCCGAGTTTGCAGGGCAAAACCACATGCAGTCTCAAGTCCATCACCGTTCGCCATCGTTAGCGCCATAAAAATGAGCAGAGAAAGATCCTTGTTTTTCTTCATCCGAAGCCGTTTCTTTCAACAAGGATCTGGGGGCAATTGTTAGGGATGATCCCCCCCCCCATTTTATAGAAATTAGGTGTGCGCATAAGCACAAACCCATGATTCCCACCTCAAAAAAATGGGATCATGGAATTGACTGTGCGCGCAATAACTACGCCCGAGCCCCCGCGCACTGATCCCATCACGCATAAAGGGCAAACAACCGCGAGTCTGACCTTGCCGGCGGCGGTCGGCCACCACCCCACCACTTTCATTGAGGTGGTGGCTATCGTCGGGCGGCAGCATGGCCACCGGAGAGGCATTTTTCGGTGATCCTGAGAGGAAGCCCAAACTTGGTTTTTCCATGGATTTCAAAATTTGATTCGACTCAATTGCGCCTGACCTCAAATCCTATTGATCTAGGAAGCTAGCACATGGGGAGAGGGGGAAAACATGCATGATTCCTGGCTTGGAGGCGGCTACTCCGGCGGGTGGCCATGATTTTTCTCATTTTCCGGCGAATCTCTCCCGATCTCGATTCTCCACTGAAAGCTTTGATGTAGGAGTCGATTTCGACTGCTAAGGAGCTTCTAAAGGTGATGAAAGGGTTAAATCGAGCTATGGAGGCCTCTATATAGGAGATCAAAGTTTTGGGTGTTATGTTCATGGCCATTAAATACCCTCCTTGATGGTGGCCGACCTATAACTGATGGAAACCTCCTCGTCTTTATCAGGGAATATGAAAGGAGGGGTTGAGGAAGAAGAAGGGAGTGTCATTGGCCTCCCTCCATGATTTCCCCTCCAAATGAAACTTCCCTCCTAATTACCCTCATTAAATCCCTATTAAACTCACTTAATTCAGATTAAATAAATTTAATAAACTTAGTGGGCCTTAGGTTGCGCTTTGGACAAGGTCTTAGCCCACTTGAATTGGCTTGAGCTCTCATTTAACCTTTAGGGGTTAATTTGACTGTGGTTGACCTTGGGGTTGACTTTAGTCAACTTGATTGGTTGACTGGTCCAAGGGGTATGTCTTAAGTCCCCTGACACCATCCAATGTTTATTGGGTCATTGTGATGCTCCAATTGAGCCCACTTGCTAAATAGTGTGATTTGACCTAAATAGGGCCAAGTTTGACTTTTGTCAAACTGGTCAACTTGGTGACCACATGATGGGGCTTTTGGGTCCACTTGGCTCCTAATAACATTACAAGGATAGAGGTGATGTCAATTTTAGGTTTTGAGGCCAATGAGACCTCTTGGGTGAAGATTTGACATATATTGTTCTAAAGTTGACTTTGCTCAATTCAGCTCACTGGATTGGCTTAGCCTTGAGTCCATCGCTCAGTTACCTCTCTCTTAGGGATAGGGAAGTGTTAGTGAGCATATCCTGAGGTGGTGAGTTCTTGTGAGAATGAATTCGTCTGGGTTGACTTGTGTACATTGGTGGTGCACATAACAATCTTCCTAAGCTCAAGTTGAGTTAGGGTCACACTAGGGCCTCAAGCACCACTCCAGCCATAACCCTAACTTTAGGGGGCCTAGAAGTATGGGGGATGTCACACCCACGATGAATGTTGTCGCCTCAGCCAAATGTCGCCCACGAGATATTTGCTCATGAAAACAAGTTTTGTGAGCTACCGCCGCACGTTAGCTACCTAACGCCCCGCGATAGCTTCCAATACTTGTTTTTCTAGACCAAAATATTTCAAATTTTTAACTTACGCCCAAAACCTTATTCACCCCCCCCCCCCCTCTAAAGTTGGCCATTAGATCCAACATAGGGAGGGGATGCTCTCTTTGATCTTCCGGGTGTGTGGCGGGACCTCCGGGACCTCCTCGTTGTAAGTCTTTGGCCAAGCGCACTTCTTTGGGAGAAGTAGGTGCGAGATACCCCTTTTTGGGTCCGAACTCCCCTTGAAGCCGAGTTCAGATTTAACAAGCGGAAGCAGGTTTTCCAATTATTCAATATTTAAACCCTTATATTTCATTATACTAAGTACTAACAATATTTATGCAATTGTTATTTGTTGCAGGCTCTATTCAATGTTATTGCAATCGTGCCACATATATCTATTGCATCTGCAACAACTTATGCGTATGACCGTACTTATTTTTGTTCTTTATTTCTTGGTTAACAACTCATAGTTGTCATTTACTACAATGATTCCTTCGGGTTTCTATTTTGTGATTATGATCATCTTGCAAGAATTATGATTATGATATAACAGGTTTTGTTAAATGTCCCACCCTATTATTCTCATGAGGATATTCTAGTTTTTGGTGCTTTGTTTGAGTTAAACATTTTGATGAGGAAATATTTATCTTTATACTTAAAGCCACTTCTTTTGCATCAAGCCATGGCGCTTCGCGCGGAGCTGGCCGACGTGCGCTGCGAGAACGTCCTCCTGAGGGAACAGCTTCGCGCTGAGGCGGCGAAGGTCCCGCCTCCGACGCTGGATGCGAGGCTAAGGAGTCGTTACCTCTCGTAGTACGACGTCGACAAGCTGCTGCAAGCCAACGCTCAGGCTACCGTCAAGCTGACGCTCGAGACGCTGCCAGACGTGAAGCTGCTTCGGGAGGACGGCGCAACCATCGACGCTCGCCAACTACTCCCATGGCTATTCGATCCAGTCCCCAAACCGCCAGGCGCGCCCGACTCCCCGCCCTCGGACGTCCCGAAATCTCCTGCCGCTGCCGGCGAGACGTCCGAGGAGAGCTCTGGCGAGAGATCCAGCGAGGACTCGAGCGAGAGCACCAGCGGAGATTACAGCGCGCCCCCTTGAGGGGTCCTTTTCTCTTTTTTTGTTACTCTTTTGTAATGAGCGAGAAGCTCCAATCCTTTGTAATATGCTGCGATGATTAAATACAATGTTATGTTTAACTCCTTGCCGATGTGTTCGTTTGAATGAATAGGCTAGTCAGCCAAGTGACTTCCGCGCGAGCTTCCGCCGAGACCCTTAGTCTCTTTAGGGTAACCTTCCTTAGAGATCTATTAGGCGGGAGCCTTGCGTTGTTGATTAGGTCGTCCTGCCTAGGTCTGCCGAGAGCCTTCTTCAGCGAGAACCCCTTAGCCGAGACCTTCACTGGCCGAGACCTTTACTGGTCGAGACCTTCACTGGCCGAGACCTTCACTGGCCGAGACCTTTACTGGTCGAGTCCTTTAGGGCCTTGTCTCCGGTCTAGGCCAGGGCCATGCCCAAATATCTTCCAACCAACTAAACCCATGCCCCACCGGCGAGCCTTCGGACCTGTCAGCTAGATGGGAGCCTGCGCAGCGGGTCTACCGGGGGCCGAGCCGAGTTCGTCGTAGCGCAGAGTAATTACATATCAAGAACCAAGGACTAAGAATCAAGGACTTAACCTCTCCCCCACAGGCGAGCCTTCGGACCTGCCAACTAGATGAGAGCCTGCGCAGCGGGTCTACCTGGGGCCGAGCCGAGCTCGGGATGTTGATGAAGATCAAACCAAACCTCTCCCCCACAGGCGAGCCTTCGGACCTGCCAGCTAGATGAGAGCCTGCGCAGCGGGTCTACCTGGGGCCGAGCCGAGCTCGGGGTGTTGATGAAGATCAAACCAAACCTCTCCCCCACAGGCGGGCCTTCGGACCTGCCAGCTAGATGAGAGCCTGCGCAGCGGGTCTACCTGGGACCGAGCCGAGCTCGGGGTGTTGATGAAGATCAAACCAAACCCCTCCCCCACAGGCGAGCCTACGGACCTGCCAGCTAGGTGAGAGCCTGCGCAGCGAGTCTACCTGGGGCCGAGCCGAGCTCGGGGTGTTGATGAAGATCAAACCAAACCTCTCCCCCACAGGCGAGCCTTCGGACCTGCCAGCTAGGTGAGAGCTTGCACAGCGGGTCTACCTGGGGCCGAGCCGAGCCCGGGGTGTTGATGAAGATCAAACCAAACCTCTCCCCCCACAGGCGAGCCTTCGGACCTGCCAGCTAGATGAGAGCCTGTGCAGCGGGTCTACCTGGGGCCGAGCCGATCTCGGGGTGTTGATCAAGATCAAACCAAACCTCTCCCCCACAGGCGAGCCTTCGGACCTGCTAGCTAGATGAGAGCCTGCGCAGCGGGTCTACCTGGGGCCGAGCCGAGCTCAGGGTGTTAATGAAGATCAAACCAAACCTCTCCCCCATAGGCGTGCCTTCGGACCTGCCAGCTAGATGAGAGCCTGCGCAGCGGGTCTACCTGGGGCCGAGCCGAGCTCGGGGTGTTGATGAAGATCAAACCAAACCTCTCCCCCACAGGCGAGCCTTCGGACCTGCCAGCTAGATGAGAGCCTGCGTAGCGGGTCTACCTGGGGGCGAGCCGAGCTCGGGGTGTTGATGAAGATCAAACCAAACCTCTCCCCCACAGGCGAGCCTTCGGACCAGCCAGCTAGATGAGAGCCTGCGCAGCGGGTCTACCTGGGGCCGAGCCGAGCTCGGGGTGTTGATGAAGATTCCTTCAACCAGACCTATTCTATCATCAGGATGAGAAGACATAGTTGGTTAAAGCAAAATGTATTGTGATTGCATTCTTTAGAGATGATCAATATTTTGAAAAGGTAACAATGAAACAATAACATTTATTCACCACATTACAATCCTTCTCTCCCTTTAAGGGTAGAAACGTTTTAAGTCGTCACCGCTCCAGGTGTGGCTCAAGGTCCTTCCCTCCACATCCTGGAGGTAGTAACCCCCGTTAGTCAGAGCCTTCCCTACTATGTAAGGCCCTTCCCAGCTGGGGTTGAGCTTGCCAACAGGGGCCGACCTTCCTGCCGCGTCGACCTTTTTCAGCACTAGGTCCCCCTCAGCGAATTGCTTGACCCTAATGTGCTTATCGAAATACCTGGCCATTCGCCGTTTGATCTCTTCTTGCCTGATGGCAGCAACATCCCGCAGCTCTTCCACCATGTCCAGCGAGAGGCGCAAACTGGGGACCATTATCCGTCACTATTGCTTGGGGTAGCCCATGCCTGCATATGATTTCCCCCCAAACAAAGTTCCTGATGACCTGGGAGGTAACCTTGGCTAGAGCTTTGATCTCCAGCCACTTCGAGAAGTAGTCGATCATGACTAGGAGGAACCTCCTTTGCCCACTAGCTGGAGGGAAGGGTCCAACTAGATCCATCCCCCAAATGGCGAAGGGTCATGGTGCCGTGATACTTCGAAGCCTTTGAGCAGGCAAGAGCTGGAGGGGCGCGTGTACTTGACATTTTAGACATCTCTTTGCAAACTCGACTTTATCCTTCCTTAAGGTCTGCCAGAAATATCCTTGTCTTATCACCCTTGCTTCCAACGTTCTTCCTCCTGAGTGACTGTCGCACTCTCCCGAATGCACCTCTTCCAGGATCCTCGGGACCTCCTCCTCGGTCACACATCTCGCGAGGAGCCCCGACAACATCTTCCGATGTAAGCCTCCATCCAACATCAGGTAGTGGGCCGCATTTCGCCTAAAGCTCTTCGCATCCTTGACCCCCTCTGACAGCTCGCCTGTGGTAAGGAAGGTCACCAATGGGTCCACCCATGAGGATCGCCGACCTACCTCCATCAACTCCCATTCTTCAATTGCTGGTCGGAATAATTCGGTTAGGGTTCCTCCTCCCCGAGGCCCAAACTTTGCCAATCGATCAGCTTCTGTGCTTTCCTCCCTGGGAACATGTTGAATAGAGAAAGAACGGAAGCCTCCGATGATTGCCCTTACCTTAGATAGATACTTCACGAGGGTAGGCTCCCGAGCCTCAAACTCCCCTCGGATCTGCGAGGCTACCACCATCGAGTCGGTGAAGGTCTCCACATCCTGAATCTCCAACTCCTTCGCCAATCGAAGGCCGGCTATCACTGCCTCATACTCCGCTTGATTATTGGTTACAGGGAAGTGGAAAGGCACCGCCTGTTCTATGGTAACCCCTTGAGGGCTCACCAACACTACACCCCCTCCCAGGGAGTGCCTTTCCGAGGCCCCGTCGACCATCATCTTCCATGCTTCCTGCGGCTTCGGCTCTTCTTTCTCAGCTTCAGTAACATAGTCTGCCAGGAAGTCCGCTACGGCCTGAGCTTTGATGGAGAGTCTTGGAACAAATGAGATGTCGAACTCGCTGAGTTCGATGGACCACTTTGCCAGCCTTCCTGAGTGCTCTACCCCCTCGAAGACCTTGCGAAGAGGATGGTCGATTACCACCCTAATCGAGTGTGCTTGAAAGTATGGACGAAGCTTCCTTGCCGAAACAACCAAGGCATATGCCAGCTTCTCCAGAATGGGGTAGCGGAGCTCTGCCTTTTTCAAGATTCGGCTTACATAGTAGACGGGTAGCTGCTTCTTCCCCTCTTCCCTAACCAAGACGGAGCTCACAGCTTCCACCCCCACCCCGAGATACAAGGTCAGGTCTTCCCCCTCCTTGGGGCTTTGGAGTAGCGGAGCCTGGAAGAGTTGCCTCTTCAGCCCTTGAAAGGCCTCTTCGCATTCTGTTGGTACCCTAGTTTGATTTGAGTTTAGTCTTCTCCCTTTGTCCCTTGACCCAAGAAATATCTATGGTCATTGGTTAGTAGTCTAGCTGTAGAGTCCTCGCTTATCCAAATGAAGAATTTGGCTAAGTAGTTTGTTCGTTCGACTATGGTCGAATGCCGCTCGACTATCGTCGACTGACCGATCGACGATCGTCTATCAGTTGTTCGACTTTCAGTCTGCGTTGATAGTTCAACTATCGGTTGATAGCTCGACTATCTGTTTGCTGTGATAGTTCGACTATCTGTTGATAGTTCGACTATCTGTTGGATAGTTCAACTATCTGGTGGCTCGACTATCTGTTGATAGATCGACCATCTGCGTTCCCTTGATAGTTCGACTATCTGTTTGGATAGTTCTACTATCTGATAGCTCGACTATCTGTTTGATAGGTCGACTATCTGTGTTGTTTGATAGCTCGACTATCTGTTGATAGTTCGACTATCTGTTTTCCCTTGGTAGTTCGACTATCTGCTTAGATAGTTCAACTATCTGATGGTTCGACTATCTGTTAGATAGTTCGACCATCTGCCGTCTTGTGGTAGTTCGACTATCTGCTTAGATAGTTCAAATATCTGATGGTTCGACTATCTGTTGGATAGTTCGACCATCTGTCGTTTTGTGATAGCTCGACTATCTATTGATAGTTCGACTATCTGTTGTTCTGTGATAGTTCGACTATCTGTTGATAGATCGACTATCTGTTTCTCCGTGATAGTTCGACTATCTCTCTGATAGTTCGACTATCTGTTTTGGTTTGATAGTTCGACTATCTGTTGATAGTTCGACTATCTGATAGCTCGACTATCTGTCCTGATAGTTCGACTATCTGCTGCGGTAGTTCGACTATCTGCTTGATAGTTCAACTATCTGGATCGTTCGACTATCTGTCCGATAGGTCGACGATCTCCGTGCGTCGGTCGACGATCTCCTATGGTCGTTCGACGTTTTCTGTGTGCCTTATTATTTTGTATTTATTTATTGTATAAATATATAATCTGACATATCTTTTCAGTTATTTTATAATGTTATTTCCAGGCATATCTGCTCCATCCTTTTTGCCTGAGTCTTATCTTTTCAGATAAAGTTGTTTGTCTTATTTGTTGACTTTGTATCTTACTTTATCTGCTGACAGTCCTTTATAGCCGTTAGACTGAAAAGTCTTCCTTCTGCTATAAAGAGTATGTCTCTGATGGGACTTTATTTAGTCCTCTTGTTATTTGATTTGATCCTACAACTTCTTAGAAAAGGCTTATTCCTTTTTATAGAATATCTTGCTGCAGAGTTTGTTTTGCTTTGTGTTATTTGCAGCCCAGGTTTCAACCTTCACAAGAAGACAAACAGCTCAAATTCAAATATAGCCGTTGCTGTTGCTGATATATAAAGGACCCTTTGAAGAAGGTTTCGAGCTAGTTAACTAGTTGATAGCTCTCACATACTCATCAGCATTCAAGCTATCAGGAAGAAAAGAAAAGTTTACTGCTCTCAGCAATTCACATTGATCTGAGAAGTGTTTGATCTCCCGATCTTCTTCAACCTGAGTGCTCCTGTTTCAGGAAGATACACTCAGAGATTCTTTGAAGAAGAAGAAGAAGATTGCTGCCTGAAGATTTCTTATTTATTTTTATATCTTCTTGTAGCTCTTTCCTTCAGATCTTTTCTGAAGAGTTTTCTGCACTGAAGCAAGATTTCACCTGGACATCTTTGAGCCAGGGGGAGCCTTGATTCTTTAAGAGCATTCTAGCTCAGTGCAAGTTTCTTTGTGCTTCTCTAATCTATTGAAAAATAGAGAAGACATTTTAACCTTTCTTTCCCCCTCCTGTACAGGGTTATTACTCCCTTCAAAAGTATCCCTTGGTGGCAGGGCACCTTGATCAAAAACCTGTGTTGGATTTTGAGTTCCTGATCAAAAACTCAAAGGGTCTCTAGATCTACCTGAAGCAGATCTTGTGGTGGCAGGGCACCTGATCAAAAACCTGTAGTGGATTCCTACCTTGTTGGTAGAAGAGTGGACGTACCCAAGTTGTTTGGGGAACCACTATAAACTCCTTGTGTCGTCTGGAATGCTTAATTAATTACTTGCATTGTGGCTGTGATTAGATATAACTAAGTTGCTAGTTGCTGTTTAGGAAATCCAAGCCTTAACTGTAATTACAGTTAGCTTGAGTTTGTGCACATCACCTGTGTTAGACTCTAGGGTTATTTTAAATATCTATAGCTTTCCATTCCGCATTCACTCCAAGGGAGTTGAGTAGATTGTCAAGTTTGTTAAGTCAAATTTTGATAACTCTATTCACCCCCCTCTAGAGTAGTATCTATCCCTTCACTTTCAATTGGTATCAGAGGGAGGTTGACTGACTGTATAGGCTAACACCTAAGTCACAAGATCCTGATAGATACCAAAAGCTTAGATATTCACTATCATGGCCCAGTCCAAGGATTACTCTAGCACCAGACCTCCAGCATGCAACTTGGCTAAGTTCAACATCTGGAAGGCAAGGATAAAACTTTATATGAATTCTATTGATGAAAGCATCTTTGCTTCTATTTTGACAGGACCTCCAAAGGCACCTGCTGCTGCTTCATCATCAACTGATATGAGTGCAGTGCCTCCTCCAGACTACAATGATGAGTACAAGAAGGCCAAGATGGCAGATGCAAAGGCAATGAACATACTGGCTCAGACTATGTCTGATGAAGTATTCCAGAAGGTTGCTGACTGCTCTTCAGCAAAGGAGATGTGAGATACACTGAACCAGATTATAGCTGGTTCAGCTGATGAGAGGAAGGACAGAAGGTCCAACCTCATCTCACAATATGAGAACTTCAAGAAATCTAATGCTGAATCAGTTGAAGCTATGTACACCAGGCTCAGCTCAATCATCAATGAGCTGAGGACCTTAGACAAGGACATCTCATTGACAGAGGTCAATGATAAGATCCTTATGTGCTTCCCTAGCACATGAGATCTGAGGATCTGGCCCATCAAGGAAGCCAGAAGTACAACGGAGATCTCCACTGAAGCCCTTCTCGGCAAGCTCAAATCCTTTGAGCAAGTGCTGAAGACAAGAGAAGCAGAAGCAGAAGCAAAGACCCCCACTCCAACAAGAAAAGAGCAATCTCTAGCTCTTAAGGCTGCTGATGCTTCAGAAGGCAGCCAATCAAATGAGGAGCTCATGGCATTGTTTGCCAAGAGGTTTCTCAAAATGGGGAGAAAAGAGTTCAGAAGAAAGTCTTCAAAGTATGAAGAAAAACCAAGGTATGATCGCACCCCTACTAAAGAAATTATCTGTTATGGGTGCAGGAAACCTGGACATATCTTACCAGATTGTCCAGAGGAAAAGAACAAAGAAAAGAGAAAGGACAAGGATCAGCACAGGAAGCACTCCAAGCAATCCTCCTACAAAAATAAGAAAAAGGAGAGAGGTTTCATTGCTGAAACCTGGAGTGATTCTGATGAAGAATCTTCATCCTCCAGCTCCAGTGAGGATGAGGAAGAGAAGAAGGCCAAAGAAGTTTGCCTTATGGCAATAGATGCCTGCAGCAACCACTCTGCTGCAGAGAGTTCAGATTCAGAGGAAGAAATGCCTACAGAAGATGAGGTATTATCTTCTTATGATTTTACTTCAGCAGAATTTAAATTAGACTTTAAATCTTTGTGCTTAGATCTGATTAGTGCTGAAAAAGAGATAAAAGAAATTAGACATAGGCTAGCTGAATCAGAAATCATAGCTAAAGAAAACATTAAGTTAAAGGAAGATCTCACTAATTATAGTGAAGAAATTAAATTTCTTAAAATTGAATTAGCTAAGTCTAAGAGATTAGAGGAATCACTTAATGGTAGAAGCCTTAAGTTGTTAGAAATTACCAACATGCCTAACACTAGGTCAGGTAATAATAAATTAGGCTTAGGAGCTTCTCCCAGTGTCCCCCCAGTTCTTCTTAAAAATAACCTTTCAACTCCAGTGAACTTCGTTTCAGCTAGTGGAATGAAGAACACTGAGCAAGTAAAACAAGTTAATAAAACTTTAAATAAAGCTAAGAGAGAGAAAAGAAAGCAATTTTTTAAGAATGTACAAAGAGCGTCGAACGAAGCTCGACGATCGGAAGCTCAATGGTCGAACGAAGCTCGACGATCTGAGCGCCCATCGTCGAACGTCGATCGACGTTTTCAATATGAATTTCAAAATTATCATCAATCCCATAGAAACCTAAATGCAAATAGAAACCCTAGGTTTGTTGACCCATCATCTGCATGGAGAATTCCACCTAGGAGATCTCACCCATTAGGTTATCACCCTCAGCCTGCATTTTCTTATATTTCCAGTTTTTCTTATGTGAAAAACAAGGGACCCAAGGTTACCTGGGTCCACTCTGTCTAAATAAATTTCTTGCAGGTGAAGGCCTATCCTATCACTCAAAATAAGTGGTATTTGGATAGTGGATGCTCAAAGCATATGACAGGAAATAAAGATCTTCTGTCAAAATTCAAAGCTAAGCTCGGCCCAAAGGTTATCTTTGGAGATTCCAGCTGTGGTCAGACAGAAGGCTATGGGAGGATCACAATTGGAGCAGTTACTTTCAAGAGAGTTGCATATGTGACAGGACTGAAGCATAATCTGATCTCAGTTAGCCAGCTATGTGATGCTGGCTACCAGGTTTCATTTTCTAACTCCTCTTGCAATATTACTTTAAATAATGATATTGTTTTAATAGGCATTAGATTAGGTAATATTTATTTAGTAGATTTTAATTCATCTCATTCAGAAATCTGCCTGTTTAATGAAGTAACAATAAATAATAACTCTTTGTGGCATAAGAGGCTTAGCCATGTTAACCTTAAAAATATATCTAGGTTATCTAAATATAACCTTGTTAGAGGCTTACCTTCTTGCCCCTACAAGAAGGAGAGCTTGTGCAAGGCTTGTCAGTTAGGCAAGCAAACCAAAAACTCTTTTAAATCTGTTAATAAAAGTGATTCTCCTAGAATCTTGTATTTATTACATTTGGACCTATTTGGCCCAATAAATGTACAGAGTTTAGGAGGGAAGTATTACACCTTAGTCATTGTAGATGACTTCTCTAGATTCAGTTGGGTGTTCTTTTTGAGAACTAAGTCTGATAACTTTAAAGCCCTTACAGACTTTCTACTATGTGTGCAGACTGAGTACTCTACTCATGTGGCCTTGATCAGAAGTGATCATGGTACTGAGTTTGACTCTCTTCTCATGCAAGAATTCTGTGAGAGAGAAGGCATCAAACATAGTTTCTCAGCTCCTAGAACTCCCCAACAAAATGGGGTAGTTGAAAGGAAAAATAGAACACTCATTGAAGCTGCTAGCACATTGTTGGCAGATGCTAATATGTCTCTTTCCTATTGGGCAGAAGCAGTTAGCACAGCCAACTATGTCTTGAATAGAAGTTTGATACACAAGCTTAAGTGTAAAACTCCTTATGAGTTACTTAAAGGAAAGAAACCTAAAATAAACTATTTTAGAGTGTTTTGCTGTATTGTTTATATTCATAACAATAACAAAGAATATATTAGAAAATTTGAAGCAAAAGCTTCAATGGGAATCATGCTTGGATATTCCCAAGTAAGCAAAGCTTATAGGGTTTATAACAAATCATCCTGTAAAATAGAAGAATCTGTGCATGTATCATTTGATGAGTCTCAGATGTTTTACAAGGAGAAGGAAACTTCTCCTTCCTCAAGTTCTTTGCAGGTACCAGATTCTCCACAAGATTTGATTCTCCCTTTATCAACTCTTCATATCACTGAATCAGACAGTGATGAAGACATTGCAGACGCTGTTGTAGTACCACCAATAGTAGATCAAATTCCTCCTCAGGAATTAATCCCAACTATTGCTGAAGATCACATCCCACCTGCTGATGTTGTCACACTTAGAGATCACCCTGTATCTCAAGTGATTGGAGACATGTCAGCTGGTGTTCAAACAAGACATCAGTTAAGACAGGATGTGATGCACGCTTGTTTCCTCTCACAGGTTGAGCCCCTCACCTTTAAAGATGCTGAGCTAGATCCCCACTGGATCATAGCTATGCAAGAGGAACTCAATCAGTTTGAGAGATGTAAAGTTTGGACTTTGGTTCCAAGACCTAAATGCCAACTGATCATAGACACCAAGTGGGTGTATAGAAACAAGTTGGATGCAAATGGAATAATTGTCAGGAATAAAGCTAGGCTTGTAGCTCAGGGCTACAGACAGGAGGAAGGCATAGATTATGACCAGACCTTTGCTCCTGTTGCAAGGCTAGAAGCAATAAGGATCTTCTTGGCCTATGCAGCCTACATGAAGTTTAAGGTGTTCCAGATGGATGTCAAAAGTGCATTCTTAAATGGTGAGCTTAAGGAAGAGGTGCTTGTTGAACAACCACCAGGGTTTGTTTCTTCAACTCAGCCCTCACATGTTTTTAAGTTACAGAAAGCTCTTTATGGACTAAAACAAGCACCAAGAGCCTGGTATGAGACTCTAGCTAGTTTCCTGTTAGAGCACAACTTCACTAGGGGAGTAGTAGATAGAACCCTCTTCGTCAAGCATCACAAGGACACAATCCTGTTAGTTCAAGTGTATGTGGATGATATTATTTTTGGCTCCACTGATCCCAAACTTTGCAAAAGGTTTTCTGACCTGATGCATTCTAAGTTTGAGATGAGTAGTATGTGTGTGCTGTCTTACTTTCTTGGTCTCCAAGTTAAGCAAGACGCTGATGGCATCTTCATCTCCCAATCCAAATATGCCAAGGAATAGGTAAAAAAGTTTGGGATGGCTGATGCTTCAGCAATGCCTACACCTATGGCTACCTCAGCTGTCATTGATTCTGATGATCACGGCAAGCCAGTTGATCAGAAGAATTATAGGGCCATTGTTGGTTCCCTATTGTATTTGACTGCAAGTAGGCCAGATATAATGTTTGCTACATGCCTTTGTGCTAGATTCCAGGTCAACCCCAAGGAATCTCATCTGATTCTTCTCAAGAGAATCCTGAGATACCTGAAGGGATGCCCAAATCTAGGACTTTGGTACCCAGCAGAATCAGAATTTGAGTTAATTGGATACTCTGATTCAGACTATGCTGGTTGCAGAGTTGACAGGAAAAGCACCTCAGGAACTTGTCAGTTCCTTGGAGAGAGATTGGTCTCTTGGTTCTGTAAGAAGCAGGCTTCTGTCTCAACTTCAACTGCAGAGGCTGAATATATAGCAGCTGCTAGTTGTTGTTCACAGATCCTGTGGATACAAAACCAGCTTTCGGATTATGGTTACTCACACAAGAACACCAAAATCATGTGTGACAGTACCAGTGCTATCTCCATTGCACAAAATCCAGTGCACCACTCTAGAACGAAGCACATTGAGATTCGGCACCATTTCCTGAGAGATTGTGTGGAAAAGAACAAGATTAGTCTTAAGTTCATATCCACTGAGTTTCAGAGAGGTGATATTTTCACCAAACCCTTAGATGAACAGAAGCATCTGTTCTTTTTAGTTCAACTAGGCATGATCAATGGACGAGACTAAGTGTGACAACTCTGCCTTTTGTTGAAACTTGTTCGAAGATAGTCGAACGACGTTCGAAGATAGTCGATCAGATTGAGCCCATCGTCGACCTATGGTTGATGAAGCTTATCTGCTTGAAGATCGTCGACCGGCGTTCGACCATAGTCGAACAGGTCGAGCTCATCGTCGATCTCTGGATGACGACAGCTTGTGTTTGTGAAGACAGAAATAGTCGAACGATTGGTCGACTACTCTGCTTCAGGACCGATCGTCGAACGACCGTTCGACTATCGTTTCCAGTATATTTTAAAATAGATCGACTATCTCCGGTTCAATATAAAGCCGATAGTCGACCTAGGTTAACAGATCTTTTGTCTTATCGTCGACGGAGCGTGGCTTTTCGCATTCTGTCTTCCCGCTTGCGATTCTTCTGCCGCTTCGTCTCCTTCGTCGTCTTCCGTCTTCTCCAGCTCCTTCCATGGCGATTTCTCCAGCAGTGCTCGCAGTCGTGAAGTTTGACGCCGGGTTCAGCGTAGATTTTGACGCGTTTAGTTGCTGTGATGCAGGGATTGTAGAAATTCTTCAGTTATGCCGAGATCAAGGTCTAGAAAGATTAATGTCGACAAGGATCAAGATAAATATTCCCGAGATAAAAGAATGGGCTTTCACTTCATCTTCCACTGAAGATTCGATGACTGGCAGTGTTAGCGGAGAAGAGGTAACTTTGACTCCCGCAGTTTTGTCTGATGTTTTTGGATTGATTAATGGTGAAGCAGATTATGAGCAAGATGCTCAAGAATTCGGAAGAATGCTGATAGAGCTGGGACATGCCGAAGGCATTCCCTCCAAGCTGCTCAAGGTTAATTTCCCCTTTAAGATCAAATTTTTGGCTGAGATAGTTGGAAAAGTGCTCCTTGGGAAGCACTCTGCTCATGATAACATCACTCGACAACAATTTGCACTCATGTGTGCAATTGTTAATCAGAAAAAGATCAATTGGGCCGGAGTGATGTTTGATCTGATAAGGAAGAAGAACAACAAAAAGGAAGTTACCCTAGGCAGGGTTATTGGAATCTTCCTGAAGGAAAAGTATCCTCAGCTGTTGGTTTCAGTTGCTACAACAATCAATGCAAGTAAGAAGATGGATCCCAATTTGTTCTCCAAGTGGAAGAGAACTTTCCTGAAGCCCGCTCCCGCAGGGGTTGCTCCAGCGACATCAGAGAGCACTAGGACTGATACAGTCGCTCCTCACCCTTCTGAAGCTGGCTCAGCTCTTCCCTCTCTTCCATCATCTACTTCTGCTATGCAGT
Organism: Platanthera zijinensis; assembly: GCA_039513925.1. Lineage (NCBI taxonomy): Eukaryota > Viridiplantae > Streptophyta > Magnoliopsida > Asparagales > Orchidaceae > Platanthera > Platanthera zijinensis. Next base: position 26,432,537 of record CM077078.1, read on the forward strand.
CTGCTTCAGTTGAAGTTCCATCAACTTCAACTAAAGTACGACCTTCTCCCTCTCCTATTCGGGATACAACCATAGTTGTTATTCCTTCTCCTCCTGTATCTCCTACTCCTTCTCATCTGGCTAGGATATCCAATCCTAACTTTGATCTGTTAGGATCTGAGAGGATTTCTACACCTCCTCAGTCTCCTATTTCTCCTATTCATTCTCCAGATCATATTGATCTTCCAGATTCCACCCATCATTCTCCAGTTAACACTTCTGTTAACTCTCCAGCTCCATCTCCAGTCCACACCACTTCTCATCCTAATACAACAACCATTTCTGCTGCATCTCCATCCACTGCAATTCCACCATCTTTTGAGATCACTCCTGATTTCATCTCTAGCATTGTGGAGTTGATTACCCCTTCAATCAAAATCATGATTGAAGAGGCAATTGCTCCACTTGCTACCTCTATTGCTTCTCTCACTACTGCTATTCAAATTCTTTCCAAATCTGCTGAGCCCTCTTCTTCAAGGGGCCTGGTTTCAGTTCCCACTGAAATCAGGCAGGGGGAGATGTTTAATGAAGATGTCTCAGAGCTTCCAGCCTCCCCTCCAGCAGATCCTCCAGCAACAACAGAATCAGCAGTTATAGCTTCAGAGTTAGCAGTTATAGTTCCAGATTCAGCAGTTCCAGAAATAGAGAAAGCTCCAGAAGAAGCAGTTCCTCTTCTGTCTGAGGAAGAGATTGCTAATGCAATTTTGGAATCTGAGTTCGCAGTCAAAGTTCATTTGGAAGAAATTACCACTCCTGATGTAGTCTGTCTCCTAGAACGAATCATCACATCCTTTCTAGATGTATTTTGGGAGTCAGTCAAATCTGAAGGTAATTTTCTTATCTATTTCATTGACAAGACAACTGACTGGCTAGCATGTGAATACCTAGAAGGTATGCTTGAAACTTATTTAGCCGATTTGTGTTCATGATTATTCAGATGAAATCCTAGAAGATATTGCTGCTCAAGTTGAAGCAGTTGTTTTAAAATCAGTTACTCAAGAAGATCTAGAATTGGATTCTTTTCTAGATGATATAGAAGATGTGTCTGAAAATCAAGATGAAATCAAAGATGACACTCCAGTTCTGAGTTTGGAAGAAGAGCAAGCAAGAGCTGCTTGGAAATTAAGAGTTCAATCTATGTTAGAAGAAAAAGAGAAAGATTTGCCAGTTGAAAAATCTTCTGTTTGGGATGATTCCCCAGGTCTTGATTTGGATTCCCTTCTGGCTCAAGATGCCATAGAAGAAGAAAAAGAAAAAGCTGTTCAAAAGCAAAAGGCTGTTTCAGAAGCCTTTGATCCCTATGATAATCCTCCCTCATCTCACTCTGAAGACGAAGATGATTCAGATATGTCTGAAAATTCAAAGAAAAAGAAAGCTGCTCAGAAGAAAAGAAAAGATGTTGCTCCTCCTCCTCTCAGTAAAGATAATGACACTCCATATTATATTCTGAAAGGGATTGACCCTAAGTCGAAAGACTTTCAACATTGGATGTGGTTCTCCAAGAACCAACAGAAAGAAAGGAAGAAATCTAAGAGATATGATAGTCCAGCTCCCAGATGGACTCCCAGAGGTCCTCCTCCTCCACCTCCTGGTGCAGGAGCCTCTGGAAATTTATCTGCTAATCCTTCTGCTCCATCAGCTAAATCTGCTCCTTCTCAGTCCCATGCAAGGAAAGGTTCTCAAGGTCATCAAGGAAAGTCTTATTCTGGTGGTCAAAAGCATGATACTGAAGTGAAAGAACAAGTTAAGGAGGTTGTCTATCAAAAGCCAACTTTCTCACCTCCTCCTTCTCCTAAGAAAAAGATTTCTTCTGTTATTCCAGCTCATGTTAATAAGGATATTGCAAAAGGAAAAAGAACAATATTCTCTGAAAAATCAAGTAAGAAGTTTGCTGAGTTTGCCCCTCCAGCATCTCTGGTTATTCAAGAAGTAAAAGATTCAGATGAAAGTTTGTTAGATTTATCAGTTAAGTTTAAAGCCGTAAAGCCAATTGATACATCTTCTGAAAATATTTATGAAAGCCAAGAACTAGATCCTGACTACAGGATGGCTAGACTTCTTGAGACTGTTGGCTCAGCTCAAATAAAGAAAGCAAAAGCTGAAGGAAAGGATTCTTCAGGATTCTCTACTATGTCAAGATTCAGAATGAAGGAATTAGACAAAATCCAGGTTAGCCCTGAGGTCTTTGATCCTTCAAAGTATATGGAAAAGCACCCAGAAGCAGTAGTTCCAAGAGCTGCAGAATTGAAGATCATTGGTGTGCAGGACTTGAAGATGTCAAAGAAGGAAGCTATTGATCCTCTGAGGAAAATTTCATTTGTTCCTAGTTCTTCTGTCCCTAAGTCAGATTCAGTAGATTCTTAGTTTTGTATGACTGCTGTTATTCTATCTGATTGCTTGATAATTGTTTGCTAGTTAATTATTTCCTGTAATTGATTTTATTGTTCTGTAGCTAGTTCTATTTTTTAGTTTTTGAGAGACTTAACTCAAATAGGGGGAGATTGTTGGTACCCTAGTTTGATTTGAGTTTAGTCTTCTCCCTTTGTCCCTTGACCCAAGAAATATCTATGGTCATTGGTTAGTAGTCTAGCTGTAGAGTCCTCGCTTATCCAAATGAAGAATTTGGCTAAGTAGTTTGTTCGTTCGACTATGGTCGAACGCCGCTCGACTATCGTCGACTGACCGATCGACGATCGTCTATCAGTTGTTCGACTTTCAGTCTGCGTTGATAGTTCGACTATCGGTTGATAGCTCGACTATCTGTTTGCTGTGATAGTTCGACTATCTGTTGATAGTTCGACTATCTGTTGGATAGTTCAACTATCTGTTGGCTCGACTATCTGTTGATAGATCGACCATCTGCGTTCCCTTGATAGTTCGGCTATCTGTTTGGATAGTTCTACTATCTGATAGCTCGACTATCTGTTTGATAGGTCGACTATCTGTGTTGTTTGATAGCTCGACTATCTGTTGATAGTTCGACTATCTGTTTTCCCTTGGTAGTTCGACTATCTGCTTAGATAGTTCAACTATCTGATGGTTCGACTATCTGTTAGATAGTTCGACCATCTGCCGTCTTATGGTAGTTCGACTATCTGCTTAGATAGTTCAACTATCTGATGGTTCGACTATCTGTTGGATAGTTCGACCATCTGTCGTTTTGTGATAGCTCGACTATCTATTGATAGTTCGACTATCTGTTGTTCTGTGATAGTTCGACTATCTGTTGATAGATCGACTATCTGTTTCTCCGTGATAGTTCGACTATCTCTCTGATAGTTCGACTATCTGTTTTGGTTTGATAGTTCGACTATCTGTTGATAGTTCGACTATCTGATAGCTCGACTATCTGTCCTGATAGTTCGACTATCTACTGCGGTAGTTCGACTATCTGCTTGATAGTTCGACTATCTGGATCGTTCGACTATCTGTCCGATAGGTAGACGATCTCCGTGCGTCGGTCGACGATCTCCTATGGTCGTTCGACGTTTTCTGTGTGCCTTATTATTTTGTATTTATTTATTGTATAAATATATAATCTGGCATATCTTTTCAGTTATTTTATAATGTTATTTCCAGGCATATCTGCTCCATCCTTTTTGCCTGAGTCTTATCTTTTCAGATAAAGTTGTTTGTCTTATTTGTTGACTTTGTATCTTACTTTATCTGCTGACAGTCCTTTATAGCCGTTAGACTGAAAAGTCTTCCTTCTGCTATAAAGAGTATGTCTCTGATGGGACTTTATTTAGTCCTCTTGTTATTTGATTTGATCCTGCAGCTTCTTAGAAAAGGCTTATTCCTTTTTATAGAATATCTTGCTGCAGAGTTTGTTTTGCTTTGTGTTATTTGCAGCCCAGGTTTCAACCTTCACAAGAAGACAAACAGCTCAAATTCAAATATAGCCGTTGCTGTTGCTGATATATAAAGGACCCTTTGAAGAAGGTTTCGAGCTAGTTAACTAGTTGATAGCTCTCACATACTCATCAGCATTCAAGCTATCAGGAAGAAAAGAAAAGTTTACTGCTCTCAGCAATTCACATTGATCTGAGAAGTGTTTGATCTCCCGATCTTCTTCAACCTGAGTGCTCCTGTTTCAGGAAGATACACTCAGAGATTCTTTGAAGAAGAAGAAGAAGATTGCTGCCTGAAGATTTCTTATTTATTTTTATATCTTCTTGTAGCTCTTTCCTTCAGATCTTTTCTGAAGAGTTTTCTGCACTGAAGCAAGACTTCACCTGGACATCTTTGAGCCAGGGGGAGCCTTGATTCTTTAAGAGCATTCTAGCTCAGTGCAAGTTTCTTTGTGCTTCTCTAATCTATTGAAAAATAGAGAAGACATTTTAACCTTTCTTTCCCCCTCCTGTACAGGGTTATTACTCCCTTCAAAAGTATCCCTTGGTGGCAGGGCACCTGATCAAAAACCTGTGTTGGATTTTGAGTTCCTGATCAAAAACTCAAAGGGTCTCTAGATCTACCTGAAGCAGATCTTGTGGTGGCAGGGCACCTGATCAAAAACCTGTAGTGGATTCCTACCTTGTTGGTAGAAGAGTGGACGTACCCAAGTTGTTTGGGGAACCACTATAAACTCCTTGTGTCGTCTGGAATGCTTAATTAATTACTTGCATTGTGGCTGTGATTAGATATAACTAAGTTGCTAGTTGTTGTTTAGGAAATCCAAGCCTTAACTGTAATTACAGTTAGCTTGAGTTTGTGCACATCACCTGTGTTAGACTCTAGGGTTATTTTAAATATCTATAGCTTTCCATTCCGCATTCACTCCAAGGGAGTTGAGTAGATTGTCAAGTTTGTTAAGTCAAATTTTGATAACTCTATTCACCCCCCTCTAGAGTAGTATCTATCCCTTCACTTTCACATTCGACCGTCCATTCGAACACCTGATTACCACGAAGCACCTTAAAAAAGGAGGAGCACCTATCCCCGGACCGAGAGAGGAACCTGCTTAGCCCGACCAACTTTCCGGTCAAGCGCTGGACCTCCTTGGCATTGCGAGGTGATTCCAAATCTAAGATAGCCTTAACTTTATCTGGGTTAGGCTCTACCCCTGCCGGAGTCAAGAGGTGTCCGAGGAACTTCCCGCGACTGGCCCCGAAGACACACTTCAAGGGGTTCAACCTCATCTTGAACCTCCGCAGGGTGACGAATGTTGCATCTAAGTCTTGCAGGTGTGAACCCACGCACTTGCTTTTGACCATCAGGTCATCAACATAGACCTCTAGATTCTTCCCCCTTTGATCTCGAAAGACCCGATCCATCATACGTTGGTATGTTGCCCCTGCGTTTTTCAACCCAAAGGGCATCATCTTATAGCTGAAGCATCCCTCTCTCGTTATGAAGGAGACATCCTTGACTTCAGGGGGGTGCATCCGGATCTGGTGGTAACCTGAAAAAGCATCCAAAAAACTCATAACAGAAAAACCGACGGCTGAATCAACCAGCGCGTCGATTCGAGGTAGGGGGTAGCAATCCTTAGGACATGATTTATTTAACAAGGAAAAGTCGATACACATGCGTCATTTTCCTCTCCCTTTCTTTACCATTACCACGTTGGAGATCCAGCCTGGATACTGGATCTCTGAGATGAAGCCTGCCTCGAGGAGCTTCTTGACCTCCTCTCGGATCGGTTCCTCCAGCTTGGTGGCGATGGCCCTCATCTTCTAGCGTATGGGGCGAGTCCTGGGGTCCAGATTCAGGCGATGACAAGCAACGTCCGCGTCGATGCCCGGTATGTCTGTCGCGCTCCAAGCGAAGATGTCAATGTTGCTTTGGATGCAGGCTCGCATCCGCTCCTGATCCTCGAGGCTCAAGCCTCCACTGACCCGCACCTTCTGTACCTGCCCCGCTCTGGTGAGCACCTCCATCTCTATCACTTCTGTTGGAACACCCTAGTTTGAATTTGGGTCAGGATCACTATGTCTTTAAGTTATTAGATTGACTCATCCATGTATAGCTAAGGGTCATAGGTTGTGCTAAATCAGAGGCTCTCAAAGATTGAAGAAATCAGCCAAGAGAAATCAGCCAAGAGAAATCAGAATTCAGCATTATGCTCAGGTCGACGATCGTCGAGCTCCGGTCGAAGATCATCGAGCTCAACTCTGCTGGACCGTCGAGCTCAACTCTGCAGAAACGTCGAGCTCTGGTCGACGTTGTATCTCTGAGCTGAGATCGACGCTTTCCGTCTAGCTGAGATCGACGCTTTCCGTCTAGCTGAGATCGACGCTTTCCGTCTAGCTGAGATCGACGCTTTCCGTCTAGCTGAGATTGACGCTTTCCGTCTAGCTGAGATCGACGCTTTCTGTCCAAGCTGAGATCGACGCTTTCCGTCTAGCTGAGATCGACGCTTTCCGTCTAGCTGAGATCGACGCTTTCTGTCCAAGCTGAGATCGATGCTTTCCGTCTTGCTGAGATCGACGATTTCTGTCCAGCTCCGGTCGACGATAGTCGAGCTCCGATCGACGATTTCTGCCAGAACTCTGAACGCAAGTTTCCAGGCGGATTTTCAGGATATATTTGGTCCAATCAAAGTGAGCTGTTAATATTCCAATACAGCTTTATTTCAGGACAATTACAAGAATGCATTTATGAAGATTATAGCCGTTGTCAATTATTCTGGAGCAAGTTTTAATGAAGACCAATAGGAATGTTTCTTACGACTTTCCTCTAGAGGCAGCAGTAATAATTGCAAGAATTCAAAATGTCCGTTGCTCATTTATCAGAGTAAATATACAGAGATACAGTGGATCAACATACAAGAAAAATCAAGAATAGAGATAACCTGTACAGCAAAGTGCTCTTCTCAAAACTACTGTTCCAGGAAGCCTGAAGAGACAACTACTCTACATCAGTCTGAAGGCTTACTGGAAGATCAACATCATCAAGGCTTCATCATTCACTCTCCAAGACAACTCACATTTCAGCCTTTGCTGAAATCATCATTTGCTGGAGCAGTCATCCATTGAAGGCCTATCACCCTGTGCAAAGCTTCCACTCCTGAACCTACTGCTAATCTCAGGGGGAGCTTTGATATCTTCATCAAATCCACTTGTGCTTCTCTCAGTGATTGAGACAGAGAAGACACCTTCAACTCTTACTTTTTCTTTTCATGCTGTAAAAGGGTTATCAAGACTCCCTTCAAAAGTTTTGATTTTGGTTCTGAGAGCCTTGTCAAAACTCAGTGGTGGCAAGACACCTGATCAAAAAAAATCTAGTTTTGGTTTTTGAGCACCTTGTCAAAAGCTCATTTGTAAGACCCCTTTTTTTTTCTTTTTAAAACCCGGGGTCTTATGCCCAGAACCTCCGCTTTGCGGTGACGACTTCGCACCCGGGAAGGTCGTCCCCACAAAACGCCGATTCTGCCGGCCTTGTTCGATCATAATTTAGTAGCAAGTAGAAAGAAATGCAGTCTACATCAAATCACATATAATAGAAAATCTCCACGAAGGGAGTGTCCACAGATCTAATAAGAAAAGAGTACTGAATAAGGGCTTATGCCCGGTACATCAAAGTCCTCACTACAGAATCACTCATGCGGAAGTAAAATAGAACAACTACTAGTAAGCTGAACTCACGGTCCCGGCAGTCTGAAGACCCGTACTAGACTGCCCCATCTCTAAGCGCATCGACCTCCTGGGCTGCTCCTCCATGCTGGGCTCCACGATTCCCTGATATGATGTTCGGTCGCCCGTCAGTCAAAAAGACCAAGTCCTATCATCCCCCACCCCTTCCCCCATGCTCTAAGGCACCGGGCGGGAGGAAGAAAGGGAAGGACATGAAGTGGAGAGTACAACAAACAGGTGACAGGGGACCTAGCTAGCAATTTATAATCATGTGGTAATAAGTAAAGTAAGAAAAGGAGTTTAACCTTCGCTTATGTGAGTACACATAAGCCAAGGGATCTTCTACAAGGCTCCCATCGTATAAAGTGTCCCATACCACTTTATACGTTGGGGTGTCGGTATCAAACATCAATTATAAATATAGTAAATTGACCTTGACTTATAAACCTGCCCCACACAAGCTTATAGACCAAGGGGTCGTTTTGCAAGTCCTAATGTATAAGCGTCCCATTAAACTTATACATTAGGTGTCATAGGTTATTATGAATGATTATGATATGCATCTATATGGTGGGTTAATGATGTTCAAGCAGTGCAACTCACACACCCGACTTTGTGTACACAAACCTTTAGTTCCCCCTTTGACAGAGCCGTTACCTCCCAGGATACCTCCGTAGTGGCAGACGGAAGCGGTGGGTTGGGCCTCGCCCACCTCAAAACCAGTATAGCAGGCTACCGGTCTGACCTATCGTACGCCTCAACGCTTGGTGCACTAAGCGGACTACGCGTACTCTTTGCCGACAAGACCGCCGGACTTAGTTTCAGCGAAGTGTAAAACCACACTTGCCGAGTCATCGTATTGGCGTCGGTGCAACGACCCTCCAACACCGAAGACCCACCACCTTAGGTATTTCTTATGCACATGCAAACTTGATGTATCAACCTCCGAGCCAACGCTCCCCGGACAAACCCGTCCGTAATAGTCAACAACCGAGCCAAAGCTCCCCGGACTAACCCGTCCGGCTTAAATTCCAAACCTCATCCCTTTGAACACCGCGGGATGACGCCCCTTTGAACGCCTCGGGACGACTTAACCCTTTCCCTCCAACTCGTCACGAGTGAGAACAGATACAGTTTACCTAGCCTATTAGACTACTCTTGTCTACCGGTTGTTACACTTAGTATTTTAGGGTAAATCCCAGGACTGCCCAAGGTATGCCCAATGAAGGGGTCTCATTTGAAGGCACTAGAAACTAAGATGGGATGAAGCCCAAAGTTCCCTTTCACAAGGATAATTAATTTAAGTTGGTGTTTACCCATTACCCATACTTCACTTGTTATTACTTAGCAACCTAATGACTTAAGTTGTTATCGGGAGGGCGACGGCCTTCCGCCGTCCTCCACTCTAAGTGTTACCCGGTGACTTGCACTTTTACTCTCGTCACTAAGACGACTCTACCCACCAGGGTTATACCTCCAAACTTATTCTCTAGTTCAATCGTCGATTTATCCCCCGGTGGGCCTTAAGGCATAACATACTTTTACTATGCGCAGCCCATGACCTAATACCACCCCGAAATCGAACTTCTAAATCCTTGGTCCAACTGACCCCAAATATTTATCCTAGGGTGGTATGGACTAATGAAATGAATGTGTTGATTTTCATAATTTTCCTAGGTCATTAAGGCCTCTAATTAAATCATTTAAATTATTCCCTAGGCCATTTTACACATGAAGTGGTATCAATTAAATTCTACTGACCTAAGGGAATTTTCCTGAGTTGCATGTGAGTAAAATATTGCTAATCTACAAGATGTCATAACTTTCCTTTTTATATTTCCATTTATTCCATAATTAATACAATGTCTACATATTTATCATTTTCCAAATGAAGTATAAGAAATATACAACCCAAAATTCCAGGAAAATTACTGAGCATTTATATCACTACTTTATGACTAATGGCAGAGTTTCATTAACATATACAATGTAATGGCCTATCAAAATCCTTTTCTTAATTATTTACCAAAATTCCATTATGCTTATTTAATAATTTACAGTGTATCCAAAAATTCTGAAATAACTTCTACAAGACTAATATAACAATTATGCAACTGTATAATTATTTCTACAATTTTCCAACATGTATTTCTACCAATTCATGAACAAATATAAAAAGGGTAAAATAGTCATTTCCATGAATTTTGCTCTAAAAGTTGTCAAACAGAGTATAGAATTTTCCTAAGTCAAATAAAAACTTCATTTTTGACTTGACTGATTTTGGGGATCTTTCCTTGATTAAGACCTATTTCTACAATTTATTTTCCAAAAAGGCCTTTATTTTAAAAATACCAAATAATGGGATTTTTTTATCCCAAAAATCCCACAATTAATTTGAGGGGTAAAATTTGTCCTAAAGATCCTCTGGAATTAGTTTCAAGCTTTTTAGAAGTCCCAAAATGGATAAATACTCATCATAGCAACTTTTGCTATTTGCACACCAAGGTTAAGTCTAGCCTACACATGCAAGTGGGTTAACCCAACATGCAGTGATCCATATGGGCTGAAAATTTAACCATGCCCTAATATTGTCCTCATAGACATGCCACCAAAAATTGGGGCCTTTTGGAGTTGAAATACTCCATGAATCACCTAAACAAGCCTACGGGTATCTAAGTAATTTTACCCCTACTTTTAATTCCAAATAATCCCATTTTTGGGCAGGGCCTAAATATGCCCTAAACAAGTCACTGACCAAAATTTCAGGTCAATAGGACTTCTGGTTTGACTTGGGCAGCCATTTACATTTCTGAATTAATTTGGCTATTTGCAGCCCAAGACAAAGTCTAATTTCAAAACTTGCAAGTGAGATATCTCAATATGCAGTGGTCCAGAATTGGCTAAGTTTTTCTACCATAGGTCTAATACACCCCTAAGAGAAGGCCACCCAAATTTGGGGCTCTTTGGAGTTATACAACTCCAAAAATGTCATTTATTTCATTTTGGGTATTTCTGTAAATACTCTAGAAAAATCTTCCCCAAAAATTCTCATTTTTGGAGGGGAGCTAGGTGTATCTAATTTAGTGACATGACCAAAATTTCAGTCCCTTTGGACTTAAAGGGTTTGGTCAGGGCACACTATGTCTTTAAGTTATTAGATCTGTCCTACCCTAGGACCATGTACCCTAGTAAAATGGGTCTACAGGCCAGTAGGCTTAACCAAAAATTATGTGTAACATATCAAATTAAAGCTAACTCAGAGACCTACAACTTTCAAGTTGAACATGTTTTATGAAAATGTCTAGCCAAGAACTCTAAATTTGGCATGAAAGAGAGGCTGTTTTATAAGGCAGAATAACACTATTCATAAATTAAATAAATACAGGATTTATATATTTGCTCATGGCACGAATCTTAAAGCCATCCGACGGCTGCTGCTTTTCTTCTCCAATCCAGCATGCAGGAACCAACCCGATACCAGCTTTCACGGGAGTTTTCACGGGGGGTTTTCCGGCGGCTACAGGCGGCGCAACCACCGACCATCTTGAAACTCCTCCACCCTTACGGTGGTGGGGGCGACATTTTCCGGCGGCTAGGGCGGCGGGAGGCGGCGGCGCCACCCAACCCGTGAGCTTCCAGATCTCCATTAATGGAGGAAAAACTGAGCTTGGTTCGGGCTCATTCGAGCCCAAACCTTATCCCTAACAATCCTAAGATCTACAGCATGAAGAGAGAGGTGAGGGAGGACCTGCACACGGGCTTGGATGCGAGAGGAGCGGCGGGAGACCATGGTGGTGGTGGTGGCCGAATTTTTGAAGCTTCTTGGTGGCTGCTTGGCTGCTTGGCCCTTCAGGTAGGTGGTGGAAGTGAGTGAGGGGAGTCCTGTGAAGCTTTTAAAGGGAGATTGGGGGTGTTAGGTGGCTGGTAGGCTTCATGGCCAATATTGGCTAAAGTCAACAATGGTGGCTAGGGTAGGTGGGGGGTGAGGCTTGGTCCAAACCAGTCAAAAGGTGGCTGGTTGAGTTGGGTTAGCTTGTCTTTTCCTAGAGTAATAAATTGGGGAGGTTGGGGAAGGGGGAGGGTGAGCTTTCCAAAGTCTCCTCTTATATTTTATTCTACTTTCTCTCTCCTCCATGGATGGATCGACGATTTCTCTCTCTACACTTTATGCTGAATTTTGGCTCCTACCTAACCCAAAGGCAGCCCACAAGTCTATTTCATTTATTAAAACAAGGTTAGCCCAAGTGGGTTGGGCTTGAGCACAAGTTAGCCCATTTGGCTAGGTTTGACTCCAAGTGGCTTAGGGTTGACTTGAGTCAAATTAGCCACTAAGGTTGACCCCAATGGGCCATTGGTGACCCAATTGCCTCACTCAAGGTCTAGGAAGACCTAAATAGGGTTGGATGGACACATTAGAGGTCAATTGCCCTTAGTTAGGACACCTTGCGCGATTTAGGCCTTTGGTGGTCCTTGGTCAATTCGACCACTTTGGGCTGACTCCAATGGATCCCTATGGCTCTAATGGATCCTTTAATGGGTTAGGAGTGTTGTGGTGGGGCCATGGGGTCATGGTGAAGCCCTATGGACACCCTTAAGCTAGTAATTAGAAATTACTATTTGCAGACCAATGTGCCTTTCACTTCCATGGCCAAGCTCATTTGGCCCATTTTGGTTCTCTAAGGGTCTGTCCTGACCTAGTCAGGACAAAAACTACTCCTAGGGGGGTCTAGTTGAAAATGGGATGTTACATCATTGGTGTCAGGACACCTGATCAACTCATCCTGAGTGGATTCCTACCAAGGGTGGTAGAAGAGTGGACGTACCCAAGGTTTGGGGAACCACTATAAAATTCTTGTGTCATCTGGATTGCAATTTTTATTTCTTTTATTCTTGCTGTGTGTGTTTACTCTAATCTCTAGGATAGATCTCACTTTCAATTGGTATCAGAGCAGGTTGGTTATACAACAACTAAATCTTCACTAGGTTGGTTGCTTATACAGGCTAACACCTGAACCAAAAGATCTCTGTTTTGATCCATCCTAGTTAGATTAATTATTCTATTTTTCACATAGCAAGAATATGGAATTTTCTAGCACCAGACCTCCTAAGTGCAACATAAACAAACTTGCACTTTGGAAGACAAGAATTAAATTATATATGAACTCTATTGATGAAGATATTTTTTCTTCTATTATGACAGGTCTCCCAACCTCAGCAACAACAACTAAAAGTGTCAGGCTAGCTGATGCCAGAGCCATGAATATCCTAGCACAGTCATTATCTGATGACTTGTTTCAGGAAGTTGTTGAATGCTCAACAGCTAAGGAGATATGGGACTCTCTTCATCAAATGGATTCTGAACCAGTGGATAGAACAACAGAAAGAAGCCACAACATCTTATTTGAAGAAGGAGAATCAACATCCCTAGATGTTATTTGGGATGTATCAGATGATGAATCATCATTTGAAGATAAAGAAGAGGAAGCAAGGGCCAAAACATTCTGCTTAATGGCCATCAATACCTCTTGCAGCAGTTTAGAGGCTGAACAAACAGAAGTAAAATCAAAACCTGAAGAGGATCAGGTATTATCTAACTCTGTTTTTAGTTCAGTTAACTTAGAACTTCAATTTTGCTGCCAAAGTTCAATAAAACTTGAGGAGGAAACAAAACTTCTCAGAGGAATGTTTTCAGAATATATTCAAAGGAAGAAGAAATATTTTAATCAACAAAATGAGTTCAGACCATCGAACTCAGTCTGCCTTTTCATAAATCTGATTCATAAATATAAGGATAAACTAATTAAAATATTTTCAAATCCTTTTCTTATTTGGAACAAATTCATTAGGAAACATCTTTTCTTAGGGCTGTTTCTATCTTTTTGATATTATGTTCAAAATTATGTTAGGACTTCTGTATGTGAATTCTCTGTCAGATACTTTATATTTCTTATAGATCTTTTTCTAAATTCATCTAGATTGAGTCCTCTACTCAAGTTGCATTGGTCAGCAGTGATAATGACACTGAGTTTGAATCTCTTCTGATGAAAAGAAATTCTATAGGAAGGAAGATATCAGACTTTGCTTTTCAAATCCAGAACCCTAATCAAATTTACTGGACAAATATCATTTTGCTGCTAACATATCCTTTTTCAAGGAGAGAGCAATCTCTACCATAGTTTTCTGCAGGTACCATCTATAATAGTTAGCTGGATGACTCAATCAAAATAAAATTTTAAAAGTCATCCCATCCTCCTCCAATCACAGTTACTGCATCAACATAGGGGGAGTTTGTAGTGCCAGCAGCAGTTTGCAACAGAAGCCAGAATTGCAAAGTTTTTCTTTTTATATCTTATGCTTTGTAATATTTATTGTAATATTTTCATTTTCATGTAAATAGTAATCCTAACCCAAATAGGGGGAGATTGTTGAAACACCCTAGTTTAAATTTGGGTCAGGATCACTATGTCTTTAAGTTATTAGATTGACCCATCCATGTATAGCTAAGGGTCATAGGTTGTGCTAAATCAGAGGCTCTCAGAGATTGAAGAAATCAGCCAAGAGAAATCAGCCAAGAGAAATCAGAATTCAGCATTATGCTCAGGTCGACGATCGTCGAGCTCCGGTCGAAGATCGTCGAGCTCAACTCTGCTGGACCGTCGAGCTCAACTCTGCTGAAACGTCGAGCTCTGGTCGACGTTGTATCTCTGAGCTGAGATCGACGCTTTCCGTCTAGCTGAGATCGACGCTTTCCGTCTAGCTGAGATCGACGCTTTCCGTCTAGCTGAGATCGACGCTTTCCGTCTAGTTGAGATCGACGCTTTCTGTCCAAGCTGAGATCGACGCTTTCCGTCTAGCTGAGATCGACGCTTTCCGTCTAGCTGAGATCGACGCTTTCCGTCTAGCTGAGATCGACGCTTTCTGTCCAAGCTGAGATCGACGCTTTCCGTCTAGCTGAGATCGACGATTTCTGTCCAGCTCCGGTCGACGATAGTCGAGCTCCGATCGACGATTTCTGCCAGAACTCTGAACGCAAGTTTCCAGGAGGATTTTCAGGATATATTTGGTCCAATCAAAGTGAGTTGTTAATATTCCAATACAGTTTTATTTCAGGACAATTACAAGAATGCATTTATGAAGATTATAGCCGTTGTCAATTATTCTGGAGCAAGTTTTAAGGAAGACCAATATGAATGTTTCTTACGAATTTCCTCCAGAGGCAGCAGTAATAATTGCAAGAATTCAAAATGTCCGTTGCTCATTTATCAGAATAAATATACAGAGATACAGTTGATCAACATACAAGAAAAACCAAGAATAGAGATAACCTGTACAGCAAAGTGCTCTTCTCAAAACTACTGTTCCAGGAAGCCTGAAGAGACAACTACTCTACATCAGTCTGAAGGCTTACTGGAAGATCAACATCATCAAGGCTTCATCATTCACTCTCCAAGACAACTCACATTTCAGCCTTTACTGAAATCATCATTTGCTGGAGTAGTCATCCATTGAAGGCCTATCACCCTGTGCAAAGCTTCCACTCCTGAACCTACTGCTAATCTCAGGGGGAGCTTTGACATCTTCATCAAATCCACTTGTGCTTCTCTCAGTGATTGAGACAGAGAAGACACCTTCAACTCTTACTATTTCTTTTCATACTGTAAAAGGGTTATCAAGACTCCCTTCAAAAGTTTTGATTCTGGTTCTGAGAGCCTTGTCAAAACTCAGTGGTGGCAAGACACCTGATCAAAAAATCTAGTTTTGGTTTTTGAGCACCTTGTCAAAAGCTCATTGGTGTCAGGACACCTGATCAACTCATCCTGAGTGGATTCCTACCAAGGGTGGTAGAAGAGTGGACGTACCCAAGGTTTGAGGAACCACTATAAAATTCTTGTGTCGTCTGGATTGCAATTTTTATTTCTTTTATTCTTGCTGTGTGTGTTTACTCTAATCTCTAGGATAGATCTCACTTTCAACTTCCTCGGTCGGCTCCAGCCCCGACCTCTCCCAACCTACTCGTGCCTCCTCCTGCTCAAGTTCTTCTCCCTCAGCCTCATCAACCTCCATTGCTTCCCCCAGGATTTCTCCTTGCCTCTGCCCTTCTTCCCTTGCCTCTCTCAGGCTCATTTCCTCTACGTCCACTACCTCCTCCATCATCAAGTCCTCCACCTCCCGCGGGCTCGCCTCCTCCACTTCTACCACCTGCTCCCCTACTACTTCCAACGCCTCCTCCAGGCTCGCCTCCCCTCCTCAACACTTCCTTCTTGTCCCGCCATCTCTTTCTCCAGCTCCTCCGCCTCAGCCATCCACGACACAGTGTTGACTGCTGTCACATAGCACTGCCTCGCCACCTTCGGATCCCCCCTGATCCTAACCTGCACCCCTCCGTTGTTGAACTTGAGGCACTGATGAAACGAGGAGGGGACGCAGCGAAAGGCGCTGATGAGGGGACGCCCAAAGATGGCGTTGTAACTACTTGGGGCGTCTACAATCACGAACCTACAGTTCCGTGAGACGCCCCCAAGCTTCACATGCAGGCCCACTCCTCCTTCTACCTCCTTCCTCTCTCCAGAAAAACCAAAAAGCGGTCCATCAGAAGCCAGGACCCTTTTTTCCTTCCACCCTCATCTCATCGAAGGCCTTCTTGAAGATCA
This sequence comes from Platanthera zijinensis, assembly GCA_039513925.1. NCBI lineage: Eukaryota > Viridiplantae > Streptophyta > Magnoliopsida > Asparagales > Orchidaceae > Platanthera > Platanthera zijinensis. The sequence goes on from CM077078.1 coordinate 26,448,801, forward strand.
CGTTCACCGAGCTCCCGTTATCCACCAGTATCCGGGAGACGGTGAAGTTCTCCACCGCTGTTTGGATCACGAGCGCGTCGCAGAACGGATCCTCGCAGTCTGGCATATCAGCGGATGAGAAGGTGATTTTTTCTTCTGGGGGGGGGAGCTAGGGAGGTCGAGGCGACCCCTTTGCGGAACATGGTTTGAAGGCTCCCCTTGCGGGTTGCCTCGATCCCTACTCCCCCATGGATCACTCTGATCCCCCCTCGGGTCCCTACATCAACCCTATCTTCACATCTATCCTCAGCCTCTCCGTGCTGCACTTCTACGATCCTTGCAGGCGGATCTTGCCTCCCAGCTCCTCTGGCCCCCCTCATTTCTAGAAACTCTGGTCAGGTGGCCGTTGCGTGACCTTCCTCCTGATGGAAGTCACAATAGGGCAACGCCACCCTGCCCCCTCTTCCTTCTCCTCCTCCTCTTCTCCCGGCTCCTCGAATTCTCCTTCCTCTTCCTCTTCCCACCTTCATGGCCTCCTGCGGTGGTGGGAAGTGACCCCTCGGTCCCTGCCTCCATCCTCCCTGCTCAAGACTTCTTTGCTCCCGGAAGTTGTCTCTTCCCTGAAGACCCCCTTGGCCCTGGGGGCGACCTTCCTGAGGCCTCCAACCCAATCGGTTGTTCAGCTCCCTGCCCCCCCCCCCCATGCTACTGCCCCTGCCCTCGGGGTTCTTCTCTCCTCCTATCCTCCCTTGGCTCCCTCTGCTCCATCTGCTCTCTCACTTCTCTCTGCCTTCCCGCCACCGGCTCCTTCACATCATCCTCCGCCAACCTGGCCAGCTTCCTTGCAAACACAGGGTTTGCCCTCTCGAAGTCTATCTCTTTTGCAGCCCTCTCCATGAGCTCCTCAAAAGAGAGAGTGGGCACTCTCTTCAACTCCATGCTAAAAAACCCCGGCCTCAGCCCCAGGGTGAAGGCAAGCATCAGTGCATACCCTGGGACCTCCTGGACCAGGAGAATCTCCTCTTGGAACCGGTCAACTTAATGACCCAACGTCTCCTCCGGCCTCTGCCTTACCGCAAACAGGCACTCAGCCTCCTTCTTCCGCTTCTTCGAAGTCGAGAACCTCAACAGAAAACCCCTACGCAGATCTTCAAAACTGTAGATAGAGCTCGCCGGCAACTGGTGGAACCAGTCCCTGGCCTTCTCTTTTAGAGTGATGGCAAAAAGCCTACACTTGAAGGCATCTGACATTTGCCTTATCGACACCACATCCTCAAACCATTGCACGTGCTGAACCGGATCATCCTTCCCGGTGTAAAAGGTCATATCCGGCTCCCGGAACCCTTCCGGCACTGGAGCCAAGATGATGAGCTCACTAAAAGGGGTCTCGCCCCCTGCCTGGCGAGAGGGCACGTCCCGCGACCTCGGCTGACTGGACCGATCCGCGAGACCGTGCCCGGGGAAAAGCTCCCGCACTGTCGCCTCCCTCTCGCCCAGATCCACCAGAACCTCCTTTCCGGGACGCTGGCCTGGGAAGAGCTCCCGCGCGGCCACATCCCTCTCGCCCGCCTCCACTGGAACTTCCTTCCCGGGGCGCTGCCCTGGAGCGTTCTCGCCTAACAGCGGAACCACCTCCACTGGAACCTGCGGCATCTCCCACTCGTTCCTTGCCGAGAAGGCTAAGCTGATCGTCTGCATGACTTCTCGCCTGAATTCCTCTAACATCTTCCTTGTCGCCTCTTCTACTCGGGCGGGGGATCCTCCTGCGCTAGATCCTTCACCTTCACCTCCCGCCATGGGACTCAACTCAAGATTTTCTTACACCGACTGCTTCCACGCTCACCGCACCAGAACTGTTGAAGCCAAAAATGACTTCAACAAATGTTCACAAACCAGGGTGCAGCCGACGCCTACTTCTCTCAAACCTCGACCCTTGACTGGCTGCTAAGGTCCAAAGACTGACCCAAAGCCTCAGCAGGGAGGTCCCACCTCACACCCGGAAGATCTCTGAGAGCTTCCCCTCCAAAGCCAAAAGCTGGGTTGGGAGCTCTTCAGAAAGCACTGGAGTTAGAGAATAATGAAAGCTTGCTTTCCAAAGAGTCCATATGGGTCTTTTTATAGTCTTCTCTTGACCTGAAAATACTGAAATACCACTGATGGGCCTGCCAATAGCCAAATTCTGCTGTCATCCCAGGGGCACCAAGGTAATTTTACCCGAGGATAATGAAATAATAAAATAATCTTTTCCTGAGCGCCGGGCCCTACCCCATGGACCCACCTAGCGAGAACCCCGGCCGAGAAGGCTCTCGCTGGGCCCCCCAACTGGGTTCCCCCTGACGAGAGCTCCCGCCAAGAAGGTTCTCGCCTTTGGTGATCTTGATGCTATTGCCGCTGGAGGCTCACCCGATGCCTTCTCGCCTCCCCCGGGCGGGAGCTCCTCCAAGGCGGAAGTTCGTCTAGCCTGAAGGTCGAAGCCTGGCGCGAAGGGTCTCGCTGGGCGGAACCCCCTTAAGAAGCGGGAACTCTGCTGATTTGTCCTTGGGCTAGCCCGAAGCTAGCCCAACTCAGACCACTGAAGCTTCTGGGTTCTACCCAGCGAATATGGGGTTGTACACTATTCAATGTTATTGCAATCGTGCCACATATATCTATTGCATCTGCAACAACTTATGTGTATGACCGTACTTATTTTTGTTTCTTATTTCTTGGTTAACAACTCATAATTGTCATTTACTACAATGATTCCTTAGGTTTCTATTTTGTGATTATGATCATCTTGCAAGAATTATGATTATGGTATAACAGGTTTTGTTAAATGTCCCACCCTATTATTCTCATGAGGATATTCTAGTTTTTGGTGCTTTGTTTGAGTTAAACATTTTGATGAGGAAATATTTATCTTTATACTTAAAGCCACTTCTTTTGCATCAACCATGTATAAGCTCCTCTGCCTTGATGTGCTTCTCACTCTAATAAAATTAATATCTTTGCAATCAAAAGGTTGAGCATGATGTGGATGTTCATTTTCAGGGCATGATTTACTTTTTTTGAGCAGACTACTGTGTTGATGAAGTGTTTTGGAAGAGAGGGGTTGCTCATGTTTGTTGGCAAATGCATGATTTCTTTATGAGTAAGCACAATGTTTATTATGGCTACTGGAACGACATTGTTAAAAATACCGCTCATCTTTGTTTGTCTGTTGCGTGCTTTCTATGTTTTACATAATTTTTTATGTAAGATTTTGTTTCATTTTTGTGTGTTTAGAATAGCAGTGATTCAGTTTGCTATATTTTTATGATAAAGTTCTTCTATATCTTTGAACAGATGTAGTGATTTTGCCTATAAAAGAAAGCCGTGGTTTGAATTTTTGGTGATGAAGAGAATTTCTTGCTAAGACTCCAATGATATTATACAAAATTTTAAAACAATTGTGTGTTATAAGTTATTTAAATGTTCATTTTTTCAAAACAACAATTTGATTTTCTTTTACCAAAATTTTCGTTAAATGTTCTATTTTTTAGAACAAACTACTTTTAATCATAAGTTTGTAATTATAAAAAAGCAATTTAAAAGTACACAAACAAAAGCAATTACAAGAAATTTAATTCTAATTTTATATGATTTATTATAAAGAAACAAATCTACACGCATTAAATACAAGGGAATTAATTAATACACTTTAAATTATAAGAAAATTATAATATCATTCTCTCATTTGCAAAATTTAAACGATTATACAGGAATTTCACGTCTGTTTGGCGTGTCATTTTTCACATTTGCCGAATGTCGCAGCCCCTCCAAATATCGTTTTCTTTGCCGAATGTTGGCGCCGCTCCCCCGCATCCCACCCCCGAATGTCGCCTCCCTCGATTGATGGCGCAACCCACGACCGATATCCCCGCGCATGACTGATGTTGCCGCCCGCGATCGATGTCGCCGCCCACGGCCTATGTTGCCGCCCGTGACCGATGTCGCCGCCCACGATCTATGTTGCCGCCCGCCGAATGATGTCGTCTTCCGAATGTCGGTCCCCCGCGCACGACTGCTTGTCACCTAAATATACCTTTCATTAGAGTATCTTGAAGTTAAACTATGTTTTGTGAAAAATAGGTTAATAGCTACAAATAATACTCACCCCGAGGAAAAATCAAGGGAGAAAACATGAAAGGACAGTTTCAATATTATAAGAGTTAAACACGGCATAATAATATAGCTAGATAATACGCATGCTAGAAGTAGTTGTTCAAGGTACGCGCCCCCCATTTGGGCTTATAACAATGGGAAAATATCAAATTAGCAATAAAACGTAGGGTTCGTTTGGCGCGGCGGGAGGAGATGCGGGTGGGGGGATAGAGCCGTCGTATCGAAATGGAGCGTTTTGCTCCATTCCCCATGACGTGGCCGGAGGAGGCGCGACAAACGCCGCGCCAAAGAAGCCCTTAAATGGTCCTTGCTCTCCTATGCGCCCCCTTCGCCTTGCCGACGCTCCACATCGTCGAGGCGATTCACCGTGTCGGCGTCTTCAAGCATGGCAACGCGATTCACCGTGTCGGCGTGGTGATCTTCAAGCTTGTCAACGCGATTCACCGTGTCGGCGTGGTCATCTTCAAGCTTGTCAACGCGATTCCCCGTAGTGTCGGCTTTTTGCTTGGCGTCAATGGCTTTTTGCTTGGCGTCAATGGCTTCTTGCTTGGCGTCAATGGCTTTTTGCTTGGCGTCAATGGCTTCTTGCTTGGCGTCAATGGCTTCTTGCTTGGCGTCAATGGCTTCTTGCTTGGCGTCAATGGCTTCTTGCTTGGCGCCGCCGACTTTTCTGTTGATGTCATCGAAGTGATGCTCCACAACGCGTTGCACCATGTCGGTGACTAAATGCTCAACGGGCGTCTTTGGCATCGAGGACGACGCCGGTGCGTCTACGACTCCTAAAAAAACAGCGTAAGGATTAGGAAAAAATTATCATTTATAGTCTAATAATAAAACGACATAACTTGCTAAAGAAAGAAATACTGGGGATGAAAATGAATCACCTTTTCCTTGGGATACATCTTCTATGCCCCGCATTAACACCCACAGCCTCTTGTTGGCATCTGTATCATACTTGCCGTCCAAGGCACTGCAAGCTTTTCTTGCGGATTCTTCGGAACCGAATGTGATAATTGCCCGGGGATTTGATTCCGACGCTATGATCTGAAAAATAAAGACAATACATTGGAAACGTAATCACATATATTCAAGGGACCTCAAAAGTCAAAGCACGGGCCGCACGGCACTGCCACATGTCGCTCTCTCATATTCATAGAAGCCTTGTAAATCATTTCGTATTATCATTGAATGAAAGTAGGCTCTTTTCTTCTACTGTTCATTGTCTTGTTCGATAGAAGCGCTCCGGCAGTTCACCGTCGGCCGGCCCTGTTACACTCCCGCTCCCCTTTTTAGCCAAGCTTTCCATTGGCAGGAAAGAGCCTACGGGCGAAGGTCCAAGGGAGAGAGAGAGAGCGGGGGGAGAAAAGGTTACCTCAATACTGGTTATTTCTCCAAATATCTGAAATTTGTTACCCAAATATGCCTCGTTTGCATCCCTTTGTCTGAAGCCGCCTACGAACACCTTGAAAGCATCCATTGAAAGGCTGGAGGGAGTTCTTTGTTTCGTCTGGTTAATTCGGTGGCAGGTGAGCTCTCTTCTGTTTACAGCAGCTAGCTTTTTATGGATTTTTCCCTTCTCCCTGGGCGCCATGCCATATGTTTTTTTGCCGTCCTTCTCCGTCCTGTGGTTAGGTGAAATTCAAACAGTCCTTGCGATCAAGGGAAGAGCTGCCTTAGCAGTTAGCAGCCGGTCCATCCATGGCCTCCGGTTAGGTGAAAAGGAGAACGGAAGGAAGTAGCATGTATTCAATTTTATACATGAATTTATTTATTTTATACTCTTCCAAAGATGCTCTCTGTTCTCTACTTCCTCTCCCTCCTCATTCAATTGATCAACACTTGTATGCTCTCTGTTCACTACTGCAGGAAACTGTACGTTCTCCTCTTTTTATTCTCATTTTTCTTAGTTCACCTTCATTTACCATCTAATCACTTCATTATAATTAATTATGTTTACTAGGAACTCTATCCTGTAAGATTGAGTTACTTCAATTTTTATGCGCAATCATGAACATCAGTATATACGTTCTTAGAGCATCTCCAACGGGGATCTCTATATTACCATTGAATACAATGACAATGAGTAGGATGAAGGTCTTTGTTCTCACATTTTTATTTCATTTGCAAAAAAAATGGCGAACTGCACAACCAATAGATAGACTTTTTTCAAGTAATATAGAATCTTTTGGTTTAAATATGACCCACATAATTTAGCGCCTCAAAGTTGAAATATTAGTATCGTGCGAGTGCTAGCTTTATTAATTCCTCATGAACTGATTTGGCCGCATGGTCCGCTTGATCCATCCTTTTAAGTAATTGCTCCAATTTTATGCAAAAGATGGACTTTTATAATTTGCACACACAAACACAACATACCATGAAAAGTACTACTAAAAATAAAACATAATACCCGGAATTTTTTCACAACATTTCGCTTGGTCTTTTGTCTCATTCTCTTGTCGTAACATGTCCATTGTCGATCGCCCACTCCCCCCTCACTGTCTACAACCGGAACAAAGAGCATTCAAAGACGCTGGTTCCTTGGTCCTCATATTAACGTGCAGTATCGTGGTTCTTTCTACTTAGAATCCTAATCGACGTGCTCGGTTCTCCTTTTCTTATTCTCACTTATTTCAGTGTGCACCGTGAGTGTGTCAGTCTATTGAGTAGTGGTGAAAGGGATGTGGAGGATGAGAAAGTGCACTCTGGATGAGAAATTGTGAATTAAGAGAGAAATCCACAACTGTCACAGTCTATTTTCCTTGATTCACTTTTTTGTTTAAATCTAGTGTAGCTATCATCTTTAAGCATACGTATGCCTCCAAATGCTGCGTAATCATATAAACCTACTTAGGAGTGAAGTAACATGAAGTCATGGTGGGTTGAGTGTTACTTTCATATTCAAACTCATTTGTATCGTTCTTTTTTAAATTTATTAGAATCTTCGCACAAGCTTATACTCACTGCTTTCATGTGGGATGCGTCGGCGTGAGAACAGAGTCCACATGTGCTCAATGCTCTTTATGAGCCGCGGCCGCACGAAAGATTATTTCGCATGCAAGTAAACAGGCATAGCCCTTGCTAGGGTGCATAGGCTCCGCTCATGCTCGATTGCTTTCTTGTGGGCTGCACCTTAGCAAAGGTGAAGGTTGTTCACAAGCACAATTGTAGCCTGCGTACCCTAACACTGGTGAAGGTCATTCGCAAGCAGGGTTGTAGCCAGTTGTGTTCAAAAAGCACGACCGGGGCGGGCTGGGACTGTGCCGGGCTGGGACCGGGCCGATCGGGCTCGTGCTTTTTGCCAACCGGGCTCGGCGCAAGGGAGAATAATGCGCAGGCATATCTCGTGTGAGGATTCTAGTATGTAATTAAGCATGCACACAAAAAATTATCTGCAATATGATCATGGAGGAGCGCCGAATGGTTTGTTCCTTCGAGAATGTTTTTTTATATTTTTTATATACAAGTATTTTTTGCTTGCATAACAACAGCAAAACACATTTAGTTTTTGTTTGTGAGAGAGCTTGGGAGAACATTGGATGAGAAACGCTGATAATGGTTTTAATAGCTGAGATCATGAAAGGTGATCACACGTTAGCGACTGAGGAAACTCAAACTCAAAAAGAGGGTTTGGGCCAAAAACATTACCTAGATGAAATACACGAGATTGCATCTTTTACTATCAAAATTTCACAGTCATCATCCAAATGTCAATGCTATCCCAAACAGAGTCTAGATCGATGACCATAGAAGGTATATTTTGTCTCCTACCATAAAGAAACATTTTTTAATCTTGAAAATAGGCTTTTAGTGACTAAATTTTTGGTCACTAAATTTTGCGGGTTGGTCACTAAAAACATTTAGTGACTAAAATTATTCTGTCACAAGGTTGTTGCAAAATGGCCGTTACTAAATGTATTTAGTAACCAAACTAGTTTTCGTCACTAAATGTATACTTTTAGTGACGAAACGAGGCTTCGTTGCTAATTATTTTTAGTAACTATTCTATTTGTCACAAAAAATGCATTTTCTGTGACCAAATTAATTTAGTTACTAATTATTTAATGCAATAGTGACCAGAGTTTTTGTCACTAAAAAAAGCTTTTGTGATTAAATTAATTTAGTCACTCATTGTTCATTACAATAGTGACTGCTTGTTTAGTCACTAAATATCACTAATATTTTATAATTGTTTACATATTCGATTTTAAATAAATTTAGTTATTTGATATTAAATAGAATACAAATATATATAAGATAAAATTCAATAATAAATGCAATATTATCTATTTTGTAAGAGAATCTTAACGGAAAAAATATTTTTATTAATATACTAAAAAGAAAGTGGGAGATAGCCCAAGCCCCTCAATACATATTAATAGAACACTTAACTTTATTACACTCATTACATGAAAAAAAAACTATAATAAACAATTTGTTCATGAAAATTATTCTTTCTTCTTCATGAGCTCGTCTCTCTTGCCTTCTTCCTTCTTCGGTGCCTCCTTAATTTGGTGCCTCATTCTTGGGCTCTTCCTTTTTTCCGGCCACTTGGGGACAAGCCCGTATATATCTGATTCTGCTTCAATAAAATATCTTGCATGAAACACCGTCACATAATATAAGCTCGATGACTTGTTCCCTGCACCATGAGTTTTAATTTAATGAGCTTCATGAACTAAAATATACATTTTTTCTAAATAAGAATAAGATACTAAAAATGTGCTAAACTTAGAATTGCATGGTGAGGTTGAGCTTAATTGGTTTGAAAACTTCATCTAAAATTTTTAACATACATTTCATTGAATAAATCTTTATGCAAATGTAAAGGGTACCTAATATTATGTTGATCATGATGGAATAATACCTGAACCGGACCACGCAGCGTGGCAAAAATCGGAATGATTCCTGAAATCATTTTTTCAAAGCCCTGTAAAGGAAAAAATGGCATCTTTATAGCATCTGTTCAATTAAATATAGACAATAATCAATTTCAATACGGAAGGCTTGCCTGTTAATTGCGATTGGGGCTCTCGTCATCTAGAGCAATATCATAAGAGTTCTTGGCAGATGAGATGACCAAAAACTCCCTCATTCCATGTTAACAACCTAACCATTAATAAAAAGGAGAGCATGTCATTCATGAAAGAAAATTCCGATGAACCAAAAAAAATATACTTGAAAAATAAATAAATAAACAACCATATACCATGCCTCCAGAATTTGTAAGGAGACCTTGAGACTTAATAATTGCCTCTGTAAGTTCCACAAAGCAGGCATTGGTTCCTGTTCCAATAACAACTGTCGCAACTGTGTCATCATCATGATAATGACCAAGAGCTAATGAGCCAACTGTGTCATATGGTTTAAAAGGAGCGCCGAGTCTAAATTCTATATTTAACTGGGTCAGTCCCTTGAGTCCAGAAACAAACGGTGCATAGAGATAGGGGTAAAACCTGAATAGGGAGGAAGGGGGAGAGGAGTTTATTTTTTATGCAATCATTAATATAGACACTGCAAAAATTTTTAAACAACAAAAACCTACAACCTATGACTGAAGGCAAACTGGCAGATAAATACTTGCCTCTAAACTTGCAAATTATTCTATCCACTTGCAAATCATTCTATCCACTTTTCTTGAATGTCTAGTTAAAGGTTTCCTTTCTCAAAATACTACATAAAGAATTTTCTTCCTACTCATAGTATTGGCATTTTATTTTGAAAGTCTGTATGTGTTACCTGCAATGCAACCTGTTGTTGCGCATGAAGCAATACACTTTCCTGCTCAGGTCTAGGTTGTGATACACCTTGGTTTGCACGTCTAACTGTGAGGGTTTTATCTCCCATTTTGATCCCATTAAGCGCTGCACATGCTATGTTTGCAACAACAAGATCTTGGTATACGCAAAATGCATAACCTTTCGAGTTTCCAGTTTCTCGATCTTTCACGAGATCAAAACCACACAGAGAACCAAAAGACTCCAGCAACTCCCGTACTTGTGCTTCCGTGAAATAGTATGGAAGCCCACCGACAAAAACACGATCTGGCCCTTCAAGTCCTCCAGCTGAGCCAGGTGGTAAGCCAACAGCAGCTAGATTAAGGTTGGGGTTGGGCTGGCTCGGGCCAAGTGCTGCAGCAAGAGAAGGGTTGTAGTCACTTGGTCTTCTTACCTTTACTGGTGCTCCCTGGGTCAACATAACAAAATCTTAGTCATATGGCTGAGAGCATCCAATAATAGCCCAACAGGATAAAAAAACATATTGAGTAGATTTTCAGCTCGAAAACTCTCCAACCTCAAAGATAATACCATCTAAGGCCATTGCATTGCTTGCTTCTTCTACAGACCTCATTTCCACAAAAGCAAATTTCTTCTCATGGTTTATATATATGTTAACAACAGCATCCCCTTCAGGAAAAATAAAAAAAATTTGTATTCATTTGTTTTAACAAAGGAATAGATTACTGAATGCATCCAAATTCTCACCTGGACCAGCAGTGTTCCCCCCAATGGCTGCCATAACTTGGCTAAAATAGTAGTTTTATAACAAGGCTACATATGTTGAAACACTCTAAATCAATAAAAAGCATGCACTTCTAAGAACCAGGCTCTGCATACCAAAATATAAATCTTCCTGATTAATAGAGCTTATGAAAGTAATAAACAATATAATATATCAAGTAACCACACCAGTCAATGACAAGTAAATAGAAAATAAAACCAAGTATACAACAACAACACTCAAGCCTTTATCTAAATTAACTAAATCCAAATTAGCAGAAAAATACTTGCCTCTAAACTTTCAGCAATTAAATAGCCCAATGCAGCTCCAATGATCTGCATCACTTCAGGTATGCCAGAATCTACAACAGTTAGTTTAAAAATTACAGAAAAGGAAGAAAATGGATAATCATATTCCGATTTAGATGTTGGATCGCAATCATGTGCCTAAATTGTAATAACTGAAGGCAAACTGGCAGTGGAAAACACTTTTCTATTGCAAAGTGAAGAGTAGTAATAGTCTATTTTAAGCTCGATAAAAAAGATAGAAGAAATAACCATTGATCTGCATCAACTACAATTAGTAATTTTGATGTTTTTTAATTTAAAAAATTCAAAAATAGCTAAAATTCCTCTAGTCAGTACTGTCCATCTGATCCTCTATTTGTCTTCGTTCTATGAATGTCATCATTCGTGCCTCCATTTGCTCCATGCGTGCTTCTCTTTGCTCCATCTGTGCCTCTCTCTGAGCAACTCTTTCCTCCATTTCTTCAAAACGTGCGCTCATCTCTGCTTCTACTTCAGCTCGAATTTGTGCTTTGAGACGTCCATTAGTACTTTCACGCTCCAAAGGTTTTGGTCCTGGGCCCATGCCAGGAATATAACCTGATCTTTTACCAAGTACGAATGTGTAGGCTTCTTTCGTGGTTAATTTGTCTTCCCTTTTTTCTCTTTTTTGTTCTTCATGAAGTTCCAAAAGCTTGTTATATACCTCCTCTGCAGTTTCATCGGTCCACTGATTCTGTTTTCCCTTTTTGGTTTTCTCCCACAATCGTACATATATTGGCAATTGTTGATCTTCATGTGCAACTTGTCTCTATTTAAAGAAAACAATAAAACATAAAATTAAAGTATGATAATTAATCAATTAAAACATAAGCACATGAATCTTAAAAATGTTACCAGTTCATGTATTGTTCTCGCTATAGACTTTGTACCAACATGTGATTTCATTTTTTGTTGGCTCCTGTTTTTTTTGTTCACATCGCTAATTTTCTACAAGGAATTAATACGAAAAATCAATATATTAGAAATGTTTAATTTAAAAAATTACCACTTTGTAAAATATCAATTTAAAGATTATTACATTCACACCTTGAATTTGGCACTGCCCCAATACCCAATTAACCAACTCCATTGTTCAGGATTGATGTCTTTAGGGCAATGTTCGCGCCTTTGTGCATCAGTAGTCCATTTTAAATAATATTCACTATGCAATCGAGCACGCCAAACATTATAGATTCGACGAAGTGAAGATATTAGGTCATCCATGACATGATTCTCATTTGGAAGACTGAACTCAGACTAAAATATCATAATACATATTAAAAAACTGATTCGTAAAAAAATACCATGTTTAATACATATATTTAATTGTAAGAACTTCATTACTTACATAGATAATATCAATTATTTTATCAATTATATCAACTGGAATATGAGCCCATCTCTCCACATTCAAAGGTGCATAAAGCCTTACAATGCGTCCGCTCCTCGTGATAAGTTCTTGAGATCTATTACCAACAAATCTACGAAGGTCTGCGGGAAGATGAACTTCAACCTTTTGAGTAGAATCATATTTTCTCTTAGACCATCCAATCCCAGTGGTTGGACCACGTGTCCTTTTTTTAATTTCACGTGTACCTATTGATTGACGTCTTAGTGTTAAAAAATTTCAAATAGGAGAATCTAAACAAAAAATGTAAGTTGTATCATCGATATTACCATGCCCAAGATCTGTTGGATTTGATTGTAGATGATGAGCCTCAGGCTCGAGAAGATCAAGTGCATGCCCATGTTCATATGTATTCTCCTCTTCATTAATCAAATCTTTATCCAACTGGAGTGATGATTGTGAGTGTATTGGTGGTTGCTGGTAGGACTTAATACTTGTAGATTTTGTTGTTTTATCTTTTATAGATTGTGGTGCACTATATTTTATAGAATGATGTGTTTTAGATTTTATACTAGCTTCATGAGGGGTTTTTTCTGTAATCAATGTTTTGGCATGTGAAACTTTTGTCGAGGGCAGATGTAAAGGTGGACTAAATGATTTAGCCATAGAAGTAATACGCGCTGCAGAGGTTCGTGGGTGAAAAGTGGAGGAGTTAGCTTGCCAATCTAGTGGATTATGAATTTCTACCAAAGAATCTTTAGCTTTAGCACTGATCTTTATCTTCCCTGCCATGTATTCTTTTATACTACCTGAAAAATGCATACATGATCAGTAGTAATAGAATAAACTTACATAACCAAGCAACCGCAAATTAGTTATAGCTGAACAGTAACACGTGAATGAATAAAAACTCATAAAATTTACACCAAAAAACACGATGAACTTACATAACCAAGCAACCGCTAATTGGATAAATAAACCTTCACTTACCTAAGTTTTAGATCATAACATGAAATTAGTTAGTTCACAAAATTTTTTGGAAATTATGGATATCGCAAGGATTATCTATGCCCCATAAATAGTAAAGCAATTCATTACAACCAAGAACAGTCAAATACAATGGCATAAACCACAAAATTCAGAATTATTCAAACTATGGCATTAGATTAACCATGCATACTACATTGCATCTAGGTCAATCAATGTAAGAACTTCATATAATAGTTAAAATGAAGCTGGCTAACATACCCAGTCATCATTGAAGAAACTAGCAACAAATTTAATACAAGAAAAGTTTGAATGAAAATGTTTTGTTCACGTTACCCTCTTACAAAGTTTCATGATCATGAACAAGACATTTAAAGCTTTCACCATCTGTATGAGGGAAGTAATGCTACTTCCATATAGCAAAACACAACGCAAAAACAAAAAATTACAGAATCCTCATTGTATTAGCCGCAACAACAGTTATTTGTATTAAGCATCCTCATTTTCTGCATCATTCTCACAGTCATCATCATGGTCCTCATCAATCAGAACCCTTTTTTGACAAGATTGTTCCTTTTTCTTAAATGTCATAGCCGCAACATCAGTTCTTTGTAATAAGATTTCTGTCTCGTCGTCATCTATGACAATATTAAGTACGGGGCTTGAGCTTACTTTTGTATCATACAAAGGAATTTCTTCTTCATTAAAATCTTCACTGTCTTTGGCAGAAAAATCATAAAAGTGACGAGGCATTGTCTTTATAACTAATCTCCAATCTTTATTTTTGTTATCCGCAACATAATATACTTGTCCAACTTGGCACGCTAAGACAAAAGGTTCGTTGCTTCTCAAATTGCGTTTTACATTAACAGAAATAATTCCATTTTTTCCCTTTTTGTAACCTTTGCCTTCATGGTATGTATCCCACCATTCACATTTAAAGAGTACAATTTTGTATCCAACGTCATAATCTAACTGAAGAATGTCTTTTAAAACACCATAATATTCTTTGTTGCCTGATTGTTCATCCCCCTTTACAATGATACCACTGTTTTGGGTCTTACGCCTAATTTCACGATCATAAGTATGAAACCTAAAGCCATTTATAATATAACCAGTAAAATGTGTCGCCCCTTTCCTTGGACCACGTGCTAACTGTAAAAGTTCGGTGTTAACTCTTAGATCCCCTTCATAGTGTAACTTAGATGACTGTTGAAAAATGAATATGTTATCAGATAAGTAAATTAAATAGTAATAATAATAACTCTCTAGGGTAGAGGATAGATTATATTGCACTATTTATTTCACCTGTAATTCAAACCATCTAACAAAGGTTGACTCGTGTCTTCTTCCAACATCTTTAGAATATATTTGCGCAAGATCCGTCTTATGTTTCCTATATATGAAAATGATCAGCGGTATATTTGAATTACAATTTGTTAATATGTATTTAGAGAGCAAAGTTGTCAGACTTACTTTATAAATGGTTCTACTTCTGGACAATTTCTTAATATGTACAATTGAGCACGATGCCAATCTTCATATGTCAAATTCTTTTCAGTTCCTTTACCTAGTGGCCTCCCTGAATTTTGAAAAATGGATAGACTTGAAACTTGTACATCATTTCCTTCATCATTTCTTGTTGGACGATTCAACTTTGTCTCAATTTTACCAATGTATCTTGAACAAAATGTCAAACACTCGTGCACTAGATAACTGTTGAAGCCAAAATTGACCCCAACGAATGTTCACGAACCAAAGTGCAGTCGACGCCTACTTCTCTCAAATCTCGACCCCTGACTAGCTGCTAAGGTCCTAAGACTGACCCAAAGCCTCAGCTGGGAGGTCCCACCACACACCCGGAAGGTCTCTGAGAGCTTCCCCTCCAAAGCCAAACGCTGGGCGAGGAGCTCTTCAGAAAGCACTGGAAATTGGAGAATAATGAAAGCCTGCTTTCCAAAGAGCCCCTATGGGTCTTTTTATAGTCTTCTCTGGACCTGAAAGTACTGAATTACCCCTGAGGGGTCTGCTGATAGCTGAATCCCGCTGTTATCCTAGGGGCAAGTAGGTAATTTTACCTGGGGATATAATAAAATAATCTCTGAATGTCGGGTCCCACCATGTGGGCCCACCTGGTGAGAACCTCGGCCGAGAAGGCTCTCGCTGGATTCTGACTGGGGTCGCCCTAGCGAGAGCTCGTGCTAAGGAGGTTCCCGCCTCTGGTGACCTTGGTGCCTTTGCCGTCGAAGACTCCTTTGATACCTTCTCGCCTGCCCCTAGGCGAGAGCTTCTATGGCTCTCGCAACTAGCTCGACTAAATGCTCTGGGAGGTCGACGATCTGCTCTGGCCGAGAGCTCGACGATCTGCTCTGGCCGAGAGCTCGACGATCTGCTCTGGCCGAGAGCTCGACGATCTGCCCTGGCCGAGAGCTCGACGATCTGCAACGGCTCTCGCCTGCCCCTGGTCGGAAGCTCCTCTGGTCTGTAGCCCGAAGTCTGATGGGGCGAGAACCTTACAAGTCCACCTGAGGGTGAACCCAAGGTTAGCTTGAGGCTAGCCCAACCCTAACCATTGAAGTCCCTGGGTCCCACCCAGCGAATATGGGGTTGTACACAATCCCCGCTCTTTTCGAGCTAGCCCTGCGCTCGACAAGACAAGTCCAACCCCCAAAATATTCGCTGGACACGTGTCCGCCTTTCCAGAGGAATCTTTTGGGTGGGCCCTACTACGGTTATAAATATGCACCAATAGGCGCCCAAACGCCTCGCCCTTGAAGTACCGTCCTCCTATTGAGCTCTCGCCTCTGGCTTTTCGCGCGAGCTTACCATGCATCCCAAACATGCCGCCAAGCCACTTCCGCAAGACCTTCCAGACCTGTTAGCCGCTGCCCAAGCGCGGGCCTTGGCTAACTGTGCGGCGGTAGCTCCATGGTTGGCGAGAAAGACTTCGACCGCCGGGCCTTCCGAGCCGAAGAAAGGAAAGAAAAGGGCGAAGGCGGTACGGCGGGACCTTCCTCGCGAAAACAGGAATTCTCCTTCCCCCACTCCAAATCCTGCGGGGGATCCTTCTCCGCAGAAGGTAAGTCTTCCAATCGTGTCGACCGAGTTGATTGTGCTCTAGGTCCGATAGTTAAAGGGAGCTTTCGCAGGGATCCGCTCCTAATGATGGCGCCGAGGTTCCGCCGAATTCTTCGAACTTGCCCGCTCATTCCCCCAAGGATCACGCGCGGGTTTCGGACGCAATTCCCCCCGCCGAGACTGGAACGTCAGGTACATTTTGCTACTGTCGATACGTTAGTCATGCCTTTCCTTTTCTGAACTGTTTTCTCGCAGTGCCAGCTCCCGCCGACCCGGGCCTGAGCGCCCGGGAAGTAGAAGCGAGAACTGTGGAATTGCCTCCCTCGGTGACCAATCTTGCCCTGCCGGCGGGAGGGACGGCCCCTGAACCTCTCGCTACTCCCAAGGATGCCGGTCACCTCTTGGGAGAAGACAACTCCCCCCGAGCTTCTGGCCAGGTGGGGACCATCGCGCGCGAACCCTTCCGCCCGGGGCTGGGCAAGCCTCTCCACCTCCTCTATGGAGCCAACGGAGGGGTCGGGCCTTCTCGCCCAACCGCAGGTATGCGAAACCTTTTTGGACTGTTGATTATCCTGCCCTAACCAAGACTCTCGCTCGTTCCTTTTGCAGGCGATCCCGGCTTGCGGTCGGAATCTAACCGGGGAGAAGACGATGATGATGATGATGATGATGATGAAGAAAAAGACGATTCCCCCCTCCCTTCGCCTGGCGAGATAGAAGGAATACTGAACAGCGCTGGGAGCGCGAAGGGGAGGAGGAGGAAGATCTCGACTATCCTGGCCAGGCTTATCCGGCGAGATCGAGTTCGCTCTGCCGCGGCGAAAGCGTTCCGCGAATCCGTGGAGCAAAGGCTGGAGGCCCTGGAGCGGGATTTCTTCCTAGGCGAGGCTGATCGCTCGGGAGGGCCTTCCGCTGAGTCTTCGCCGGGGAGGTGCATCTCGCAGATCCGAGATCACGCCAGACGGATCAACCTTGGGTGTACCACCCTATCCTCTTACTTCAATCCGCTGGTGCCTCCAAGAACTAGGCGGCGAGAACGGGGACGATGGAGTTGGAAACCCTACTAACCTTTTCGCTTTGAATTTCTTTTATCAATGTCTCTGTTCAGCAACGTCTGTAATAACTGTGACTGTTAATTAACTTTATTTTTCGCAAGCGAGAAGCTCACTGTTACCAATGTCTTACTCTTTTTGTTACTCTGTGAGGCCTTTAACTTAAGACGCTTTCGTCAATCTAGGATGTTTTCGCTAATCTAGAATGCTCGCGCCTGTCTAGGAGGCTTGCGCCGATCTTAGAACGCTTGCGCCAGTCTAGGGGGCTTGCGCCGGTCTAGTTAATCGCGCCGAAAGCAGGAACGACCGTTGACCGCCGTCATCTCGAGGGGGAAAATCGAGGCGTCGCCAGCCCAGACTCTGACAGCTGTACTCCGCCGTCACATTCTCTCTCCGTCGGATGGAGTCAGGATGATCACAATTCCCTATAAATAGAGAAGTCTACCAACCGCATTTATTTCTTCGATCCGGAACCCCAACCTCTCTTCCTTGCTCTCGCGCTCTTGCTTCCGCTTCGATCTCTTCTCAGCTCTCGCTCTCACTCGCAAACCAACCATGCCTGGCGAGAGCAAGGTTCGCGCCCACTGCGCGGAAGCCTTCCAAAAACATCTCTTCCCCTCCTGCAAACTCCACCTGGACGAGTATAACCAGATTGTTGACCGCTACATTCCCGCCGGCTTCACGGCGCGGAACCCGGGTAATCACGACAAAGTGAATACTCCGGAGGCGGGAGAGCTCGCCATCCCCCTCGAGCATTTCGAGGTGGGTTTCCGCCTTCCCCTCTGGCCGGAGGTTCGGCTAGCTCTCCGCTACTACGGAGTGGTTCCCGCTCAGCTGAACCCGAACTCCGTCGCCATCTTGATAGCATTCATATGCTACATGCGATCCGAGAGGATCGAGTTCAGTCTGCCCATCTTCCGGAAGCTATTCAACTTCCGCGCAAAGGGAGGCGTCGTCTTCTTCTCCGGACAACAGCTCGAGGTCACCGGTCTCGCCAACAAGCACCATCACTGGGGCGAGAAGTTTGTTTATGTCAGCGGGGACTTCGGCAACGTCCCGCTTCAACCTGTGCAGTATGAGGATGCTGCGTACAAACCGCCCACCTTGGGATCGCGCGAGAGCGCAATCCTAGAATTCTTTGGAAACAAGGAGTTCGACGTTCCCTACCTTAGGCGAGACGTCGACTCCCTCGCCCTCGTCCACTCTGGTGAAGGTACGATCTCGCCTCAGACTCGTTTTTCAACAAAGATCCTCTTGCGCTGAAATGTTATAATCTTGCAGGAGAGCGGGAGGTCCCTCTGCGCCAACCCTTCGTCGAAGGTCGGGGTGCCGAGGGCTTGGCCGCGAGAGGCTCCCTTGCGCTCGCGGAAGCCAGCGCCAGCGCCTGCCGAGCAGATCCAGCCCCTCTGCCGCCACCAGCCAAGAAGCGGAAGGCAGCCCTTCCTCCTCTCCGCTCGTTAAAGAGGCCCAAGCCTTCCGCTGCCGAGAAGGGGAAGTCGGTGGCGGACTCGCCTGTCCGACCTTCTCTCGAGGGCCGGTCCTTTGAAGCGATCCTTCAGATGGCCAGCGAGATGGACGCCGCCGACAGGAGCCGTGCTAAGGCTCCCACCGAGAACCCGCCGGCCGCCAGCGAGGCCGGGGGAGAAGCAGTCGCTGCCGAAACCTCTTCCCGAGCTCCGCCCCCGGAGGTGCCGAAAGGGCACAGGAACTTTGGTTTCGGCGTGAAGTACGCTGACGCGGAGGGGAAGCCTCAGATGGAGTGGGACCCTGAGTCAAACCTAATCAGGGTTTCGACGCTCCTTCCCAGCTGGGGGGAGGGGGAACTCGTGACTGGCGAGGCCTTCTCGCTTGGCTACGGCCTTTACAGCCGGGAGGACGCCAGCGTGTTTGACCAGATGTCAACCCGCCTTCTAGCCTTCGACTCCACCCGGGCCCTGTTGCGCGCGTTTGAACTTGCGCACATGTGCGCGCGTCGAAGCATTACCATCGACAAAAATTTCATGGACATGCGCAAGGCACGGGAGGACGCGATGGCGCGCGTGCACACCGCGGAGGAAGCACTCGCGAGAGCTCAACAAGAGCTTGCGGACGCTCGATTGGCGCTGTCTCTACGCCCCGCGACCGAGGTAAGCGAGTCCCTCCCCAACCCTTGCTCTTCTCTCGATGTTAAGACTGAAGTTTCCTGACTAACTCCCTTTTCCACAGGATTCCGCCCAAGTCACGGGTCTTCGCGCAGAGCTAGCCGACGTGCGCTGCGCGAATGTCCTCTTGCGGGAGCAACTTCGTGCCGAGACGACGAAGGTTCCGCCTCCGGAGCTGGACGCGAGGCTGAAGGGGCGTTACCTCTCGGAGTACGACGTCGATAAGCTGTTGCAAGCCAACGCCCAAGCAACAGTCAAGCTGACGCTCGAGACGCTGCGAGACGCCAAGCTGCTTCGAGAAGGCGCGAACATCGACGCCCGCAGACTCCTCCCGTGGCTTTATGATCCAGTGCCCAAGCCTCCAGGCGCGCCGGACTCTCCCCCTTCCGACATCCCGGAGTCTTCTACCGCCGCCGGCGAGACCTCTGAAGCGAGCTCTGGGGGTGATTCAAGCGAGAACACCAGCGGGAATTACAGCGCATCCCCCTAGGCTCCCTTCCCCTCATTTTCCTCTCTTTTGTTTCTCTTGTAATGAGCGAAAAGCTCCAACTTTTGTAAGGAATTTTATAAAGTAATGTTCTCATTTTTCATTGTTAAAGTTGTGCTTGAATGTGCTGTTCTGCCGAAAGGCCTTTGCGCGAGCTTCCGCCGAGACCCTTAGTCTCTTTAGGATAACCCTCCTTAGAGATCGAATAGGCGGGAGCCTTACGGTAGAAATCGAGACATCCTGCTTAGGTCTGCCGGGAGTCCCCCTTTGGCGAGAGTCCCCTAGCCGAGGCCTTTATTGGCCGAGACCTTTGCGCCAAAACTCTTACTGGCCGAGATCCTACCGGCCGAGACCTTTACTGGCCGAGACCCTTTGGGCCTTACCTCCGGTTTAGGTTAGGGCCTTGCCCACATACTTTTTTCCAACCAATTAAATCCTCACCCCGCCGATGAGCCGTCGAACCTGCCAGCTTGATGAGAGCCTGCGCAGCGGGTCTTCCTGGGGTCGAGCCGAGCTCGGGGTGTCGATGAAGTGTTATCAATCAAAGTGTCTCAAGAGCCAACCTTCCCCCCACAGGCGAGCCTTCGGACCTGCCAGCTTGATGAGAGCCTGCGCAGCGGGTCTACCTGGGGCCGAGCCGAGCTCGGGGTGTCGATGAAGTGGCTACCAATCAAAGTATCTCAAGAGCCAACCTTTCCCCCACAGGCGAGCCTTCGGACCTGCCAGCTTGATGAGAGCCTGCGCAGCGGGTCTACCTGGGGCCGAGCCGAGCTCGGGGTGTCGATGAAGTGGCTACCAATCAAAGTATCTCAAGAGCCAACCTTTCCCCCACAGGCGAGCCTTCGGACCTGCCAGCTTGATGAGAGCCTGCGCAGCGGGTCTACCTGGGGCCGAGCCGAGCTCGGGGTGTCGATGAAGTGGCTACCAATCAAAGTATCTCAAGAGCCAACCTTTCCCCCACAGGCGAGCCTTCGGACCTGCCAGCTTGATGAGAGCCTGCGCAGCGGGTCTACCTGGGGCCGAGCCGAGCTCGGGGTGTCGATGAAGTGGCTACCAATCAAAGTATCTCAAGAGCCAACCTTTCCCCCACAGGCGAGCCTTCGGACCTGCCAGCTTGATGAGAGCCTGCGCAGCGGGTCTACCTGGGGCCGAGCCGAGCTCGGGGTGTCGATGAAGTGGCTACCAATCAAAGTATCTCAAGAGCCAACCTTTCCCCCACAGGCGAGCCTTCGGACCTGCCAGCTTGATGAGAGCCTGCGCAGCGGGTCTACCTGGGGCCGAGCCGAGCTCGGGGTGTCGATGAAGTGGCTACCAATCAAAGTATCTCAAGAGCCAACCTTTCCCCCACAGGCGAGCCTTCGGACCTGCCAGCTTGATGAGAGCCTGCGCAGCGGGTCTACCTGGGGCCGAGCCGAGCTCGGGGTGTCGATGAAGTGGCTACCAATCAAAGTATCTCAAGAGCCAACCTTTCCCCCACAGGCGAGCCTTCGGACCTGCCAGCTTGATGAGAGCCTGCGCAGCGGGTCTACCTGGGGCCGAGCCGAGCTCGGGGTGTCGATGAAGTGGCTACCAATCAAAGTATCTCAAGAGCCAACCTTTCCCCCACAGGCGAGCCTTCGGACCTGCCAGCTTGATGAGAGCCTGCGCAGCGGGTCTACCTGGGGCCGAGCCGAGCTCGGGGTGTCGATGAAGTGGCTACCAATCAAAGTATCTCAAGAGCCAACCTTTCCCCCACAGGCGAGCCTTCGGACCTGCCAGCTTGATGAGAGCCTGCGCAGCGGGTCTACCTGGGGCCGAGCCGAGCTCGGGGTGTCGATGAAGTGGCTACCAATCAAAGTATCTCAAGAGCCAACCTTTCCCCCACAGGCGAGCCTTCGGACCTGCCAGCTTGATGAGAGCCTGCGCAGCGGGTCTACCTGGGGCCGAGCCGAGCTCGGGGTGTCGATGAAGTGGCTACCAATCAAAGTATCTCAAGAGCCAACCTTTCCCCCACAGGCGAGCCTTCGGACCTGCCAGCTTGATGAGAGCCTGCGCAGCGGGTCTACCTGGGGCCGAGCCGAGCTCGGGGTGTCGATGAAGTGGCTACCAATCAAAGTATCTCAAGAGCCAACCTTTCCCCCACAGGCGAGCCTTCGGACCTGCCAGTTTGATGAGAGCCTGCGCAGCGGGTCTACCTGGGGCCGAGCCGAGCTCGGGGTGTCGATGAAGTGGCTACCAATCAAAGTATCTCAAGAGCCAACCTTTCCCCCACAGGCGAGCCTTCGGACCTGCCAGCTTGATGAGAGCCTGCGCAGCGGGTCTACCTGGGGCCGAGCCGAGCTCGGGGTGTCGATGAAGTGGCTACCAATCAAAGTATCTCAAGAGCCAACCTTTCCCCCACAGGCGAGCCTTCGGACCTGCCAGCTTGATGAGAGCCTGCGCAGCGGGTCTACCTGGGGCCGAGCCGAGCTCGGGGTGTCGATGAAGTGGCTACCAATCAACCGGGCCTATTCTATCATTGAGATGAGGAGTCATAGCCGGTTAGAACAAAAAACATAAAGATTGCATACTCAGAGATAGTCAACATTCTGAAATGAACTCATTGAAAATGCAATAGTTATTTACAACATTACAATCCTTCTTTCCCCTTACGGGTAGAAGCGATTTAGGTCATCGCCGTTCCAGGTGTGATTCAAGGTCCTTCCCTCCGCATCTTGGAGATAGTAGCCTCCGTTAACCAGGGCCTTCTCTACTATATAAGGCCCTTCCCAGCTAGGGTTGAGCTTACCTACAGCAGCCGACCTTCCTGCAGCGTCGACCTTCTTCAGTACTAGATCTCCCTCGGTGAATTGCTTGACTCTGATGTGTTTGTCGAAGTACTGAGCCATTCGCCGTTTTATTTCTTCTTGCCTGATGGCAGCAACGTCCCGTAGCTCTTCCACCATATCTAAGGAGAGGCGCAACCCCTCCTCATTTTCCAACCTCCAAGCTTCGCTTCCCTCACCTGCGGTCGTGACCCTTGGAGACCGAACCTCGAACTCCACCGGGAGGACAGCCTCACACCCATGAGAGAGCTTGAAGGGGGTCTCCCCTGTGGCCGTGTTCGGAGTTGTTCGCAAGGCCCACAGGACTGAAGGGAGTTGCTCCACCCAGTTACCCTTCAGGTTCTCCACCTTTTTCTTGAGTAGGTTGACGATGATCTTGTTTGCCGCCTCCACCTGGCCATTGCTCCGTGGATGGTGGACCGAGGCAAACCTGAGGTCAATCCCTAACTGAGCACAGAAGCTGATGAACTCCTCACTGGCGAACTGGGGGCCGTTGTCTGTCACTATAGCTTGAGGTAACCCATGCCTGCATATGATCTCTCCCCAAACAAAATTTCTGATGACTTGGGAGGTTACCTTGGCTAAGGGCTTGATCTCCAACCACTTGGAGAAGTAATCAATCATAACTAGGAGGAACCTCCTCTGCCCGCTAGCTGGGGGAAAGGGTCCAACCAGGTCCATTCCCCAAATGGCGAAAGGCCACGGCGCCGTGATGCTACGAAGCCTTTGGGCGGGCAAGAGCTGGAGGGGAGCATGTACTTGGCACTTCCGACACCTCCTTGCGAACTCAGCTGTATCCTTCCTCAAAGTCTGCCAGAAGTAGCCTTGCCTTATCACCCTTGCTTCCAATGTCCTTCCTCCTGAATGACTGCCGCATTCCCCCGAATGCACCTCTTCCAGGATCCTTGGGACTTCCTCCTCGGTCACGCATCTCGCTAAGAGTCCCGACAACATCTTCCGATGCAAGCTCCCTTCCATTATCAGGTAATGAGCCGCCTTGTGCCTGAAGCTCTTCGCATCCTTGACCTCTCCCGACATCTCTCCTGTGGTCAAGAAGGTCACCAACGGATCTACCCATGAGGACCGCCGATTCACTTCCATCAACTCCCCCTCTTCAATGGCTGGCCGGAACAGTTCGGTTAGGGTACCTCCTCCCCGAGGCCCGAACTTCGCCAACCGGTCAGTTGCCGTGCTTTCCTCCCTGGGAACATGTTGAATAGAAAATGAACGGAAACCTCCAATGATGGCTCTTACCTTAGATAGATATCTCGCGAGGGTCGGCTCCCGGGCCTCAAACTCGCCTCGGATCTGCGATGCTACCACCATTGAGTCGGTGAAGGCCTCCACATCCTGGATCTCCAGCTCCTTCGCCAAGCGAAGGCCAGCTATCACAGCTTCGTACTCCGCCTGATTATTGGTTACAGGGAAGTGGAAGGCCACAGCTTGCTCTATGGTAACCCCTTGAGGGCTTACCAACACCACACCTCCTCCCAGAGAGTGCCTTCCTGAGGCCCCATCGACCATCATCTTCCATGCTTCTTGCGGTCTTGGTTCTTCAATGTCGGCCTCAGTAACATAATCTGCCAAGAAGTCCGCCACGGCCTGGGCTTTGATGGAGAGCCTCGGGACGAAAGAGATGTCAAACTCGCTTAGCTCGATGGACCACTTTGCCAATCTTCCTGAATGCTCCACCCCCTCAAAGACCTTGCGAAGGGGATGGTCGGTTACCACCCTAATCGAGTGTGCTTGAAAGTAAGGGCGAAGCTTCCGAGCCGAGATGACCAAAGCATACGCTAGCTTCTCCAGGATGGGGTACCGGAGCTCCGCCTTTTTTAAGATTCGGCTTACATAATAGACGGGTAACTGTTTCTTCCCTTCCTCCCTAACCAAGACAGAGCTCACCGCCTCTACCCCCACTCCGAGGTACAAGGCTAGATCCTCCCCCTCCTTTGGACTTTGAAGTAACGGGGCTTGGGAGAGTTGCCTCTTTAGCCCCTGGAAGGCCTCTTCGCATTCGGCCGTCCATTCGAATACCTGGTTACCACGAAGTACTTTAAAGAAAGAGGAACATTTATCCCCTGACCGAGAGAGGAACCTGCTTAGCCCGGCCAACTTCCCGGTCAAGCGCTGGACCTCTTTGGCGTTACGAGGTGATTCCAGGTCTAGTATAGCCTTAACCTTATCGGGGTTAGGCTCTACCCCCGCGGGAGTCAGGAGATGTCCGAGGAATTTTCCGCGACTAGCCCCGAAAACACATTTCAGGGGGTTCAACCTCATCTTGAACCTCCGCAGAGTTGCGAACGTTTCTTCCAAGTCCTGCAGGTGAGAATCAACACACTTGCTCTTGACCATGAGGTCATCCACATAGACCTCCAGGTTCCTTCCCCTTTGATCTCGGAAGATTCGATCCATCATGCGTTGGTATGTTGCCCCCGCGTTCTTCAACCCGAAGGGCATCATCTTGTAGCTGAAGCATCCCTCCCTCGTGATGAAGGAAACATCCTTGACATCAGGAGGGTGCATCCGGATCTGGTGGTAACCTGAAAATGCATCTAAAAAACTCATAAGAGAAAAACCGACGGCTGAGTCAACCAGCGCGTCGATTCGAGGCAAAGGGTAGCAATCCTTGGGACATGATTTATTTAATAGAGAAAAGTCGATACACATGCGCCATTTTCCTCCTCCTTTTTTCACCATTACCACGTTGGAGATCCAGCCCGGATACTGGATCTCTGAGATGAAGCCCGCGTCTAGGAGCTTCTTGACCTCCTCCCGGATGGGGGCTTCTAGCTTGGTGGCGATGGCTCTCATCTTCTGGCGTATGGGGCGGGCTCTGGGATCCAGGTTCAAGCGATGACAAGCCACATCCGCGTCGATGCCCGGCATGTCTGCCGCGCTCCAAGCGAAGATGTCGATGTTGCTTTGAATGCAAGCCCGCATCCGCTCCTGATCCTCGAGGCTCAAGCCTCCGCTGATCCGGACCCTTTGCACCTCCCCTGCTCTCGTAAGCACCTCCATCTCCACCACTTCTTCGGCCGGCTCCAGCCCCGACCGCTCCCAACTTACCCTTGCCTCTTCCTGCTCAAACTCGAGCTCCTCTCCCCCAATCTCATCAACTTCCATCGCCTCTTCCAAGCTTGCCTCCTCCAGGCTCTCCCCCCGCCTCTGCTCTTCTTCTTCCGTCACTCCTCTCGCCTCTTCTAGGCCAATCTCCTCTACCCCCGACATCTCCTCAACAACCTCCATCGCCTCTCCCAGGCTCATCTCCCCTTCCTCAACTCCTTCCTGCTCAGCCATCTCCTTCTCCAACTCCTCTGCCTCCGCCATCCACGACACAGTGTTAACCGCCGTCACATAGCACTGCCTTGCCATCTTCGGATCCCCCCTGATCCTAACCTGCACCCCTCCATTGTTGAACTTGAGGCATTGGTGGTATGAGGAGGGTACGCAGCGAAAGGCGCTGATGAGGGGACGTCCAAAGATGGCATTGTAACTACTTGGGGCGTCTACGATCACGAACCGACAGTTCCGTGAGACGCCTCCAAGCCTCACATGCAGGCCCACTCCCCCTTCTACTTCTTTCCTTTCTCCAGAGAAACCAAAGAGCGGTCCATCCGAAGCCAGGACCCTTTTTCCTTCCACCCTCATCTCGTCGAAGGCCTTCTTGAAAATCACGTTCACCGAACTCCCGTTGTCCACCAGTATCCGGGAGACGGTGTAGTTTTCCACCGCTGTCTGGATCACCAGGGCATCGCAGAACGGGTCTTCATAATCGGGCATATCAGCGGATGAGAAGGTGATCTTCTCCTCTGGGGGGGGAGCTTGGGAGGTCGAGGCGACCCCTCGGCGGAACATGGTTTGAAGGCTCCCCTTGCGGGTTGCCTCGATCCCCACTCCTCCATGGATCACTCCGATCCCTCCTCGAGTCCCCACATCGACCCTATCTTCGCACCTGTCCTCAGCCTCTTCCCTCTGCACCTCCACGATCCTTACAGGCGGATCTTGCCTCCCAGCACCTCTGTCACCCCTTAACTCCAGAAACTCCGGGCAGGTGGCCGTTGCGTGACCTTCCTCCTGATGGAAGTCACAATAGGGCAACGCCACCCTGCCCCCTCTTCCTGCTCCTCCTCCTCTTCTCCCTGCTCCTCGGATTCTTCTTCCTCTTCCCCTTCCCACCTCCATAGCCTCCTGCGGCGGTGGGAAGTGACCTCTTGGGCCTTGTCTCCATCCTCCCTGCTCCAGCCTTCTCGGTTCCCGGTAGTTATCTCTTCCCTGAAATCCTCCTTGGCCCTGGGGGCGGCCCTCCTGCGGCCTCCAACCCAGTCGGTTGTTCGGCTCCCTGGCCCCCCCATGCTGCTGCCCCTGCCCTCGGGGCTCCTCTCTTCTCCTTTCTTCCCTCGGCTCCCTCTGCTCTCTCTGCTCTCTCTGCTCTCTTTGCCTTCCTACTACCGGCTCCTTCACGTCATCCTCGGCCAACTTGGCCAGCTTCCTCGCAAACGCAGGGTTTGCCCTTTCAAAGTCTATCTCCTTCGCCGCCCTCTCCATGAGCTCCTCAAAGGAGAGAGGGGGCACCCTCTTCAACTCCATGCTGAAAAACCCTGGTCTCAGTCCCAGGGTGAAAGCAAGCATCAGCGCGTACCCTGGGACCTCCTGGACCAGGAGAATCTCCTCTTGGAAACGGTCCACGTAATGACCCAGCGTCTCCTCCGGCCTCTGTCTTACTGCAAACAGGCACTCAGCCTCCTTCTTCCTCTTCTTCGAAGTTGAGAACCTCAACAGAAACCCCCTGCGCAGATCCTCAAAGCTGTAGATGGAACTTGCCGGCAACTGGTGAAACCAGTCCCTGGCCTTCTCCTTCAAGGTGATGGCGAAGAGCCTACACTTAAAGGCATCCGACATCTGCCTGATGGACACCACATCCTCGAACCATTGCACGTGCTGGACCGGGTCATCCTTCCCGGTGTAGTAAGTCATATCCGGCTCCCGGAACCCCTCCGGCACTGGAGCCGAGACGATGAGCTCACTGAAGGGGGTCTCGCCTCCGGCCTGGCGAGAAGGCATGTCTCGGGACCTCGGCTGGCTGGACCGATCCGTGAGACCATGCCCAGGGAAGAGCTCCCGCGCTGCCGCCTCCTTCTCGCCCAGATCCGCCGGGAGCTCCTTGCCTGAACGCTGGCCTGGGAAAAGTTCCCGCGCGGCCACGTCCCTCTCGCCTGCCTCCGCCGGGACCTCCTTCCCGGGGCGCTGTCCCGGAGCGTTCTCGCCTAACAGCGGAACCACCTCCACGGGGACCTGCGGCGTCTCCCACTCGCGCCTTGCCGAGAAGGCCAAGCTGATCGTCTGCATGACCTCTCGCCTGAAGTCTTCCAGCATTTTCCTCGTCGCTTCTTCTCCCCGGGTGGGGGATCCTCCTGCACCAGATCCTTCACCTTCGCCTCCTGCCATGGGACTTGACTCGAGATTTTCTTACACCAACTGCTTCCACGCTCACCGCACCAGAACTGTTGAAGCCAAAATTGACCCCAACGAATGTTCACGAACCAAAGTGCAGTCGACGCCTACTTCTCTCAAATCTCGACCCCTGACTAGCTGCTAAGGTCCTAAGACTGACCCAAAGCCTCAGCTGGGAGGTCCCACCACACACCCGGAAGGTCTCTGAGAGCTTCCCCTCCAAAGCCAAACGCTGGGCGAGGAGCTCTTCAGAAAGCACTGGAAATTGGAGAATAATGAAAGCCTGCTTTCCAAAGAGCCCCTATGGGTCTTTTTATAGTCTTCTCTGGACCTGAAAGTACTGAATTACCCCTGAGGGGTCTGCTGATAGCTGAATCCCGCTGTTATCCTAGGGGCAAGTAGGTAATTTTACCTGGGGATATAATAAAATAATCTCTGAATGTCGGGTCCCACCATGTGGGCCCACCTGGTGAGAACCTCGGCCGAGAAGGCTCTCGCTGGATTCTGACTGGGGTCGCCCTAGCGAGAGCTCGTGCTAAGGAGGTTCCCGCCTCTGGTGACCTTGGTGCCTTTGCCGTCGAAGACTCCTTTGATACCTTCTCGCCTGCCCCTAGGCGAGAGCTTCTATGGCTCTCGCAACTAGCTCGACTAAATGCTCTGGGAGGTCGACGATCTGCTCTGGCCGAGAGCTCGACGATCTGCTCTGGCCGAGAGCTCGACGATCTGCTCTGGCCGAGAGCTCGACGATCTGCCCTGGCCGAGAGCTCGACGATCTGCAACGGCTCTCGCCTGCCCCTGGGCGGAAGCTCCTCTGGTCTGTAGCCCGAAGTCTGATGGGGCGAGAACCTTACAAGTCCACCTGAGGGTGAACCCAAGGTTAGCTTGAGGCTAGCCCAACCCTAACCATTGAAGTCCCTGGGTCCCACCCAGCGAATATGGGGTTGTACAATAACCATTTGTCATTGAACCTTCTGGGCGTGCTTTATTTCTTACAAATGATTTAAGTGTCCTCAAATACCTATATGACAAAATTCAAGGATTAGAAAAAATTATGTTGAAGCCAAAAAAAATTCATATAAAAAATAATTTGTACCTCTCAATTGGATACATCCATCGATAATGAATCGGACCAGCAATTTTGGCTTCCCGTGCAAGATGAATTGGCAGATGCATCATGATTGTGAAAAATGATGGAGGAAATATTTTCTCTAGTTTGCAAAGTATGATAGGAATATTACTCTCAAGTCTTTCCAATACTTCGAAACTTAATGTCTTAGAGCTCAACTCTTTGAAAAATAAACTCAATTCAACTAGAGGATCATAAACCTCTTTACATACAATGCCACGAAAAGCTGGAGCAAGTTGATCTTGGATGAAAACATGACAATCATGAGCCTTCATTCTTAAAACTTTGCCTTCTTTAGAATTTACACATCTCCTTATGTTAGAAGAATAACCATCTGGAACTTTAATATTCTCTAAGAAATGACATACTCTCCTTCGCTCAGCTAACGTTAAAGTATAGCAAGCTTGTGGCATGATATAATAACCATCTTTCTCTATTGGATGTAATTCTGCATTCAAAGCCAATTCTTTTAGGTCTAATCTAGCATAAAAATCATCTTTTGTCTTCCCATCAATATTCAAAATAGTTCCCAATATATTTTCAGTAACATTTTTTAGAATATGCATGTAATCTAGACAATGTCGTATCTCAAGAGTTCTCCAATATGACAACTGAAAGAAAATACTCAATTTCTTCCAATTATAAGGTAGCGATATTGCATCCTGCTTTCTTTTTTTTTGATGCTTTCCAAATATCACATTGTCACATTCTTTTAACTGTTCTAAAATCTCATCCCCTGAAAGGTCCTTCGGTGCAGATTGAGTTTTTATTGTTCCATCAAAAGATTTCTTATCTTTACGCCATCTATGATCTGAATCCAAGAAACGTCTGCTTCCCATGTAACTCATCTTGAACCCGTTCTTCAATCGACAAGACCATGTATCCTTATTGCAATAAGGGCATGCTAGCTTACCTTTAGTGCTCCATCCTGATAGATTTGCATAAGCTGGAAAATCATTTATTGTCCACAACAAAGCTGCATGCATATTAAAGTTGCACTTTGCATAAGCATCATAAGTACAAACTCCAACTTCCCATAAAAGTTTCAACTCATCAATTAAAGGTTGTAAATACACATCCATATCATTACCAGGTTGTCCTGGACCAGGAATTATCAAGGATATTATAAAATTAGGAGTTTTCATGCACATCCATGGTGGCATATTATATGGGATTATAACAACTGGCCATACACTATAATTTGTGTTCATAAGACCAAAAGGATTAAATCCATCACTCGCTAAACCAAGCCTAACATTTCGCATGTCTGATGAGAATTCTTGATGTTTTTGATCAAATGACTTCCAAGCAAAGGCATCAGCTGGATGTCTCAACTTACCATCATCAAGACGTTGTTCTTTATGCCACCTCATATCCTTGGCCGTCCTAGAACACATATACAATCTTTGAAGTCTTGGTATCAAAGGAAAATGTCTTAATATCTTGTTTGGTACGTTTTTACTTCTCTTTGAATGAGTATTACTTTTCTCATGATTTGTGGTTTTGCTTGATTGCCACCTGGATGTGCCACAAGTGGGACAACTTTCATAATCTGCATATTTATCGCGGTAGAGAATGCAATCATTCAAGCAAGCATCTATCTTCTTACACCCCATTCCAAGCTCTTGCATGTAGTTTTTAGCTTCATAAAAGCTGCTTGGGAGAGTTTCACTAAAAGGAATTGCCCTTTTTAATACTTTAAGTAATTCAGTAAAAGATCGATCAGTCCATCCATGATCTGTTTTAAGTGTGAGCAAAGTAACAATAAATTGAAACTTTGAGAACTCCTTACAACCCGGATATAATTCTTTTTCGGCATCACTCAGCAATTCATAGAATTTTTTTGCTCCTTCATTTGGGTAATCATTGTTAAATTCTTCAGCACTCTCATTCATGTTATTATAGCCAACATTAAAATCATCCAGCATAGTGTGCATATTATCATGCTCTGTAATCTCTTGTTCATCTTCACCAAAAGTTGAATTTCGGGGGTCATCACCAGTGTTAATGGAATAGTCTTCTCCGTGACATGACCACCACTTATAAGTCCTAACAATTCCATTCATAAGAAGGTGTCCAAACACAATATCTCGAGTGTGAAAGAAAATATTTCCACATTTATAACAAGGGCAGCGAATATTATTTCCCCTAGCGGAATGAGTAAAAGCAAAATCAAGAAACTCATTCACTCCATTAATGTAAGTTGGTTGTCGTCGATCATTGAGATCCATCCAACTCTTGTCCATTGCACTACAAGTTCAAAAATTATTAAAATTTAATGGCATCTTATAAACATCAAGCCAATTAATTGCTAAAAGCAAAATCAAGAAAAGAATTTATTTTGTAAAAGAGAAATATTATGGCCTCTAACAAACCGAAATAAATATAATTCCATTTAGTCTCTAATTTAGATAAGATATTATTGATTTGAGGGCACTTAGCCAAACCCAAATTCTTGTTGTAATCGAATTCAAATGAAGAGAAGACTCAACATGTTGGCGGGTATAGGGACTATCCCGGCATGAGCCCCCATCTTCTATAGACTAAAGGATTATACATATGTCACTTATTTAGATAAAAATTTCTTGGGTAAAGCTTACTTCTGAACCAAATTTTGGAAAGGAAAAGAAATATTAATTAATCAACAAAAACATAATTGTGATGCCGTTTGAGTCCCACAGCGCCGAAAGTTCTTTTGTTTTGATCACCATTATAATAACGTTGACCTACACAATAACCTAGTTGAGTTGAAAGGAATGATACATAAGAAGTAAGCAGAATCAAAAGCACCAAAACAACATAAATGCAAGTTTGTATAAACTCTATTAGTTGTAAGATTTGATGAGTAATATAGTATCTTTTATGAAATACTGAATAACACCCATAGATGCAATTAAGTTTCAAGCTACGCAGAATGTCAAAGTATAATTCAAGCGGCAATGATTTTAACTTTCAAACATTGACTGTAGCACATGGATATATTATATGAACACACAATATAAAAGCTAAATTTATATCCAAGCACGCTTTTTATAAAATATATATTGTATTACCACATATATACAAGACAATAAGAGTGAATTATTTCTGCAAACATATATTGGACTATCACATATATACACAAGTTCAAGTGCACATCAACAAGAACTACTACAACAGTCATCAAAATCACATAACCACGCCAAATCGGAACAAAGATTGCAAAAAATCTAACAGGAACAAAAATTGCAGCAATCACTAAACCATAAAAAATAAAATAATTAACACTTTGTGTTTGTTTGCAGTAGCACTTTTCAACACGTGTACACCCTGTGATTTCTTGCTTTCCGGTTATTTCTATGCATGAGTAGGGAGGAAAAAACCAACTTATGATGTTATGCCATTTAATGTGTTTCCTGACATGTTCCATTGCAAAACCATATGCAACAAGACATTACTACTTATGCTCAACCATAATAAATTTCTAAGTTGGTGATAAACAGCCAAGAAGCATGAAGATAATTTTGTGATACTAAATCTTATGCTTTCTTTTTAAAAATTTAAATAAAATGAGAACATCATAGCAAATAATCCCCACGCATGGTCCCCGATGTTATTGTGTACATCTTTGACGGAATCCTCTCAGCCACCAAAAACAACAATCTCTAATAAAGTTCCAGCATTCAGTTTCAAATTTAGGTCTAAAGTTGTGGTCATATGAGGTACATCTCCAAAAAGAAGAATTAGTAGTTTCAGATGAGATGCTTACCTCCAATTGAGGCGGAGATACACGGGAGAGGTCTCTTCGTCGAGAGCTACGACGTTTAAGGGGCTCCGTCAAGAGGGATGAGCTCCGGTATTGAAGGGGCTCCGTCGAGAGGGAATCGACGAACTAGTAGTAGAGAATCAGAAGGATCGCTTGCCGCCTCGCTCTCGCCGCCTCGCCATCGCCGCCTCGACCTCGCCAATCACCCCTGCTTTAACCTTCAAGAAGGATTGTGAAGTTCGCCCGCCTCTTCTTCTTTCTCGCGTGGAGGCCAAGCCGGAATTAGGGCAGAAGCAATTTGCGAAATGTTGTGGCGTGTGGAGGAAGTTAGAAAAATTGTACCCTAATCTAGTATTCTAATGGGATGACATGTCATCAGATTTTAGAGAGTAATGGCGGGGTTTGAAATATTATTGATTTACAAATGGGGGATGCAAAATTTTATGGAGGGAATTTAACTTTTTAGTGTGGATCCATAAAATTTGACTAAAAGATTTATTAAAATTATGTAAAAATATCTTTTCATTTGTGACGAAATTTAATTTTGTTACTAAAAAATAATTTTTAGTGACTTTACATTATTTTGGTTGCAAATAAAAACTTTTTTGTGACCAAATATTTTTGTTGTCACTAATTAATTGAAGATCATCATTTAGTGACCAACCTCAAATTTTGTCACAAAAAATATATTTTTAGTGACGAAAAATATTTCGTCACATAATTTTCGTCACTAAAAGCCTATTTTCTTGTAGTCTTCTCTTTCACGAGATCAAGAAGTCAAGCGGTTACGATCTACCTGATTCTAAGGTTCCGTTTCGCAGGACTTATTTTCACCGTCAAGCGGTTACGATCGCATGAACCGGACCAAGGTCAGGTTCATGCGGTCGTAACCGCTTGACCGATGAAAAAAAGTCCTCCCAAACGGAGCCTAAATCTAGCATTATATAGGATTAAATTTCGATAAATCATTTCATGGTGCATGATCTATACTACTGTAATTTTGCTCAGCCATTTTTTTCTTCAGATTTCCACCAAAAATTATGACAGAAACAAGATAAAATTAGAGGGATTACATATAGTATAATTGGGAGTCCCTAGTCATCTAATTTGGCTAGTCAAGTAACCATGCTAACAGAAAAAAGGACATTCATGAAGTGGATGAGGTTATAATATTCAATCACTACATCCATCAAGACACCGTGCAAACACACCATCCCTTCTCCCATTCATGCTCCCAACATGCGGAAATACCACTACAATGATAAAGTCGACACATCAACTCACAACAAGTGCTATGTCAAGACCTGAAGGAGTGTGTCGACACATGGGACTTGTGTCGACACATATAACAGAAGCTGTGTCGAGAAGCAGAAGAATAACTGAGTCGACACATGGAGTGCTGTGTCGACATCATCAAGACTTGTGTCGACACTTAGTCTACTTATGTCGACACATGTGAAGCAGTCTGCTGAGTGGATCATGCTGAGTTGTAAAGTCTTTGAGGAATCAACTATCATGACTGGTGGCTCGACAGCTGTCATAACCAACTGTTCTGACACCTTTGTCAGAACTGTCAGAAGGTTGTTACAAACCGGATCAGCCGGTAATCATGAGGAAACTCTATATAAAGGATTGATCCTTGACAACCAAAGAAGCCAACAACTAAGGAAGTGAATCTTCTAGAGAGAGAAATCAATAACAAGAAAAGGGGAAACTCTTTAAGAGGCAGATCCAGAACAGTCTGCTAAGAAGATTCAGATCTTAATCTGAATTTAAGGAAGGAGTTGTCTGAAGATCAACTTCTACATCAAGTAAAGTTCAACCTTATAATAAGATATCAAGAAGCTTTGAAACAACTAAGTCAGGTTGGATCTGAATATTCTGTTTATTCAAGAACTGATCAAGAAGCTCACACCTATAGAGAGTTCTATCTGGTGATATCTTTGTATCTCTTAAACAATTATTTTCTTGTAGGATCTTTTGTAAGATCTGAGTTGTAAGCCTAAAATTATAAAGGCTGAGGTAGGGCTGAGAGCCTTGGGTGTAGGACTTGTGAAAGTCTGAGTTGTAAGCCTAGTGATAAAGGCTGAGGTAGGGCTGAGGCCTGAGGTAGGATTCTTGAGGAAGGATCTGAGGTAGGACTTGTATAAGTCTGAGGTGTAGGAATCAATCTTGTTCTGAGTTGTAAGATCTTTGGATCTGAGAAAGTGGAAGGAAGTTGGGTTGAATCCAGTTCTCTACTGGATAGGCGAAGGGGGAAAGTGAATGTACTCATGCCTTGGGGAACCACTATAAATCTGGTGTATGCTGTGCTGTGATTTCTGTGCTGTGATTTGCATTTTTTATGCTAAGTAAGAACTAGTTAATTTCCTAAATTATTAAAGAAAATTAGAACCTATTCACCCCCCTCTAGGTGTCTAGGCTCTTGAAATAAGTCTTCCAAGTGCTATCAGTGGGAGGTTGCTCAAAGATTGACCTAACGATCTGAGTGAATCTCCAAGGCAATTAACAGATTTCAAGAATGAGTTCAAATGAAAATCAAAAGAAATTTGGATCTATGAAACTGCTTATCTGCAGAAAAGATTGCTTTGGCATTTGGAAGGAAAGAGTTAGATTGTTTATGAAAGCTTTTGATCCAAGAATCTACATTACTATACAAGAAGGACCCTTCATTCCAATAAAAGTATCAGCTCTGGATGCAAATGTTAAAACCCCTAAGAACTATTCTGAAATGACAAAGGATGAGATCATCCTGACAACACTAGACAAAAGAGCACAGAACATTATTGTAAGTGCTATAGATGATGCCACATTTCAGAATCTGGTGCATTGTAAAATCTCCAAGGAAATGTGGGACACCCTGATTGTCTACATGGAGGGAACAGAAGAAGTCAGAGAGAACATGAAATCTATGCTGAATCAAGAATATGACAGCTTTAGACAAGCCAAGACTGACAGCATAGCTGAATGTTACAAAAAATTCTTCAGGATAGTTAATGAGTTGATGACCTATGGAAGAGTCTTCAGCACTTATGAACTGAATGACAAGTTTCTCAGGTCTCTGACAAAGGACTGGGACACAAAGTTATGTGCCATCAGAGAGGTGGCCAAGCTTGCAGATAAACCTCCACCCACACTGTTTGGAAAGCTGTTATCATATGAAATGCAGCTTACTGCCAGGAAGGAGGAAGAGAAGAGCAGCAGGTCTGAGTACAAGGATAAATCAGTAGCCTTCAAGGCTAAAGGCACAAGAAAGGGCAGGAGAAAATCTCCTTCTCCACCCAGAAGGAGTGCTGAGGCAGAAGAAGGAATTCCTGATAATACCTCATCAGACAGCCACACCTCTGATGAGGACTTTGCTGCCTTTACAAGGCAGTTCCAAAGGTTCATGAAAAAGAAGAAGTGGAGAACCAGACCATCTACATCCTTTTCCAAGGATGAGTATTACAAGAAAAGGAAGACTCTCAAGGAGGACGGGTATGCTTCAAAACCTAGTAAACAAACTAATTCTAAGATTGTTTGCTATTGTTGCAACATGCAAGGACATGTCATAGCTGACTGTCCAGACATGAGGATTGAATCTAAGGACAAGAAGAAGCATCAAATGAAGGGCAAGAAGGAGAAATCCTTTGTTGCTCAGAAGCAGAAGAGTTGGACAGACTCTTCATCATCAGGATCAGGAGAAGAAGATGATGTAGAAGCATATGTTGGGTTGTTCTCAACTGAAGAGGATTCTAAGGAATTAGAATTCCTACAAATGCTGGACTCCATAAATGGAGTGGAAGACTATTACTGTAGAGGGCTGATGGCCCTATCAAAAAATGATCAGTGCCAGGATCAGTCTGGTCCTAGTAAAGTATACATTTCTCCATTAGCATCTGATTACTATACTAGATCAGAATCAAAAGCATCTGCATCAAGAGATGTGGATGGTTCTGAGTCTGAGGGGTATGTACACCAACTCATTGATGAGTATGGCGAGTTGTTGCAGCTTTAAAGAGAAGCAAGCTTCTTGTCAAGGAGCATGCCAAGGAGATTGAATCTCTTAAGCAGGTTGCATCTGAATCAGCTAAGCTGATGAATTTGAAACTGAAAGAGGTTGCCAAACTGAAGAACATAACTGTTATTCAGATGGGCACAATCTCTTTTAAGGAAAATCACATCAAGAATCTGGAGGCAAAACTTCAGAAAGAAAAAGAGTTAGTGGGTAAATTCTCTAAGCCAAAATCAGTCTTGCTTTTAATAGACAACTTCATTTCTCATAAAGGAAAGACTGGTCTAGGCTTTAAGGGAAGAACAAGGGCCACCAATTCACATGGAAAAAGTAAGGCCCCAGTTCAGCCACTAGCCTCTAAGCCTCCTATTTTCTTTAGGAAGGTGATGCAACCTACAAACATGTATGATCATGAAATTACTCATGGTCACGGTGAGTCTGGAGATCACATTGGCAAGTGTGCAAATGCCAGTTGGCCACTCTATAGGCAAGCTCATCAGGTTCAAAAGGAATTCTTGGGGTTTGCTGCTCCAGCACCTACACTTAAAAGGACTGCTGGCAAAAAAGTTGTGAAGTCTGTACCTAAGAGAAGGTACAATAGATTTGAGTGTTGGTGTTGTGGCAAGGTAGGCCACTTTGTCATGGATTGCTGGTTTAACACAAGTGTTAAAACCAAGAATAGTTTACCTATCAGAAAAGCTGTAGGTAGACATGATAGTTTTCAAACTAACAAGAACCTAGGACCCAAAAATAATTTGGGTTCTAAGAAAAAGTAATTCTTTATTTGATGCAGGTGAATCCAAGTAATTCTTTATTTGATGTCGCGGGGAGCAAGAAGAGAAGAAAGAAGCCGCGAGAACAAACATCGAAGAAGTTGCGCGAATAAACCGCAAGAAAGGGCGATTAACAAAGGCGGCAAGACCAAAAGAAACCGCAAAGGAAAAAGCGTGAATACGATAAGTCGCAGAGAACGCGACCACCAAAGAAGCCGCGCGAGCAGAAGAAAGAGCAAGAGAAGAGCCCGCCCGGTCAAGGTGACAAAACATCGGCGGCCAAGAGAAAATCGCGACCAAAAGGCGAAACGCACAACAAAGATGGGAAACCACGCGAACAAGCCGCAAAGCAGTGAAAGCTAGGCGAACAGAAAAGCCCGGAAGGAAGCAAGACGCAAGCACAGTGAGAAGCAAGGGAGGGAAGGGAAAGGAAAGAAACCGTACAAGCCGGAAGAAACCGGACGAAGATGATGGAAGAGGCCGCACGGTTAAATAGACAAACCATGATCAGTTTGAAGCAAAAGGATCGGTTCGCTCTGATACCATGTGAAAAACGGACAAAGGGCTAAATAAACCGCAAACTTTATTGCTCAAAAATGATAAAGATTACATATGAACGCCCCCTTATTTATAGAAATCGGTGGAGGTGAGAGAATACAACCCACGATGTGGGCTAAATACAACCTGCGCGGATTATGCGGTTTGACAATGTCAAAGCGCACATATACAATGGAATAACAAATCACCTAATTACAATAAGAGGAAACCGATAGACCACCAGGGAAGACCGCTGGGTAAGTCGCCAGACCACAGGCAAAGCCGTCAGACCGCAACTGCGAGTGACAGTCACAGGTCTCCGGCCCTCATGCCCCGCGCGATAGTACCTAATCTCGACGGCCCCCGGCGGGCTTCGGCGGCCCCCGGCGGGCTTCGGCGGCCCCCGGCGGGCTTCGGCGGCCCCCGGCGGGCTTCGGCGGCCCCCGGCGGGCTTCGGCGGCCCCCGGCGGGCTTCGGCGGCCCCCGGCGGGCTTCGGCGGCCCCCGGCGGGCTTCGCCCGCCCCCGGCGGGCTTCGGCGGCCCCCGGCGGGCTTCGGCGGCCCCCGGCGGGCTTCGGCGGCCCCCGGCGGGCTTCGGCGGCCCCCGGCGGGCTTCGGCGGCCCCCGGCGGGCTTCGCCCGCCCCCGGCGGGCTTCGGCCCGCCCGCCCCCGGCGGGCTTCGGCCCGCCCGCCCCTATGTAATATAAAATATATATATAGTACTCAAAAATATATATTTTAAATATAATATATTTTTTATATTATATTAATATAATAAAATATTTTAAATATAAAAAATATATTATATACACTGCCGCCGCCGGCCTGACCGGCGCCCACCGGCGGGTTCGCCGGACTCCGACGAACCCTCCGGGTGTTGTCCGGCGACCGGCGGGCAGGGCCACCGCTGGTCGCCGGACAACCCGCGGAGGGTTCGCCGGAGTCCGGCGAACCCGCCGGTGGGCGCCGATCAGGCCGCCGGTGGCTCCGGAGCCAGCGGTAGTGGAAATGGGGGACGGCCGGGCAGGGAGGAAAAAAACGGGCGGGGAATTCGAGGATCGGATTTGAGGAGAGAGAAGGTTTGCGTTTTTTTGGGTTTTTTTAATTTGCAGACCAATATCGTTATTTGCAGGCCAAGATCCATGGGTTCATGATTAAAACAGTCAAATCTGACGGTCCTTATTTTTTCTCATATTTTCGAACTCATTTATATTGACAGACCACCATACTTCTTTTTAGACTAATATAGATATAGATATAGATATAGATATAATTTTTTATTATATAATATTTTAAATTATCAATTGATTTTAACAAACATAATTGAAAAAATAAACATAATTTATGAGTATAAATTAAATTGAATTTTTCGGGAAGAGAACTGAGAACAGTGTTGAAGAATGCACCGTCTGTTGGATGAACTTGCAGTTAATCTCATTTGAAAGTAATTAATTGTAAGGATTCCGGAAGAGGCTATAGGTTTGGGAATTACTTTCCTTTTTATTAAGGCTTCGTTTGGGGGACTTATTTTCACCGGTCAGGCGGTCGCGACCGCATGAACCGGGGCTTAATAGTCCTGGTTCATGCGGTCGCGACCGCTTGACCTGTGAAAATAAGTCCCCCAAACGGAGCCTAAATGTGTCTATTAATGTTCCTGCACCCTGCTATAAATCAATGCATCGAGATATTATGAATCAATGAAGAATGCTACGAGTGAAATTGCCCTTTCTCACTGTTTCTTCTTTCCTTTCCTTCCTCCTGCATAATAATGTTTGGAGCAATTTTACCAACAAAAAATGCTTGAATGCTTTAGGCACACATTGCTTGACAGGAACGTAATTTTGGGTCTAAATTGAATGAGAGGCACTGTTCATTTGAGATTAATAGAGACATTGGATTCATTATAATTGTGTGGCTTGTTGGGCTTAAGCAGGTGAGCTGTGTGATTCTCTGGGAGCCCAATAACTTCATATTGTAGGGTAGAAGCCCTATGTCTCATCTAATCAGAACGGGCTGTTCGGATTTATTTGATGGGCGTACAAGTTACAATGCGGATTGTGATTGGTCGGTCAGAACGGACGGTCCAGATTTATTTGATGGGCGTCAACATTACACCGCGGATTTTGATTGGTAGGTGATAAATTTTTGTATACTATATATATATATATATATATATTCACACACGAGCATATTCGCACGGGCTACGCCCGCGCTCGATGCTCTCGAGCGGCCTTCGGCCGCATCCAGGCGGGCTTCGCCCACCTTCGTACGGGCTTTGCCCGTGCTCGATATATCGCTGTGGGCTGCACCCGCATCAAAACGGGCTATACCCGTAACATATACATATGAGTACTCAAATCGATCGTAAAAAAATATAAATCAAAATTGCAATTTTCATTTTTAAAAAAATGTATGTTTTGTCGTAAAAATTTAATTTTTCTCTCACTCTCTCTTTCTCTCTCTCATATAGGTTTACGAGGCCTATCAATATTCTTTTTCTCTCTCTCCCCCTCTTTTCAATCTTTTTTTCTCTTTCTCAATCTAAAGGATGAGATTTAATATGCTATTTGATCAAACGGTTGAGGGGAAATATTTGGTGTGCTTGAAGATATGTATATTGATATATATGGTAGAGAGATATACGAGCATCTTCGCATGGGCTACGCCCGTGCTCGATGCTCTCGGGCGGCCATCGGCCGCATCCAGGCGGGCTTCGCCCTCCATCGCACGGGCTTTGCCCATGCTCGATGTGTCGTTGTGGGCTGCGCCCGCATCAAAACGGGATATTCCCGCAACATATACATATGAGTACTCAAAACGATCGTAAAAAAATATAAATCAAAATTACAATTTTTATTTTTTAAAAAAATGTACGTTTTGTCGTAAAAATTTAATTTCTCTCTCACTCTCTCTTTCTCTCTCTCATATAGGTTTAATAGCCCTATCAATATTTTTTTTCTCGCTACCCATCTCTTTTCAATCTTTCTTTCTCTCTCTCAATCTAAAGGATGGGACTTAATATGTTATTTGATCAAACGGTTGAGGGGAAATATTCGGTGTGCTTGAAGATATGTATATTGATATATATGGTAGATATATATGGTAGATATATATATATATATTTATTATATAAAACAATATTCATATTTAAAAGCACACCAACGATGAAATCTGGACTGTTGGATGGGACTGCTTCAAATAATGGTCGTTGGATTCAAGATATGAGGACTACCTATATCCATTTCTCCCCAAATACCTTCTCTGCAACTCCCGAAAATCACGAAACTCTCGTTGCCTTATCCGCCTAAAACCAGAACTCACAGTTTCTTATGCCTCCGGCGGCGGCAGAGGTAACCCGCCACATTGTTTTAGGCGGAATGCGGAAGCGGGATTTCGGCGGAATGCGGTCTGCCTTTTAATTTAAGAATATAATTAAATTAATTATATTTGTTTTAATAATGTATAATACTCTTAAATTTAAAATTTAAAATATCTGTCGGAGGGTGGGCAAAGCCTGCATGCGTCGCGCAACGAGAACGGGCGAAGCACGTTCAACGATGCTAGTATATATGAATTAATGTTTGTACGCAGCCTGCGTGCAAACCTAATATCCGCGATAGGGGTTGCATTTGACAGCAGGGTGGTCGGCGGCTGCGGGCTCGCGCGAGGAGGAGGCGCTAGGAAGCGCACATGTAAGCGGGGGGCGCTGCAGCGCGCAGGAAAGAGGCGCATGCAGAAGCGCACGCTAAAGAGGCGCGCCCGGGAGCACACACTGAAGAGGCACGCGGGAGAGAGCGTAAGGAAGAGACGCAAGCGGGAGCACACAAGGAAGAGACGCGGGGGTGCGCGCAAAGAATGAGCACAAGCGGGGGTGCACAAGGAAAAGGAGTGTGCAAGGAAGATGAGTGAGCGCGCAAGGAAGAGGAGTGCGTGCGGGAGCGCGCAAGGAAGACGACTGCGCGCGGGAGTTCGCAAGGAAGGGGAGAGTGCGCGGGAGTGCGCAAAGAAGGGGAGTCTGTGCGGGAGCGCGCAAGGGAGAGGCACGCGCGAGAGTGCACATGGGAGAGGCGCGCATGAGAGCACGCAAGGGAGAGGCATGTACGGGAGCGCGCACGGAAGAGAAGTGCGCGAGAGCACGCTCGGAAGAGGCATCCACGAGAGCGCCCACGAAAGTGGCATGCGCGGGAGCGCCCACGGAAGAGGCGTGCGCTTGAGTGCGCACGGAAGAGGCATGTGCGGGAGCGCGCACGTAAGAGGCGGACGCATGAGCGCGTAAGGAAGAGAAGTAGTGGATAGAGAAAGTCGTATGCGGATGAGGGAGAAAATCAGTAGGAGGATTTTTGGGCCAAGAAAAGAATGAAAATGAAGGGGAATGAGAGTCTATTTATAAATTCCAAGAGGGGCGACCCAGTAATTTCCCCCAATAACTGTCAGCCGGACCAATAGGAACGCCCCGTTTAGAGCATACAAATTACCAATTTTATGGAATTGACAAGACAGCCCCCCCGTGTGATAATGAGTTCTCCGGAAAACCAACCGCTCCTGTCGCGAGGGGAGGAGCAGTCGATGAGGTCAACGACCATGGAAGAGGGCCCCCAACCAGGGTAGCGGCCAAAGTGGTTGCATGACCTTGGAGAACGGGATGCCACCCACAATCATGAGTGGCGGCCGAAGACGGGCGGCCAATTGGCCGCCCGTAATTGGGGGCGGCGGACGAGGATCAGGAGTCGGCTGGAAGTGTCAGGCAGAAAAGTCGAGGCCGCTGGATCGACGTTCAGGGCAGGCAGAAACTGGAGGGGTGCAGATCATGGATGATCGCAGATGTCCAGCGCGGCGACCGTGTCCGAGTCAAATCGTGGATGAGCCGCGCCGATTGCGAGTGCGGCTGCGGATCGTACCGTGCAACACAATGCGTCAAAGCGGAAGCAAGGCGCTAGGGAAGTCGGGGCTGAAAGGCCAGCGACGTGACAGAGGAGCTGAAGGATGCGCAGAAGCGGGATTGCTTAGGCACTGGTACTTCGGGCGGCGGAGACCACGACCGGCTGACGGCAGGTTGAACCAAATATTAAAGTTTCAAAAAAGAGAGAGGAGGAGAGATTATAGGAGAGGAGAGGGAGGGAAAACCAGAAGTTCCAAATTCATTCAATTCTGCCCAAAATATCAAAATCTCCGACTTATGTAGTCTACGGTCACGACATACAGTAACGGAAATTAAGACAACAATAATATAAAAGATAAAATAACCCTCCTCGATCATGTCGGCTAATCCGACAAGTTACGTGTGTCGCGCTCCCGGCGTTGATACACCCGCCACACTGACGGTCTCCATTCACACTCGTTCATTCCATCGGGATCCGTAACATTATCATTGTCACTTATTATCATTATCTTTATCCTTTATATTGGGAATTGGCTTCATGGATCTCCTTGTCCACCTATTTTGCACATTTCTTTTTTGCTTAAATTCTAGCCATGTTATATTTGAACGCCCTCTTTTCCTTCTATTCTCTTGCATTATTTGATCTACTCACCTCATCAGTTCTTCTTTAACACTCAATTATATAATAGCATACACATCCATCTCAACATTATTAGTATGCCATTCTCTATTATATACACTAGTAATAATTGTTTTGGTGTGCAATGTTTAGCTCTTTGTAGTGTTATGCATAATAACTAAAACCAAGAGGGGCTTAATATTTTACTCAAACCAAAATAATTCAAGTCGATTTTGAGCCATTCAAACAGCCTTGAATCATATTTTAAGTCTGATTTTGACCCGTGTTTACTCACTCAAAAAATAATTAAAATATGTACCGATTTTGATTTCATTTCGGTTCAATTTCGTTTTCAAATCGCCCGGTGCTGAACAGATTCGAGCTAAGCCGAACTCGAGATTTTAGATTCCAAGCCAAGGTTTGCTAGCCCAAATGGAAATCGATATCAGCAGTAGTTC
This sequence comes from Platanthera zijinensis, assembly GCA_039513925.1. Classification (NCBI taxonomy): domain Eukaryota; kingdom Viridiplantae; phylum Streptophyta; class Magnoliopsida; order Asparagales; family Orchidaceae; genus Platanthera; species Platanthera zijinensis. The sequence goes on from CM077078.1 coordinate 26,493,228, forward strand.
CATGTGTTGTATGCAATCACATTGCTCTTTATTTGGCATGCATGCAAAATTGTTTCCATGTAACATTGCTCTTTATTTAGAGAAAGAGAGGGAGAGAGATGAGAGATCCTCCTCAGTTGCCTTCTTTTATAATCTCCTCATCCACTCAAAACAAAGCACAACCCGCTTTCTTCTCTCTCGAAATAGAGAAAGATTTAGGTACGTCTAACCCGGTATGATTTGTGATTTCAATGGTGTTTAGATCAATCATATATGCGTGAAAATTCGTGTTGACCGAAATGTACGGCGAGATTGAAAGTCGTGCACAGTGATCTAAAGTACGTTGCACGCACGAATATTTTTTCCCTCGAAACGCTCCTCTTCTCACCGCTATCCTATATATAATACCATCCCCCGACTGGGGAAAAAAACCCAAAACAGATTCGAAAAGATGCAATTCTCGAGGGAGATGTTGAAGCACGGGGCGAGCGAGGCCAAGGAGCCGACAAAGGATTACAACGCCTTGTCAGAGGAAAGGGAGGAGCAGAGCGCGCCACGGACATGTGAGGAGAAGCAGATCGTGCACGAGTTCTGCAAGGCCGGCCAAGAGGCTGCCGAGATGGAGTACAACCACGAGAGGGTGGAGCAGCGCGTGAAGATGCTCAGGCAGCGCACGGGGAGGCTCAATGAGCGCGCGGGGAGGCTCAATGAACACGTGGGGAGGCTAAATGAGCGCGCGGAACCGCTCGAGCAGCTTGCGGAGACCACCGAGCAGCTTGCGGAGACCATCGAGCAGCTTACGGAGACCATCGAGAAGCGTGCCGCCGCTAGCGGCGGCAAACTGACCTCGTCGAATGGAGTGGGAGTCGCCGCCGAGCATCGGGATAGGGTGGGCTCCGTGGGTGGGGTGTTCCCGCTGGGCGTTGCTGATGCGGCTCTGGCGTACAATGCCCAATGGTGGGAAGCCTGTGCCGTAATCGAAATGAGTTATTTAGGGGAAAAATTTGGGGCGCTAAAATATTTATTTGATGTTTGTATGTTATCAATTCCAATCATTGTTGCATTATTTTCAGTGATTCACCATTGTCCTGTGAAAGTTCCAAATCATAATGGAAATCTTCTAGTGTGGATTGATCACATTTAATTCGTTTCTGTGTGAATTGATCACATTTAATTCGTTTATGTTGAGGTACAAATACTCTCCAAAAATTCTACAATATTTAACGGTTGATTTAAATAATGTCATGTTGATATGTTCCAGATTTCATATAATTCTCATGTGATCTTAATGGTTTAATCACCACATCAAAATTTACTAAATGAAGATCATCATACAATTGAACTAATTATGATCTAAAAAATTGAAACTATCAAATTCTTTAGCCAAAAGATCTAAAATTAATACCAGAAGTTTAACCTGACATAATTAAAAGATGGTTAAAAATTCATGAATTTTCTAATTAATTTGACCATAAAAAAAAAATTCAAATTAAGTGGCATATGTCATTTTACACATGAATTATTAATTCCACATGTCCAAATGTTCTAAATAAGTTATCAAAGATACATATTGACAAAATAAAATGTTAGACAGAGTTTTATAATTTTTTCTATATAATTAATCCATAATTTCATTAAGTGAATATTAATTTCCAAATGTCACTTTATAAAAGAAGTACTTAAATTAACTTTTCAAAAATTTCAGAAAAATTACCAGAAGTGCATATTGATACAAAATTATCTAACCAGAGATTTTTAATTTTCCAAGATGTTTTGACCATAAATAATTCAAACATGCATAATTGTGACAAATAAAATTATTAATATTGTTTTGGTTAAATAACTCCCAAAAATTCTAATAAAATTTTTCAGAGATATAATATGACTTATTATGATATGTGAAAGAAAAGTAGAATTTTCCTAAGCAATTTGGTCACTTTTATTTCATTAATTTAATTTATAACATAATTATCATTAATTAAATACATAGGATTTTTAACTCCAAAAATCCTAATCTCATCAGAGATGATACATTTTTTATCATAAAATATGCATGGGCAAAAATAATTTGATATGCATCAAGTCATTTGAGATAAAATCACAAAACACATATTTGTGTTATATGCACATCAAATTTCATTAACTATATTTTCATGCAAGTGGAATACACTCACATTCAGAGCTCCAAATGGTCTCAAATATCGATCAGAGCCTTATGATATGCTAATCTATATACCACCCAAGATTTGAGTCAATTTGACTTGATTTAACCACTTAAATTTCATGAATATGATAAATCATATTTTTGTAAAAACTATGAAAAAATATTGCCCAAAATTATGGTTTTTGGGAAATGGGTGTGTCCAGGGTATATACATGCATGCACAAAATATTAGGCTCATGCACTCATCTATGTAAAGTATATTCACATTTTAGTAGTTGATACTCTCTTAGAACAGAACTCAGTAAAATACTCTTTTTGGGGGTTATATGACTCCAAATAATATGATTTAAAATCTTATAGAAAGTAGACATCAAGAGATACAATGTTTGTCTCTGACACTCTTTCCTAAATCAACCTCTAAGTGGCCTAAATTAAGTTTGAAATCACTGCATACAGTGTGACAAGATCACATAAATTAAAACAATATTATAGCATTTATTTTAATCATATGCACGAGTATTAAAGCAAAACGGATGAGACCTGTTCATCTTCAAGATCCAGTCTGTGTACGGGATGATCCCGATCTGGACCTTCTTCAAAACTAATTTCCCGGTCACCCTCTCTTATCCACGGTCGACCACCACCACCACTTCCTCCGTTGAGGTGCAATCGTCGATTGGCGATCGGAAACCGCTTCTCGGACGATCCCAAGCAAGAAAGAAATCTTGTGATTTTCTCACCAAGCTCACATGAAATCAGGCTCAGTTGAGCCCGGTATCTCTCCTAAATGATCTAGAGAGCTAGCAAAGAGGGAGAGGAACGCACCATGATTGGGCCCCAACGTACGATGGGTATTTCTCCTGGTATTCATGGAGGCGGTGGTTTCCGAAAAACTAGCTCAATCTCCCGGTTCTTCACTATTTCCTACACTCCAATATACTGACTCGATTCCCTTTTACACTCTGAAGCTAATTGACTAACTGAATTTGGCTTAGGGTTGCTTAAACAAGAGTTACCATTATGGGAGTGACTGACCTCCTACCTTGGATGCTCCTCCTTGATGCCAAGTGGCCCCTTTACCTGGATTTTGGCTGATAATCACTGCTGGAGCTTTGTGGAGTGCTTATGAAGTGGAAAGGAGGGTTGAGTGACCTTCAATCCACAAATCCCTCCTTTGTCTTATATGGATTGGGGGGAGCGTCCAATTTTCCCCCATGTGTGTCATGAACTTCCAAAATCAAAGGTTAGGGGTTGTAAATAGGGTATTAGGCTACAATATGGGTCATGGTGTGGGCCTTAGCCCATTTGGACTTGGTTTGCACTTTTGATTCCTCCTTTAGCCCTTATTTTGATCAATATTAACTTTGAGATTGACTTGGTCAAATTGGTGAGTGAGCAGACCCCACATGATGGTCCTGAGTTCTTTGACACCACCAACTATTGGTTGGGCTACAGTGAGGTCCCAATTGGGATAATTGGTCCATATGGTGTGAGTTTGGGCAAAATTGGTTTAAGTTTGACCTTGGTCAAATTTGATGAATTGGTATTGGTTGACCAATTCATGGGGCTTTTGGTCCATTAAGTCCATAATGAGGTTAGAAGGGGTGAGGTCAATTTGACCAATTAAACCTTGATTCAGTTAATTTGGGTTATGTTGACCAAGAAATGACTTTGGTCAATTCTTTGAAATTGGGTGGAACTAATTTGTGATTATTGACCTAATGACCTCCCTCAGTGGTTAGGACGACATGGGTAAATTCAATTTAATATATTGAAGGTCAATTGAGTCTAATAGTGTTGAATTGGTCTATATATGTTGACCTAAGTTTAACTTTGGTCAATTTGATCAGTTTGGTTGACCAATTCATAGGGTATGTATTCAATTAGGTCTCCCTTTAGGGTTAGAGCTATAATAACGAGGCCAATTTGTACTTGTGAGTTCAATTTGAGGTAATTTGACTTAAGTTGACTCGTGCTTCCTTGTGAGCACTATGTGTGTTCACCTCAACTCAATGAGTCCTAGGGTCAGCTCCTTGCCCTAACTCACAAGACCCGCCACATGTCAAGCCCTAACACACACTAGGGTCTAGTAGGAATGAGGATGTTACATCAGAGTGCATGAGTGAGTCATCATACATACATGCATTACACTGCATTAAGAATCTCATTATATAAATCTATATGGACACTTTTATATGATGAGTTATTACCTTGAACCCAATCCTTAATTTATAAGCGTGTATGGACATCCTTATAAATTAAGTTCAATTTAGTCCTTTGTATACTTTTTGTTTATTATATGGTTAGTGTAGACATGCTCTTTTATACATGTACTGTTCTTTTATACCTACACTGTCATTTTGTACATGCACTGTTATTTTATATGTTGTTTACCTATTTCAGGTATGAATTGTTGATATATTAATTGTTAGATTAACAACATCATATAATCATCTGCTTATCATAATACTGGTTATATTGTAGCTTCTTTTCCCTCCTTCCGCGCGATGCCTAAGAATCATCAGGAGAGAGGATATGAAGCTTAGTCTTTATGACTAACAGTTGTTACACCATCTTTTTAGGAGCATACTTAGCAAGAACATTGTAACGTCCAGACCAAGGAGATAGGTCTTGGAGACACGTTGAAGCTTTAGAAGCAATACCTTCAATTATGAATTGAGGAGTTGTAGTTTGGTTGTAGTTTTCCGATATACCTTATACTTTGTACATTCAGGAGCTTGTTGCTTTCTATTGCATATAAATATATTGTAGACTCTTTTGTACTTCTTGTGGATCATGATTTCTGTGTTGATTTAATTGATGAGTTAATAATGTGATATTGGAAATAGCCGACAGAATTAGGTGTCTTGTGGTACAGATTAGTATGTGTGTTGAGGCTACCATAAGACGACTGTTCTGTTATCTCCTCAGTCGTATCTTGTGTTTCGGGAGAGGGTCTTACAGATCAAGTCCTCCATCATCATATACCACTCATAATTGTTGTCCCCATTCAATTTCATAATCATCTCAGAACTCGAATCCATCTGCACTCAGTCCACTGTCAACTCTGACCACTGATCTTTGAGCCGACTATTTCAAAGAACGTGACTAGAGAGGATAGGGATCGGGTCGTGGTTGTGACCTATCGTATATATTCACAAACCTGAAATATCCAATCAACTCACTAAACCTAGCTTTGATACCACTTATTAAGATAAACACGTTTTCACGGACCTGAATGCACGCGAGGACGCGAGTTGAGATACTTGCAAAATTCGTCAATGAAATATGCAAAAATAAAAACAATCTCAAACACAAAGGCGTATATGTAAAAACCCCCCAAAACAAGATAAAAATCACAAGATGATTGAAGTTCAACCCAGAAAGCCTTCACTAAATGATATTCACAATATAATTGTCTTTCCCCTACAATCCTTGGATAGATCTTACAACTAACACAAAATAAAGAAAATAGGAAGATACATATATACTCACAAAGACGATCAAGTTTGAGTGAGAGTGACTCGCCTTAAACTGGTTCTATGAATCCACTGCAGTCTTTCAAGGTATTTCAATATTGTGTCAAGCTATCTGCCTATGTCGACACACGACGTCACTGGCGCACTCTGCTCAGTCTGCAACCCGTCAGTAGGTTGTCCCGTTCGTGGCTCAGATGCCACGCCGCCAAAGTCCACTTGAGGCAAAGATGCCTCCTTGTGCTGACCGTCGCTAGCCGCAGATGCAACCTAAAACACTCGCCCGAGTAAATACGACAGTTGCACGCAACCGTCCTTTGCGCTAAGATGCGCACTCTGTACCACTGCACGATCACGTCCGTGATTCGGCAACACCGCCAATGCTTCAACAATCCTTGCTCTCCCGAGCCCAAATGGCAGTCGTCAAACACTATTTATGCCTCTCCGACTCCTCACGAATTGGCCACTGCCATCGCCGCTTTGTCTCCACCCAAAAACGGCCTCTGCCTTCGCCGCTCCCCCGCACACGTGCATCGCTGCCACGCCACACAAATACGGCGCCAACACAGCCTACCGAATCAGCCCCTGCAAAAGATCTTTGGCGCCTCCGCCCCCGCGACAATCACTGTCATCAAATATCAACATGCATCGTATTCCACACTGCCTCACGACCTCCAACCACCGCCGCTTGCTTTGGCTCAGGCACCGTTCAAGGTCGCCGACTAGAAAATCCGAAGAAGGAAGAAATGACGGAGGAATGTACCTTTGCACAAGCGACGTGGGGAGAAAAAGAATATGTGGATCAGACGGTCTATTCTTTCACGGGAGGGTTCACGTTAAATCATAAGGTTTTGGGTAGGCGCACCGCACTTTCTCCTAATTTTTCGCATTTTTTGCAAATACGGCTTGAACATGCATTTTTAGAAAAATTGTTCAACAAAAAAGTTGTAGATATCAACGAGATCTACAAATTTCATGTTGAATATTTTTCCTAAAAATGCATGTACAAGACGTATTTCAAAAATGCGTGAAACATGAACGTATTTCCAAAGTACGCATTATACATGCATTTTTAGGAAAAGTGTTCAACACAAAAGTTGTATATCTCGTCGAAATCTACAAGTTTCGTGTTGAACACATTTCCTAGAAATGCATTTACAAGTCGTATTTCCAAAAAATATGAAAAATTAAGAGAAAATACGATGCGCCTATCCAGAACTGCGGTGCTCCTAACAATTCCCATTTTATATCTCACATGGACGGTCAGCAGATGAAAAGCCAAGAATGACTTCCGCTTTTTTTTCTTTATTTTGGCAGTGTGACGAGCCTAAGTTGAATAATAATTCATCATGTATTATTATATAATCATAATAAAACTAATTTTCTGACCTAATCATGCAGGAAATTCACCATGACCCAATCCAGACCTTTACAAACCTCTCGATGCCCATCGCTGCGTACTTTATGCACCTAGGAGGGAACCCGAACCCCACACCTCGGCTAATAATGGGTGTGGTAAGTCAAATATGGGATTGCGGTTAAATTTTTGGATTACGATCAACATTGAGGTGCGACAAATCAAAATTTAATTGCGTTAACAATCGCCTTATTTTATCAAGACATTTTGTGATAATTAATTAACATTCTTTAATATTCATTATACCCAAAGTCAAAGGTACTCTTCATATTCTCACTTTGATGAATAAATTGAAGTTAACTTACGTGTATCCTCCCAAAATTATGTATATGCAGACTGCAGTAACCTCTTATTTTAATTAAGAAATTCTAAATTTAATGTGCATATATATATATAATTTGGCGTGCCTGCAAAATTTGTCTCCATGTAGCATTACTCTTTATTTAGAGAGAGAGAGGGAGGAGAGAGACGAGAGGGGATCCAGATCCTCAGGGAGTTTTTCCGGGAACTTCACGGGATGGAGTTCCTATTTTACAAAGTAATGGAGCAGAATCGGAAAAAATGATTAACATTAAATCAAAAAATGTTCAACATAAACTTCACCCCCATTACGCAAAATAGGAACTCCACCCCCTGCAGTTCCGGATCGGACGAAAGGTGCCTGCAAAATTTGCCTCCATATAACATTGTTCTTTATTTAGTGAGAGAGGTAGGGTGAGAGATTCTCCTTAATTTCCTACGTTTATAACCTCCTCATCCACTCAAACAAAACGCAACTGCTTTCTTCTCTCTCCAAACAAAGAAATATTTAGAAACTCATAACACACAATGATCATAATAAATAACCGTGCGGGAGCAAATTCTGTCATATGATTCTCAATTTCAACGATATAGATACGCTCGTATTCGTATTTTACATCAATCATGTGCCAAAATTTGTGTTGGAAAAAAATATAGGGCGAAATCGGACCGGGGTTTGCGCACAAGCACCAACATTTTTTTTCCCTCCTGACAGTCCTCTCCTCAGCCCTCTCCTATATATAATGAAAACCACCCCCTGCTGGGAAAAAAACAACCCAAAACAGAATCAAAAAGATGCAAATCGCGAGGGAGAAGAGGGACATGGTGAGCAAGGCGAAGGAGCAGGCAGAGGAGGCGCAGCTCCAGGAAGTGGCCGAGATGGAAGACGACATTGAGAGGGAGGAGCACCGCGTGGAGATGATTGAGCACGGCGTGGAGATGCTTGAGCAGCGCATAGATTCTCTCAAGGACCGTGCAGTGAAGTTCAAGGAGCATGCGGAGAAGGTCAAGGAGCGCGCGGAGAGGCGCGCGGAGACCGGCGGAGGCAGACTGACCTCGTCGGACGGCGCGGAAGTCGCCGCCGAGCGTCAGGATAGGATGGGCTCCGCTGGTGGGGTGTTCCAGCCGTAGGTGGGAAGCCTGTGCTGTAATCACAATGGGTGTTTCAAAGAAAAATTTTTAGGGGCTAAAATATTTATTAGTTGTTTGTACGTTACAAATCCTTATCATACAAATTGTTGCATTAATAACTACAAATCTGTGCATTATAAATAATAAATGATAAATATTTTTTAATGACAAATATTTTGTAGTGATGGGAACGGGGCTTTGCTCGAGCGTCAAACATTGATAGTATTCTGATTGTGTCAGCACATCCATCTCGAGAGGTAATGGGCTCCGCACGTATCAACTAATTAATATAGTTTAAAATAAATACACTATTAATTAAATAAAGTGAAAATAATTATACATAATTTATTGATTTTTGTTTTAAAAAAATCATCATGTTGATTCATATAACGTTAAATTTCTATTATTAGTTTTCAAAATCAAATTAATAGTTTTCATTTTTATTTTTCAAATAAATTTTAATAAATTTGATATTGTTGATGACAATCTATTCTTAGGTATAACTCTATTTTAAAAAAAATTATATATTTTAATTGTTATTTTTAATTTATGAGTAGAATGTTGAAAGGGGGGCCGGCCCACTTCGCGTGAGTAACATTGCTCTTTATTGAGAGAGAGAGAGAGAGAGAGAGAGAGAGGTAGGGTGAGAGATTCTCCTTAATTTCCTATGTTTATAACCTCCTCATCCACTCAAACAAAACGCAACTGCTTTCTTCTCTCTCCAAACAAAGAAATATTTAGAAACTCATAACACACAATGATCATAATAAATAACCGTGCGGGAGCAAATTCTGTCATATGATTCTCAATTTCAACGGTATAGATACGCTCGTATTCGTATTTTACATCAATCATGTGCCAAAATTTGTGTTGGCAAAAAATATAGGGCGAAATCGGACCGGGGTTTGCGCACAAGCACCAACATTTTTTTCCCCTCCTGACAGTCCTCTCCTCAGCCCTCTCCTATATATAATGAAAATCACCCCCTGCTGGGAAAAAAACAACCCAAAACAGAATCAAAAAAATGCAAATTGCGAGGGAGAAGAGGGACATGGTGAGCAACGCGAAGGAGCAGGCAGAGGAGGCGCAGCTCCACGCAGTGGCCGAGATGGAGGACGACATTGAGAGGGAGGAGCACCGCGTGGAGATGATTGAGCACGGCGTGGAGATGCTTGAGCAGCGCATAGATTCTCTCAAGGACCGTGCAGTGAAGTTCAAGGAGCATGCAGTGAAGGTCAAGGAGCGCGCGGAGACCGGCGGAGGCATACTGACCTCGTCGGACGGAGCGGAAGTCGCCGCCGAGCGTCACGATAGTATGGGCTCCGTTGGTGGGGTGTTCCAGCCGTAGGTGGGAAGCCTGTGCTGTAATCACAATGGGTGTTTCAGGAAAAAAATTTTAGGGGCTAAAATATTTATTAGTTGTTTGTACGTTACAAATCCCGGTCATACAAATTGTTGCATTAATAACTACAAATCTCTGCATTATAAATAATAAATGATAAATATTTTTTAATGACAAATATTTTGTAAAGATGGGAACGGGGCTTTGCTCGAGCGTCAAACATTGATAGTATTCTGATTGTGTCAGCACATCCATCTCGTGAGATAATGGGCTCCGTACGTATCAACTAATTAATGTAGTTTAAAATAAATACACTATTAATTAAATAACGTGAAAATAATTATACATAATTTATTGATTTTTGCTTTAAAAACATTATCATGTTGATTCATATAACGTTAAATTTCTATTATTAGTTTTCAAAATCAAATTAATAGTTTTCATTTTTATTTTTTCAAATTAATTTTAATAAATTTGATATTGTTGATGACAATCTATTCTTAGGTATAACTCTATTTTTTTAAAAAAAATTATATATTTTAATTGTTATTTTTAATTTATGAATAGAATGTTGAAAGAGTTCTGGCCCACTCGCGTGAGTATCCCCCCCCCCCCCCCCCCCCCCCGCCAGGACTGCAGTCCAACTGGCCCAACCCCTCTCCACGTGCCGTGCTCGGCCCAAGACAACACCGGGTGGCCTACCTTAAATTGGCCATGTGACGGGTTGTTGAGGTCGGCGAGTCGTTGCGCTTGCCCGGCCTCGATCCCCCGACCTCCTTTATAAGAGAGTGGCTCAAAACTCTGTTATAAAGGAGGTTGGCGAATACCCCATGAAATTCTGGATCCGAAGAGAGGTGCCTGCAAAATTTGCCTCCATATAACATTGCTCTTTATTGAGGGAGAGAGAGGTAGGGTGAGAGATTCTCCATAATTTCCTACGTTTATAACATCCTCATCCACTCAAACAAAACGCAACTGCTTTCTTCTCTCTCCAAACAAAGAAATATTTAGAAACTCATAACACAAAATGATCATAAATAAATAACCGTGCGGGAGCAAATTCTGTCATATGATTCTCAATTTCAACGGTATAGATACGCTCGTATTCGTATTTTTCATCAATCATGTGCCAAAATTTGTGTTGGCAAAAAATATAGGGCAAAATCGGACCGGGATTTGCGCACAAGCACCAACATTTTTTTTCCCTCCTGACAGTCCTCTCCTCAGCCCTCTCCTATATATATATATAATGAAAACCACCCCCTGCTGGGAAAAAAACAACCCAAAACAGAATCAAAAAGATGCAAATTGCGAGGGAGAAGAGGGACATGGTGAGCAAGGCGAAAGAGCAGGCAGAGGAGGCGCAGCTCCAGGCAGTGGCAGAGATGGAGGACGACATTGAGAGGGAGGAGCACCGCGTGGAGATGATTGAGCACGGCGTGGAGATGCTTGAGCAGCGCATAGATTCTCTCAAGGACCGTGCAGTGAAGTTCAAGGAGCATGCGGAGAAGGTCAAGGAGCGCGCGGAGAGGCGCGCGGAGACCGGCGGAGGCAGACTGACCTCGTCGGACGGCGCGGAAGTCGCCGCCGAGCGTCAGGATAGGATGAGCTCCGTTGGTGGGGTGTTCCAGCCGTAGGTGGGAAGCCTGTGCTGTAATCACAATGGGTGTTTCAGGGAAAAAATTTTAGGGGCTAAAATATTTATTAGTTGTTTGTACGTTACAAATCCCTATCATACAAATTGTTGCATTAATAACTACAAATCTCTGCATTATAAATAATAAATGATAAATATTTTTTAACGACAAATATTTTGTAGTGATGGAAACGGGGCTTTGCTCGAGCGTCAAACATTGATAGTATTCTGATTGTGTCAGCACATCCATCTCAAGAGGTAATGGGCTCCGCACGGATCAACTAATTAATGTAGTTTAAAATAAATACACTATTAATTAAATAACGTGAAAATAATTATACATAGTTTATTGATTTTTTTAAAAAAAAATCATCATGTTGATTCATATAACGTTAAATTTCTATTATTAGTTTTCAAAATCAAATTAATAGTTTTCATTTTTATTTTTTCAAATTAATTTTAATAAATTTGATATTGTTGATGACAATCATTTCTTAGGTATAACTCTATTTTTTTAAAAAAAAATTACATATTTTAATTGTTATTTTTAATTTATGAATAGAATGTTGAAAGGGGGGCCGGCCCACTCGCGTGAGTATCCCGGCCCCCCACCCCCCACCCCCCACCCCGCCAGGACTGCAGTCCAACTGGCCCAACCCCTCTTTACGTGTCGTGTTCGGCCCAAGATAACACCGGGTGGCCTACCTTAAACTGGCCACGTGGAGGGTTGTTGAGGTCGGCGAGGCGTTGCGCTTGCCCGGCCTCGATCCCCCGACCTCCTTTATAAGAGAGTTCTAAACCACTCTCTCATACCCATCCGCGCATCCGCGCGGATGGGTATGAGAGAGTGGCTCAAAACTCTGTTATAAAGGAGGTTGGCGAATACACCCTGAAATTCTGGATTCGAGGAGAGGTGCCCGCAAAATTTGCCTCCATATAACATTGCTCTTTATTGAGAGAGAGAGAGGTAGGATGAGAGATTCTCCTTAAATTCCTACGTTTATAACCTCATCATCCACTCAAACAAAACGCAACTGCTTTCTTCTCTCTCCAAACAAAGAAATATTTAATTAGAAACTCATAACACACAATGATCATAATAAATAACCGTGTGGGAGCAAATTCTGTCATATGATTCTCAATTTCAACGGTATAGATACGCTCGTATTCGTATTTTACATCAATCATGTGCCAAAATTTGTGTTGGAAAAAAATATAGGGCGAAATCGGACCGGGGTTTGCGCACAAGCACCAACATTTGTTTTCCCTCCTGACAGTCCTCTCCTCAGCCCTCTCCTATATATAATGAAAACCACCCCCTGCTGGGAAAAAAACAACCCAAAACAGAATCAAAAAGATGCAAATTGCGAGGGAGAAGAGGGACTTGGTGAGCAAGGCGAAGGAGCAGGCAGAGGAGGCGCAGCTCCAGGCAGTGGCCGAGATGGAAGACGACATTGAGAGGGAGGAGCACCGCGTGGAGATGATTGAGCACGGCGTGGAGATGCTTGAGCAGCGCATAGATTCTCTCAAGGACCGTGCAGTGAAGTTCAAGGAGCATGCGGAGAAGGTCAAGGAGCGCGCGGAGAGGCGCGCGGAGACCGGCGGAGGCAGACTGACCTCGTCGGACGGCGCGGAAGTCGCCGCCGAGCGTCGGGATAGGATGGGCTCCGTTGGTGGGGTGTTCCAGTCGTAGGTGGGAAGCCTGTGTTGTAATCACAATGGGTGTTTCAGGGAAAAAAATTTAGGGGCTAAAATATTTATTAGTTGTTTGTACGTTACAAATCTCTATCATACAAATTGTTGCATTAATAACTACAAATCTCTGCATTATAAATAATAAATGATAAATATTTTTTTAATGACAAATATTTTGTAGTGATGGGAACGGGGCTTTGTTCGAGCATCAAACATTGATAGTATTCTGATTGTGTCAGCACATCCATCTCGAGAGGTAATGGGCTCCGCACGGATCAACTAATTAATGTAGTTTAAAATAAATACGCTATTAATTAAATAACGTGAAAATAATTATACATAATTTATTGATTTTTTTTTTAAAAAAAATCATCATGTTGATTCATATAGCTTTAAATTTCTGTTATTAGTTTTCAAAATCAAATTAATAGTTTTCATTTTTATTTTTTCAAATTAATTTTAATAAATTTGATATTGTTGATGACAATCCATTCTTAGATATAACTCTATTTTTTTTAGAAAAATTTATATATTTTAATTGTTATTTTTAATTTATGAATAGAATGTTGAAAGGGGGGCCGGCCTACTCGCGTGAGTATCTCAGGCCGCACCCCCCCCCCCCCCCCCCCCCCCCCCCCCCACCCCCCCCCCCCCCCCACACACACACACACACCCAGGACTGCAGTCCAACTGGCCCAACCCCTCTCCACGTGTCGTGCTCGGCCCAAGACAACATCGGGTGGCCTACCTTAAACTGGCCACGTTGCGGGTTGTTGAGGTCGGCGAGGCGTTGCGCTTGCCCGGCCTCGTTCCCCCGACCTCCTTTATAAGAGAGTTCTAAACCACTCTCTCATACCCATCCGCGCATCCGCACGGATGGGTATGAGAGAGTGGCTCAAAACTCTGTTATAAAGGAGGTTGGCGAATACCCCCTGAAATTCTGGATCCGAGGAGAGGTGCCTGCAAAATTTGCCTCCATATAACATTGCTCTTTATTGAGAGAGAGAGAGAGAGAGAGAGAGGTAGGGTGAGAGATTCTCCTTAATTTCCTATGTTTATAACCTCCTCATCCACTCAAACAAAACGCAACTGCTTTCTTCTCTCTCCAAACAAAGAAATATTTAGAAACTCATTACACACAATGATCATAATAAATAACCATGCGGGAGCAAATTCTGTCATATGATTCTCAATTTCAACGGTATAGATACGCTCGTATTCGTATTTTACATCAATCATGTGCCAAAATTTGTGTTGGCAAAAAATATAGGGCAAAATCGGACCGGGGTTTGCGCACAAGCACCAACATTTTTTTTCCCTCCTGACAGTCCTCTCCTCAGCCCTCTCCTATATATAATGAAAACCACCCCCTGCTGGGAAAAAAACAACTCAAAACAGAATCAAAAAGATGCAAATTGCGAGGGAGAAGAGGGACATGGTGAGCAAGGCGAAGGAGCAGGCAGAGGAGGCGCAGCTCCAGGCAGTGGTCGAGATGGAGGACGACATTGAGAGGGAGGAGCACCGCGTGGAGATGATTGAGCACGGCGTGGAGATGCTTGAGCAGCGCATAGATTCTCTCAAGGACCGTGCAGTGAAGTTCAAGGAGCATGTGGAGAAGGTCAAGGAGCGCGCGGAGAGGCGCGCGGAGACCGGCGGAGGCAGACTGACCTCGTCGGACGGCGCGGAAGTCGCCGCCGAGCATCAGGATAGGGTGGGCTCCATTGGTGGGGTGTTCCAGCCGTAGGTGGGAAGCCTGTGCTGTAATCACAATGGGTTTTTCAGAGAAAAAATTTTGGGTTGAAATTTTGGGTGTTCCCTATCATACAAATTGTTGCATTAATAACTACAAATCTTTGCATGCATTATAAATAATAAATGATAAATATTTTGTAGTGATGGGAACGGGGCTTTTCTCGAGCGTCAAACATTGATGAGTAATTTTTAGGTGCCCGCGGATACATAGAGGTAGGTGTAATATATTTTTAGGCGTCTGATTTGAGATCTGACCGCCAACATTAAAGAGAGCAAAAATATTTAAAAATAGGCAAAAATTTTTGTTGATCGGACGGCTCGCAATGCATCGCGGGTACCATCCTCCACATGTCCGCATGTATCTAAATTTTTTTGAAGATTGATAGTATTCTGATTGTGTCAGCACATCCATCTCGAGAGGTAATGGGCTCCACACGTATCAACTAATTAATTTAGTTTAAAATAAATACACTATTAATTAAATAACGTGAAAATAATTATACATAATTTATTGATTTTTGTTTTAAAAAATCATCATGTTGATTCATATATCGTTAAATTTCTATTATTAATTTTCAAAATCAAATTAATAGTTTTCATTTTTATTTTTTCAAATTAATTTTAATAAATTTGATACTGTTAATGAGAATCTATTCATCCTATTGTAGGTATAAGAGCTCTATTTTTTAAAAAAAAATTATATATTTTAATTGTTATTTTTAATTTATGAATAGAGTATAACTGGTGAAATGAACATTGTATTTTTTTAATTATATTATAATATATATTAAGTGATGAAATCAATAAGATTATATTTGACAATTTTGAATGTTTCATAAAATACAAATTTACTCTTTTAACATTATAAATATATATAGACACACAAACATGAGTGATATTGGCTACATAGTCATAGCCTTTTCTATATAGGCTATTACCCAATACATAAGCCTATATAAGTCTGATATATAGCCTACATACTATGTTTCTCTCTTTCTTATGGTTAAGTAGTCTACTAATATTTATGATATTTATGATTATAGGCTTCTTCTTATAGACTATATAGCTTACATAGGCTATTTTTCTTTCATAGCGCATATATAAGCTACTTCAATGTAAGTTTTCGCTTAGTTTTCTTCTATTAAAGATGGAGAGAGAGAAAATGTCATTATAAGAAAACTTCTATATTCCTTATAGGCTATAACAACTATATGACATAGAAAAAATCTACAGAGAAGAAGATGAAGCCTAATAGACTTCTTTTATGCAGTCTATATAAAAAAAAGTAGGACATAAACCGATATATTCATCTACTTCTATTTAGACTAATATAGTCTTATTAGGCCTTCTTCTAGATAGAAGAAGTCTGCATACTTCTTCTATTGAACTATTGAAGAAGAAGAAAAAGAATAACAGAAGGCTTATATATTCTTAAGAAGATGTAATAGCCCTGCATGCCATACTTTTTCTTGATGGAAATAATAATCACTTATAATTAACTTAGGGTGCGTTTCGCGTCTTATAGTAGCTTATTTGTTATGGTGAGGTTGGACAAAAATGTCATTTATACAAAAATGTTATCCTCCAAACTAGTTTCTTTTTTTTTTTTGTAACGGTAGTAATATTTGTAATACCAAACATACATTGTATGACAGTGACGTTTTTGTCCAACCTCACCGAAGCAAATAAGCAGCGATAAGCAGCATCAAACACATCATTACATGTATAGGTAGGTGGTCTCAGCTCCAAAACAACTTAGGCTCTGTTTGGGACAGCTCTGGCGGATTGAAAAGCTGATGTCTGGATAGAGATGTTTTAAAATAGATCTCTGGGGAGCAGTTTTGAAAAGCTGCAGAGTGTTTGAGTGTTCTGTGCAGAAGTGCGCTCGGAATCACCGGAGGAAGGACGTCGAGGGCTCGGAATTGCCGGAGGAAGGCCGTCCGGGGCTTGGAATCGCCGGAGGAAGGCCGTCCGGCCTCTGAGCATGTTCCAACTGAAGAAACCATTAGATTTCCAAAACTTGTGAGAGAGAAAGCTATTTTGCGGGAGCAGAAGCTGGGGGGAGGGAGATTTCTGAAAAGCTGCAAAACAGCTCCAGATTTCTGAAAAGCTCTTCATAAGGAGCTGTCTCAAACACATATAAAACAGCTCTGGCGGCTGGAATAGAGATTTTCCAGCCGTCAGAGCTGCGCCAAACAGACCCTTAATAGCGTACAGTTGGTTATCTTTGAATAAATAATATATTGAGAAGATTATGAAGTAAAATCTGAAACTTTAACAAAATAAGAAGCAGTTAACATTGTTTGACTAATAATCAATCCGCCCCCTTTCATGAATAAACCTTAAGGTTATATACAACCCTAAGCCTGGTAATTACATAAAAGCCCCTCTATCAATAACTAATTACATCGAACTAATACACCCCCTCAGTCGAAGCAGGAGCTGATCGGATGCAGAGACTGGAACGAAAGTCCTGAAAAATCTGTCTAGGCAAGCCCTTTGTGAAGATGTCAGCATACTGGTAGGCAGAGGGGACATGCAGCACACGAACCAGTCCCAGCGCAACCTTCTCGCGCACAAAATGAATGTCCATCTCAATGTGTTTTGTGCGTTGATGCTGGACTGGATTCCCAGAAAGATAAACAGCACTAACATTATCACAATAGATTAAGGATGCAGATTGTAGCGGACACTGTAATTCGAGAAGAAGGTTGTGTAACCAACAAGCCTCAGCAACCGCATTCGCAACCCCTCTGTATTCGGCCTCAGCACTCGATCTTGATAGAGTAGGTTGGCGTTTGGATGACCAAGATATAAGGTTATCACCCAAGAATGCACAGTATCCTGAGGTGGATCGTCGGGTGTCGGGACAGCCACCCCAATCAGCATCCGTGTATATGACAAGATTATTTAGGGGAGATGGGGATAGGTGTAATCCAAGTGGGAGTGTCCCCTGAATGTATCGAATGACGCGCCGGAGAGCATGAAGATGAGGCTCGCGAGGGTCATGCATGAATAAACAAATTTGTTGGACAGCATATGAAATGTCCGGGCGAGTAAACGTCAAGTATTGAAGAGCACCAGCAAGACTGCGATAGAGAGTGGGATCCAATACCCTAGGTCCCGATGTGGCGCTAAGCTTGGACTGAGTGTCCACGGGTGTGGCCACCGGTTTGCAATTGGACATGTTGGCACGGGCAACAATTTCTGAGGCATATTTCCTCTGAGACAGAAACATGTCATTTCCTGAGGTGAAACATGTCTATTCACCCCAATTGGTGAATAGACCACGAATTGGAAAGAGCAATGTTGAGAATTAGTCTTATAGTCGCCGGCTTTACAACCGGGCTAAAGGTCTCATTGCAGTCCACCCCAATCTGCTGAGAGCTTCCATTAACAACAAGACGAGCTTTATACCTGTCTAGAGAACCATCCGAACGAAATTTGTGCTTGAATAGCCACAAACACCGAATGACATTGGCATCATCGGGGCGGGGAACAAGGTCCCATGTCTCATTTTTAATTAAAGCATTGAACTCGGCGGTCATGGCAACCTTCCAGTTTGGATCAAGGAAGGCAGCTTTATACGAGCGAGGGAGTGGAGATATAGGGTATACTGAGGATGACGCAACGGAAAGATTAAGAGGAATGCGAGGCTTGTGAATCCCATGTCTATTCACCAATTGGGTCGGAGACAGAAACAAGGTCATGGCAACCTTCCAGTTGGGTCGGAGGCAGGAATCGCACCTTTCGCAGGCGCCTCCGATCTCTGAATCAAGAACTTGTCTTAAATCTGGAAGAGTCCGTAGGCACCGCACACGTACAAGAAATGGCAGCAGAGCAACAACAAATGCCAGAGGTGGTCCCCCAAAGGACCATGTCTTATTATGCACGACCTAATTTAGATGACACCGGGTCTAGTATCGTTCGTCCACCAATTGCTAATAATAACTTCGAGATTAAATCGAGTATAATCCAAATGATTCAAAATTCCGTTCAATTTGATGGATTGCCCGACGAAGATCCAAATACGCACCTATGCACTTTCTTAGAAATATGCGACACATTTAAGATAAATGGCGTCACTGATGATGCCATCCGTCTTCGCTTATTTCCTTTTTCGCTACGAACGAAAGCCAAGCAGTGTCTAGGCTCTCTCTCCCGAGGATCTATCACCACTTGGGCTGAAATGACCGAAAAATTCCTAACAAAGTATTTTTCACCTGCAAAAACCGCACGTCTGCGTGCGGATATTTCTTCCTTTGTGCAAGGCGAGTCTGAGTCTCTTTATGAGACTTGGGAACGTTTTAAGGAATATCTACGTCGGTGTCCACATCATGCACTGCCAACTTGGCTCCAGGTACAAATATTCTATAATGGTTTGAATATTCAAACCAGACAAGCCATTGATGCTGTCGCTGGGGGCACGCTCAATAACAAAACCCCCGAGGCCGCTCAAACCCTCTTTGAGGAAATGGCCATGAACGCGTACCAATGGAACGTGCCAAGGTCACGCCCTAAACAAGCTGAGATTTATGAGCTCGACACTTCTTCTACTTTAGCACTCCAAGTAGAAAACTAAACAAAACAATTGGCAGGAATATCTGCTTCCTCCGCCACAACTACTTGGAATCCGAATAATAACGTAATTGAAGAAATCGACTATATGGGGAACTCTTATAGACCTTCCTATAATCCTAATGTTAACTCAAATAATAATTCTTATAATCCAAGATATAGGAACCATCCTAATTTTTCGTGGAGCAACCCCAATAATGCTCAACGCCCTCCGACTGCAAATCCAAGTGGATTTGCACCGCAACCCCCACAACCACAAACACCACCACCACAACCGAACCAATTTAGGCCAACCCTGATAGAAGACATATTCACGAAATATGTCAGTATAAATGAGTCCAATATCCGGAACCTGACCGGATCAATTAAAAACTTAGAAACACAAATTGGACAAATAGCAAAAATGCTATCGGAACGCCAACCTGGTAATTTGCCAGGAAATACGGAACCAAATCCGCGGGATACTGGCCATTCCAGTAACCCATCAAGTTGACAAGCCGTCAAACTACGAAGTGGCAGGGAGATACCACCACCCGTTAGGGTAGAAAAAGAAGCTAAGGTTAGCCTTCCTACACAACTTCCCGTTACGACTCTGCCTCCTCAACCCCCGCGAATTTCTTCCCCACATGTTGTTTTACCTTATCCATCTAAATTCAAAGATGAGCGAGAAGATGAACAATATAAAAATTTTCTAAAAATGCTAAAACAAATTCAAATAAATATACCTTTCTGCGAGGCAATTGCACAGATGCCTAAATACGCAAAATATTTAAAAGCGTTACTTTCAAATAAAAAGAAACTCGAAGATATTTCGAGAGTTTTTCTTAACGCCGAATGTTCAGCCGTTTTATTACATAAATTACCCCCAAAATTAAACGATCCGGGACGATTTTCCATCCCGTGTCTTTTCGGTAATCTATTAATAAAAGATGCGTTAGCAGATTTAGGTGCTAGCATAAATTTAATGCCCTACTCGCTCTTTCAGAAACTAGGATTAGGTAACCCCAGCCCAACTAAAATGAGCATCCAGTTAGCAGATTGTTCTATTAAATATCCAATAGGGATAGTAGAGGATGTTCTGGTCAAAATAGACAAGTTTATCTTCCCGGTAGACTTTGTTATACTTGACATAGAAGAAGACGCCGATGTTCCCATAATTCTCGGTCGTCCTTTTCTCGCAACCTCTCGCGCGATAATAGACGTAAGTAACGGTAGACTTCTCTTACGAGTAGGAGACGACGAAGTTACTATCGATATAGATCCCTCTATGAGAAACTCTTTAATAAATGACGATTTCTGCTATCTTGCGGAAGCTTCTTCTGAGGAAAATGGTTTTCCCTATTCTAATTTATTTTCAATAACTGTAGAAGAATCGGACTTGGCAGACTTACCCCTTTCAAATGAAATGCCTACCGATGACCCTTTAGAACCTTTTATATCTTTAACTTCTAAAACTCTAAAAGCCCCAACTTCATATGAAAAACCACCAACTCTCGAGCTGAAAACACTTCCCGCACATTTAAAATATGTTTTCCTTGAAGCCGAATCTAAACTCCCTGTTATCATTTCTGCCGAATTAAATGATAAGAAAACGTCTGAATTAATAGAAGTGTTAAAACAACATCGACATGCATTAGCATGGCAAATTTCTGATATCCAAGGACTCAACCCATCTTTTTGTACGCATAAAATATTTTTTGAAGATAACCCTCGTAAATCTATCCAGCCCCAACGACGTTTAAATCCTAATATGAAGGATGTCGTAAAAGCTGAAGTAATGAAATTATTAGACGCAGGAATTATCTATCCAATCTCAGATAGCACATGGGTTAGTCCCGTACAAGTCGTCCCTAAAAAGGGCGATATAACGGTAGTGCCAAACGCTAATAATGAACTAATTCCAACATGTACTGTTACGGGTTGGAGGATGTGCATCGACTATCGAAAATTAAATGATGTCACCCGTAAAGATCACTTTCCACTACCGTTTATAGATCAAATATTAGAGCGACTCTCGGGTCACTCATATTATTGTTTTCTCGATGGTTATTCAGGGTATTTACAAATTCCTATAGCCCCTGAAGACCAAGAGAAAACTACGTTCACTTGCCCCTTTGGTACTTTCGCCTATAGGCGAATGCCATTTGGACTTTGTAATGCGTCAGCTACATTTCAAAGATGTATGCTAGCTATTTTCGGCAAGTTAGTAGAGGACGTTATGGAAGTGTTTATGGATGATTTCTCCGTATTTGGAGACTCATTCCATACATGTTTAGATAACCTCGCTCGTGTTCTTCAACGCTGTGAAGACACGAATTTAGTGTTGAATTGGGAGAAATGCCATTTTATGGTCCGCGAAGGTTTAGTTCTTGGTCATAAAATTTCTTCCCAGGGAATCGAGGTCGATAAGGCCAAAATAAAAATAATTGAAAAACTTTCTCCTCCAATAAATGTAAAATCTATTCGAACTTTCTTAGGCCATGCAGGTTTCTATAGACGGTTCATTCAGAATTTCTCCAAAATAACAAAACCGTTAACCCATCTATTAGAAAAAGAAGCTCCATTTATATTCGATAGTGAATGCTTAGTAGCATTCAATATTATTAAAGACAAACTTATCAACTCTCCTATTTTAGTAGCCCCAGACTGGTCCTTTCCTTTTGAGATCATGTGTGATGCGAGTGATTATGCGGTAGGAGCTGTCTTAGGACAACGAGTAGACAAATATTTTCATCCTATCTATTATGCAAGTAAAACTCTCACATCTACACAAACCAATTACACGACCACGGAAAAGGAACTACTGGCGATTGTATTTGCATTTGATAAGTTTAGATCTTATATTACACTATCGAAAGTTATAGTTTTTACGGATCATTCTGCTTTGAAATATTTACTAACAAAGGCAGATGCAAAACCTCGTTTATTACGTTGGATTCTCTTATTACAAGAATTTGATTTAGAGATCCGAGATAAGAAAGGCGCAGAGAATTTAGCAGCCGATCATCTTTCTCGACTAGAGAATGCTGCAACAGATACACTCGTGGAAGCCGACATCGAAGATAAATTCCCTGAAGAAAGTCTCCCCGCCCTCGAAAAGGTAACAAACTCTTCTACTCCTTGGTTCGCAGACTTGGCTAACTATTTAGTAGCCCGAGTCCTTCCAAAAGCTTTTACAATTCAAGAAAAGAAGAAATTCTTTTCTGACTTGAAAAACTACTTTTGGGAAGACCCGTATTTATTCCGAGTCTGTGCCGACCAAGTAATTCAAAGATGTATTTCGAACGAGGAAGGACTAAAAATACTACGGCACTGCCACGAAGGACCAACCGGTGGTCATTATCAATCCAACCGGACTGCACGTAAAGCCCTTGAAGCAGGATTCTTTTGGCCTACTTTATTCAAGGACGCTCAAAAATTGGTAAGCGTTTGCAACCGCTGCCAACGGTCAGGTAACATTTCCCGTCGGGACGAAATGCCCCAAAACTTTTACTTAGAATGTGAAATTTTTGATTTGTGGGGCATAGATTTTGTAGGCCCTTTACCTCCTTCTTTTAAAAATCGTTATATCTTAGTAGCGGTCGATTACGTTTCACGGTGGGCTGAAGCGCAAGCTTTGCCCACCGCTGACTCGAGAGTCGTCGTTAAATTTCTGAAAACCTTATTTTCACGTTTTGGCACGCCTAGGGCTATAGTTAGCGATCGAGGTACTCATTTTTGTAACACCCAGATGGCTAAAGTGTTAGCCAAATATGGAGTTACTCATAAACTCGCTACCGCTTATCACCCCCAAACAAGCGGCCAAGTGGAGGTAGTCAATAGAGAACTAAAGCGCATATTAGAAAAGACTGTAGATACCAATCGAAAAGATTGGTCCCTCAAATTAGATGATGCACTTTGGGCCTACCGTACAGCATTCAAAACTGCGATCGGTTGTACACCATATCGTTTAGTACATGGAAAGGCATGTCACCTACCTGTAGAATTAGAACATCGCGCATACTGGGCGCTAAAATTTCTTAACTTAGATACAAATGTAGTCGTCGAACAACGTAAATTTCAACTCAATGAACTTGAGGAATGGCGTGCAAATGCCTATGAAAATAATAAATTTTATAAAGAGCGATCTAAGTTTTATCATGATAGGAAAATTAAATTTCCAAAATCTTTTTCATCAGGTGATCTTGTCCTACTATATAACTCACGCCTTAAATTATTTCCAGGAAAATTAAAATCCCGATGGACCGGACCCTATACTGTTAAACAAACCTGGCCATATGGGACCGTTCTTATTTCTCACCCTGAACTAGAAACTTTCAAAGTAAACGGGCACCGTTTAAAACTATATTTTACTGGGGACCCTTTTCAAAAAGAACCTGAAACCCTAACACTACTCCATAACCTCGAAATATAAATTCCCTTGTATATTTCCATCTTTTATGCTTTTGTATATTCTGTACATATTTTTTACTTCATACATATGTCTAACATAAGTATGGGAGTGCTTTTAGCTGCATATATGTTTTTATCACTTTTATGTTATATTTTTCCTTTAAAATAAAAGCATTGTTTATTTTAGTAACCATCCAAAACAAGTCAAAATTTTCAAAAACCATACTATGTAAATATATTCCAAAAAAATCTGAGTTGATCAAAAATATAAATTATTTAATTTTCAAATTTACTACTCATTCTCATAACTAGATAGATATAAATATCCGGAATAAACTTGTAAACACTACCTTGTAAAATTTCATTACAAACGGAGTTAGTTTTTTAGCAAGCCTGCTTTCAATATCAAAAGAAATACATATATATACAATAGAAGCAAATATATTATGTTCACCAAACAATTGTAGACTGTAATTATCATTACTTCAATCTTGTTACAATATAGAAAATATCAAGCTATTACCATTGCTCTCAAAATCTTTTATCATAATTATTTTTACAACCCTACCTACTATTTCGCTTGGCATGTTTCTTTACTCACGCAAGCATCTAGGAGTATGTGCTCCTAGAAAAGAAAAGATCTTATGTCCATGGGAAAAAAAAATCCGTAAACATAGGCATCCAATAAATGTTAAAAGACCATATGAAATGGAGTATGTGCTCCTAAACATATGCATTGGATTAATTCAAAGTTCAATTCTGCAAAGTTTTTTTTTCTATTTTGGAAAGTATTTTCCTAAAATAGTTATAACAATGCATGAATATGAAAAAAAGGTGAGAGGATAAAATTCATCACCTACTACATTCAAGCCTCTGTATGGGTAAAACCACCAAGTTTATATCCTGTAAAACCACTACAAATTGAATTAATTTTGCTTAAAATTTTGAGAGAGCATAATTAATAGGTTGTAATTTTTCAACATATCTCATGCAAGATATAGTAGTCATAAAGCCAATCTATCCTTGTTATATCTGATTTTAATATGTGCTTACTATTTGTTTTCCAAAACTTTTTATGGCTATAAATTCTAACTCTGGTATCAATGATATATATCCGATAGCATTTAACTCTTTATTCACCGGATTTTTATACCTGTTTTATCTTGCAGAATTAAATTGATAGTAAATAGAAATTTTGATAAATTGTTCATTTACGCAATTCCTACTTTTGCTCTGGAATAGCAAAACATAAGTATGGGGGTATTTGATGAGTGGTTATTTATACATGTTTTGCTCTATATTTTAATATCATTTCTAATTCAATATTGTAATAATTTATGTCAAACCGTAAATAAATGGTTTTTTTTAGTGTTATTCTCCACTTAGTTTATTTTTCATTTTTAACCATCACTTGAATCTACTATATTATGTTTTGTGACAATGTTAACGGTCCGAACGGTTTGGACAACCTGAGCGGAGCTGAACTATCATGTTATTTTCAAAAATATATATAGGATCTAATAATCTATATATAATTACAACAATAATAATAATGTAAATAAAAAGAGTTAATATAATGTACATAAATTAATTACAATTTACTTATAAATTATAATAAATAGTTTAATATGTTAAGTATTATTTTTAAAGTATTATTTTAATTATTCTACTAAGTAGTAGTATAATAAATTATTAATATTATGTATATTATAAATTATTAATATTCAAGTATTATTATAATAGTAATATTATGTATATTATCGTTTAATAAAATAATTTTCTATTAAGAATATATAATATAAAGTAATACTTTAAGAATGCTTTTTTTTATATTATAAATACTATCATAATATTTTAGATGGTATAACATAAGAATTTTAGTATATTAAATCTGTTTGGTATATATTAATAGAAGTAATCAAGTCCAAGTGGCCAAGTGGAGTGAGAGATTTGTTGAGATTCAGGAGGTTGTGAGTTCGAATCCGGCTGCTATGTTTTTGCGCCAATTTAATCCCAACCCGCCAGGACCCGCAACCCGCCATCTTCCTGCTCGACCCGCAACCCGCCAGCTTCCTTCTCGACCCGCAACCCGCCATCTTCCTGCTCGACCCGCAACCCGCCAGCTTCCTGCTCGACCCGCAACCCGCCAGGACCCGCAACCCGCCAACCTGCAGCCCGCAACCCGCCTGCTCGACCCGCAAACCGCCAGCTGCCAGCCCAACCCGCCAGCTGCCATCCCAACCCGCCAGCTGCCAGCCCGACCCGCCATCCTTATCCAGCCACCAAATCAGCTGCCAGCTCATCAAAAAGCTGCCACATGTCAAGCTATCCAATAGCCAGCTGTCCCAAAAGCTGATTTTCAGCTTTTCCAAAAGCTGTTTTGCAGCTTTTCCATAAGCTGTTTGACAACTTTTCCAAAAGTGCTTTTCCGAAAGCAATTTTTTTTCTTCTATAAATAGAGGGCCAGAGCTTTGTAAAATTATTCGAACTCCAGCAGCTTCCTTAAGAACTGTTAGGACTCCCCAGCTCTCTGACAAGGAACTGGTAGTAGCTTTCAAGTATTCCAAGTTCTGTAAGTTGTAATTTTTTCAGCTTTATTTTCATCTTTTTAGAAAGTTGTAATAATTTTGGACTTTATAAAATAGACTCTTTCAATTTTAATTCTGAGTACTTTACTGCTTTAATTTTAACTTTACTTTCCTTTATTTTCTCATACTATCCCGAATGAAAGGCGAAGCTCTGCTTATATCCTGGATTAAGATAGCGTGAAACTGCTTTCAAAACTATTTTCAAAACTATTTTCGTACTATCCCGAATGAAAGGCGAGGCGAAAGCCTATGACCTGGATTAAGATAGTGCGGAAGCTCTGCAAAATTTTAGATTTTACTACCCTATCCCGAATAAAAGGCGAAGCGAAAGCTTAAGTCCTGGATTAAGATAGATAGGTAGATATTATTTTCTGTACTTTATACCGCCCCCATCCTGAGAAGAGGCTAAGAACCCTTAGCACTTGGTCAAGATGAGCTCTGGGCTGGATACTATTTTCAACTATTTCAACACTACTTTCTAGTTATCCTAACTAGGGTTTTCTGTTAATTGATCATATACCAGGTGACGAGACACTACGTTTACGTTAACCCGTTTAAACGCAAGCCTTCCCGGTCGTACTTTCGAGTCAATGATGCTACCAAAGGGACCCTCTCGTTAAGTTAGGTAATTAAGGAATAAAGTTGTTCTTTAATAGTTGAATTAATATTCGCTCAAAGTAATTCTGAATCGAGGACTACCTTCTAAGTCCCTATCTTAATAAAATCACGTATATATATTTTTCTATCTTTTGTTTTTAAATATCAACCCCACTCCGTTCGTTCGATAAAATAATAGTCAGTTCTAGAAAGTAGAATAATTAACACTGATCCCAGGAAAAATACGACCTTGATATTTTCTACAAAATACTATACTCCTATGCGATAGGTACTCTTGCCTTAATCCACATGATATAAGTAAGTAAAAAAAAAGATATAGACTGGCTCAGACACCACTATTTTCAAAACTATTTTCGTACTATCCCGAATGAAAGGCGAGGCGAAAGCCTATGACCTGGATTAAGATAGTGCGGAAGCTCTGCAAAATTTTAGATTTTACTACCCTATCCCGAATGAAAGGCGAAGCGAAAGCTTAAGTCCTGGATTAAGATAGATAGGTAGATATTATTTTCTGTACTTTATACCGCCCCCATCCTGAGAAGAGACTAAGAACCCTTAGCACTTGGTCAAGATGAGCTCTGGGCTGGATACTATTTTCAACTATTTCAACTCTACTTTCTAGTTATCCTAACTAAGGTTTTCTGTTAATTAATCATATATCAGGTGACGAGACACTACGTTTACGTTAACCCGTTTAAACGCAAGCCATTCCTGCCTCCGACCCAATTGGTGAATAGACCACGAATTGGAAAGAGCAATGTTGAGAATTAGTCTTATAGTCGCCGGCTTTACAACCGGGCTAAAGGTCTCATTGCAGTCCACCCCAATCTGCTGAGAGCTTCCATTAACAACAAGGCGAGCTTTATACCTGTCTAGAGAACCATCCGAACGAAATTTGTGCTTGAATAGCCACAAACACCGAATGACATTGGCATCATCGGAAAATGAAACAAGGTTCCATGTTTCATTTTTAATTAAAGCATTGAACTCGGCGGTCATGACAACCTTCCAGTTTGGATCAAGTAAGGCAGCTTTATACGAGCGAGGGAGTGGAGATATAGGGTATACTGAGGATGACGCAACGGAAAGATTAAGAGGAATGCGAGGCTTGTGAATCCCATGCCCACTACGGGTTACCATAGGATGCCTAGGAGGGATTGTGGGTTGCTGAGAGGTCGGAGGCAGGTCAGCAATTTCAAGTTGGAGTTGGTCCGCAAGAGTCTTCAGCGCTTTGCAGTAATTGGTGACATTAGAGTATTGTTCAAGGTGAATTCCAGCAAATTCACTTTCAAGTTGAACAGCCCGGGACTGTTTATTGTCCTGGAAAATGTCCGCAAGGCGTTCCCAAGCTTCCTGCGCCGAGGACCCTGGTTCAATGATTGTGAGCAGAAGGTCTTGAGAGATGGTGCCATATATCCATTGAAGAACAACCGCATCGAGTCGCTTCCACTGTGGATCATCAACGGGCGAGGAAGACGCAGCAGTTGCAATACTCTGAACTGTATCTTTTCCAGTGGTAGATGGTGGTATAATGTGATAGATGACGACGTAAGCTTGAGCCGTGATCTTGAACAATTCTGCCCAAGACGAATATAAGGCAGTCTCAAGATCAAGTTTAATAGGGATGACGTTGCGTATGTTGGAGACCGCAAAAGCTGGGTGAAACGGTGAAGATTTCTCAGAGTGTTCCATTAGAAGCAGAGAAAAAAACAGCAGAAGACAGATCTGGCAGAGCAGGCCGATGAAACACAGAGAGAGCCGAGATCAAGACCGGCTAGGCCACGGGGAGAAGAACCTGAGAGAAGAACGGAGAAGGGGATGCCTCTGGATCTCGGATCAGGCAGATGCGCGGCGGGGAGACGGGGGCTGCCGGAGAGGAGTGAAGCGGCAGACCTAGCAGGAGCCGTAACCGGCTCTGATACCATGTTTGACTAATAATCAATCCGCCCCCTTTCATGAATAAACCTTAAGGTTATATACAACCCTAAGCCTGGTAATTACATAAAAGCCCCTCTATCAATAACTAATTACATCGAACTAATAAACATAAATAAGAAGCAGATAGTATCCCATAACTGATCACATAGTCAGATAGTATCAAATAAGAAGCATATAGTATCAAAACAGATATTATCAAATAAGAAGCAGATAGTATCTGATGGGGTTGACCCCAATTTATAGAAAAATCAGGCCGCTAGTAGTCGGGTTGACCACTTCCCCCACTTAAGTCATGGGGAGTTGCACATGTAACCACCATGCGCGGGATCCGCGCGCGCGATCTGGGCAGTAACCACCACATGCAGGATCCCAACTGCCAGGAGAAACCGCGCGCACAACCAGCCGCCACCGGGTAGCCGAGGCCGCCCATGCTCCGACCGAGGCCGCCCATGCCCCGGCGGCCTCTCCACGATCGGACCCCACTAGGGCCGGCCGAGGCCGCTCGTTCCCCGGCCTATATTTAGTGTGGATCAGTTTTCAAGTTCGCTAACTTCCGTCTGTTTTCATCCCATACAAGGAGCGGCCCCATACACGACCAGAGCGCGAGCGAGTGGATCAGACGGGCCCTTGAAGAAGAAGCCTCGAGATGGGAATAGGGCAGCCCCCCTATATTTCATCCTCTCGATATCAAAAAATCGTTCTTAAGTTTGGACAACGAACAACTGACTTTCTCTTTTTAACTAAGACGACAATTAACTCTACAAATTCGTGAGCCCGTACTCGTGCACGAACTATTTATTTTTTTTATAACTGTTAAATGTTATGACTATTTCTGACCATGTTCTCATAGGAACGCATCCAGGGTTTTCTCACAGCCTCGGGGACGACTCCTGGCAAACTTCTCACTGCCTCGGATCAAAGTTTTACCCTTCTCCCCCGCAGTAGGTCGAAACACTCGCTAGGATTCTACCCCGTCACCTTTCAGGGACTACGTCACAGCGACCACCCACTGCTGACGATCAAAGGTCTGTCTTTTGCTTCGCAGTAGTTCATGGCATCACTAGAGCCTGCCCCCCTCACGCGAACCAACGATTCAAAGGTCTGCCCTTCACTGTCTCTCCAGGACCACGTCCCAGCGACCTCCCACTGCCGACGATTGAAGGTCTGCCCTTCTCTCCGCAGTACACAACATCGCCAGGACCTGCCCCCACGCGCTCGCCAACGGTTCGAAGGTTTGCCCTTCACAACCTCTCCGGGATCACGTCTCAACGACCTTCCACTCCCGACGATCGAACCCCACTAGGGCCCTTCTCTCCGCAGTAGGTTGCGGCGCCGCCAAGACCTGTCCCCCCCCCCCCCCGCGCTCGCCAATGGTTTGAAGGTTTGCCCTCCACAGTCTCTCCGGGACCACGTCCCAGCGACCTCCCACTGCTAACGATCGAAGGTATACCCTTCTCTCTGCAGTAGGTCGCAGTATCGCCAGGGCCTGCCCCACTCGCGCTCGCCAATGGTTCGAAGGTCTTCCCTTCATCACCTCTCCGGGACCACGTTCCAGCGACCTCCCACTGTCGATGATCAAAGGTCTGCCCAAATATTTGCAGTAGGTTGCGGCGCAGCCAGGGCCTGCCCACATCGCGCTCGCCAGCGGTTCAAAGGTATGCTCTTCACCGTTTCTCCGGGACCGCGTCCCAACGGTCTCCCACTGCTGACGACCGTCAAGACCTACCCCCCCCCCCCCTCATGGTTGTCATGGTTCGAAGGTCTACCCTTCACCATCATACACTCAAAGACATCCCCCGGCACGGCGTACCCGACCTCTCACCACCCGGCTCGAAGCGTATGCCCTTTGCCGTGGTGGTAGGTCGCAAAACCCTCTGGCTCTCGTCCTTCAACAATCAATCTCAGGAAGAACAACTCAACATCAATGGCACAGAGAAAGCGAAGCAGACATCAAAGACTACACAAGGAATCTGAAAACTACAAAGGAATAATTACACAAAAATCAATGGCACAAAGCTGCTATGATTGATCAGAAAAACAAAATCCACTAAACAAACGCACATCCAGTACAGTACAAATAAGATCCAAACAAGAAACAACGGAACATGAGTCTACTCCTCCACAAACTCAACGCACTCATCTTCTGAGAGGTAGTCAAACCCAAGATCAGTAACATCGCACTCCTGCTTCTGAAAAATCATCTGAAGGGTCTTCTTCATCCCATGACGAAACACCACCTCCATGATATCGGCAAGCTCAGGCTCAACTTCCCTCGGCCAGACCTCCTCACGAATCTCCTCTGACAACCGATAGTGGTCTAGCTTGAAGTCGATCGAGCCCTTGTACTCCGTCACCCCAACTGCCTTCAGCTAAGCAAGATGTTCTTTCAAAGAAAGACGTCCCACCTCGGACTCTAAGCGAGCAATGTCTCACAACGCTTTCTCCACCAGAAACTTCTGAGACTGAAGCTCCTCCAAAATCCGTACCACCTCAGCCTTCAAATTCGTTTCAACCTACTGAAAAATGGGATAGGTCGTGCTCACGCCTCCCCCTCAAATCAGAAAGGGAGCGCTTCACCCTTTAAAGCTTCTCCTAGAGGGAGAGGTACTCATCCTTCAAGACAACATAGTAATCATTCCAAGTAAGAGTGATATGTGCCTGCACACCACTCTATAACAAAGGGGAAGAGTAAGGCAAGACAAAGGACAAACATAAATAAACCATGGTCAAGAGGTTGACTTACCGCGTCATTCATCGACGCAAGTGATGAAGATACACACTTCCTCGCTGGCTGGGGCTAGCCAGGAGCCCCCTTATCGAGGAAACGGGGGGCAGAAGAGCCCAGAACTTCAACATCCAAACCATCACCAGGCAAAGCCCCTTCAACCGGGGAGTTACTGGGGGCAGCCCCAGAATGCCCCTTCATTTCACAGGCAAGAAGACAAATGGAGGACAAGTCACCGCAACCTTCAAACACCAACTTGCTCTTTCGATCACGACCTAACGGGACAGCGGCAGAATGCTCCAGATCAGTAGAAAGGCCACACAACAATAGACGTTTTTCCTCCACGAATAGAGAAATACTAAAAAGTTGGTTCGCCAACTCGTGATGTTGCTCGAACCCAAGTACGGGAGTGAATTCACGCTCACGCCCCTTCATCCGACGACACCGATCTGGAAGAAAACTCCAAAGATCAGGTCAGTCTCAGCAATTACGGATGTAACCGTACACTGTATTTTCATGATGCCTATCAACCAGCTCCCAAATACCGGGCAAGTCTTGTTGATGTGAACTTCAACACGGATGTTGCCGTCAGCGCGCACGTGACATCATTCTTTGAAGAGCACCAACGAGAATCTCGAATCATGTTCACGGAAGAATTCGATCAGACCCATGATACATGTCATCACTAGAGGGGTGAAATGGGACATCGACACCCCACAATGCCAAAGGACTTTTGAAATCTCTTCGCACAGCATGAATCAAATACCAGCTCGTAAGTACGACTTCCATGTCATTCAACCAACTGGAGGTGTAACACCCTCATCCGTCACTCGGAATATAACAGAAGGTCCGGTCGGGTCCCCACGCCATATTCCACGGACAATCAGTGGAGTCACAAATTGAAACCAAAACATTCACGTATTTGTACAACCCCGTGTTCGCCGAAGGGACCTAGGCGAACAGGCGGGTCAGCCCCGGCCCGCGCCCTGAGGCGGGTCAGCCGGCCCGCGCCCTGAGGCGGGTCAGCCGGCCCGCGCCCTGAGGCGGGTCAGCCTCGGCCCGCGCCCTGAGGCGGGTCAGCCTCGGCCCACGCCCTGAGGTGGGTCAGCCCCGGCCCGCGCCTTTAGGCGGGTCAGCCCCGGCAGGAGGAGAGAGCTCGGCAACAGCAATCCCTCCCGACAGGCTGGGATGTTTTTGAAGGAACAAGCTCATACTCGCTAAGCCCTAGTCGTCGGGCTCTGACCGACCGGCCAGCTCGCGGCGTGCGAGTGAGGAAGGCCCTCTCGGCCTTGGCGCTGAATGATGCTTCCTCACTCAACGCTCTCAGCGCCCTCCCGGCCTTGGCGTTGACACGACTTTTCACTCAATGCCCTTTGTTTCCTTGGCCCCCGTACTCGGCAGGTAGCGGGCGGGTAGGACCAGCCGAGCTCATACTCGCCTAGTGCCGAGTCGAGGCGGCGAGTACCAGCCCCATCCGGTACTCGCCGCCCTTGCCAAGTAGAGTCAATCGTTGGGCAGCTCGCCCCCTCAGCTGTGATGTATTTTTACCATTTTGCCCCCGCTGGTCTGCCCATAGCCAGTTAGAACAGCGTAGTTATGCTGTTGGCAGACCCAGCTGGGCTGCACATAGCTGTTTAGAACAGCGGAGGTTAGCTATTAGCAGGCCGTTTCCAGAAATATATAAATAGGACCCAATTAGGGGCACCTCAGAGGACACACTGACTTGTCTCCAGTTTTCCAGTGCTTTCTAAGGTGCCTTAGCCCGGCTTTTTGGCTAAGGAGGGGAAGCGCTCTGAGATCTTCCGGGATTGTGGTGGGACCTCCGTGTCGGGCCCTTGGTCTAGTCCTTTGCTCTCTTCTTCTCCTTGTCGTTTTTCTTGCAGGAGCAAAGTAGGTGTGCGACCACCCCTTCCTCAAGGGTCGAACTCCACGGAGACCGATTTTCGGTTTTAACATTTTGGTGCGGTGAGCGTGGAGTGTGGTCAACTCAGAAAACCTTCTACGAGTTCAATGACTGGAGGAGAAGGGCAGGGATCAGACAGGACCGACTCGCCACCCCTCCCCCTCTCACCACCATGGGGATGTTCGAGGAGTTCAGACAAGAGATGCTCGGCATGGTCCGACTCGCACTCGGCATGCGGGCTGAGATTACGACCCCGGTGATCCCGGTTCTTGCGGACCCGACACTCGGCGAGGCGGCCCCCTCCAGGCGAGCCGGGAAGGAAGTCGCTGAGGAGGGTTGAGGTGCCGAGCTCAAAGGTCGAGTGCTCTTCCCAGGCTCGGGGAGCGGCGGCCGATTCGGTGAGTTAGGGGTGCGAGATCCTCCAACTCGCCCGGTGGGTGGAGGTAGTCCCTTCAGTGAATTGGTTTCTTCTGTGCCAGTCCCGGATGGGTTCAGGGAGCCCGAGATGTCCTAATACACCGGAAAAGGGGATCCGATCCAGTACGTCCAGTGGTTTGAGGACGTGGTCTCAATCCGGCAAATGTCGGACGGGTTCAAGTGCCGACTCTTCGCCATTACCCTCAGGGAGAAGGCGAGGGAGTGGTTCCATCAGCTGCCGTCCATTTCCATTTACTGCTTCGAGGATCTACGTCGGGGGTTCGTGCTGAGATTCACCACTTATAAGGGGAGGAAGAGGGAGTCGGAATCTCTGTTCTGTATCAAGCAGGAGATGAACGATACCCTGGGAAGCTACGTCGACCGCTTTCAGGAGGAGGTTGCCCAAGTCCAAGAGACACCGGGCCATACCCTGATGATGGCCTTCACCCTGGGGTTGCAGCAGGATTTCTTTCGCATGGAGTTGAAAAGGGTTCCCCCCCCCCCTCTCCTATGAGGAGTTAATGGAGAGGGCGGTGAGAGAAGTCGACGGGGAGGCGTCGAACCCGGAGTTTGCCCAGAAGCTAGCCAGATGGGCTACGGAAGAGGAAAGGCCTAGAGGAGGTAGAGGCCAGGAAGATAGGAGAGCTGAGCCCCGACATAGGGATGGGCAACATCAGCAGCAACAACAGCAGCAGCCCAGGTGGGGGCGCCAAGAGCCAAATCATCGGCTAGGATGGAGGCCCGAGTGGCAGGAGTAGAGGGCGAAGAGAGGGTTCCACGGAGGGGACCATCGCCAGGGAGGCCAGGGTCAGTTCTACCCTCCCGGAGGGAGGCAAGGCCAGAGGCCACCTCTCCTCGACCAAGAACAGGCTATGGCCATAGCCATGAGGGAGAGAAGAAGGCCGACAAGGAGAAGGAGAAGGGAAGTCAGGGTGGAGTTGCCGTACTGCGACTTCCACCAGGAAGAAGGGCACTCCACCGTCGCGTGCCCGGAGTTCCTCGAGATAAGGGGAAACAGGGAGCAGCAACACCAGCAAGACCGCCAGGGAGTGCGGATCGAGGAAGTCCTGCCTCGGAGGGAGGAGGAAAGATGCGAAGACCGGGCCGATGTGGGGTCTCGGGGAGGGATCAGAGCGATCCACGGGGGGGGGGGGGGGGGGCAGGGGTCGAGGCCTCCCGCAAGGCGAGCCTCCACACCATGTATCGCAGGAGCGTTGGCTCCACATCCCAGACCCCACCCCCAGAAGAGAGAATCACGTTCTCTGTCCAGGACATGCCAGGTCATGAGGACCCCTTTTGCGATGTGTTGGTCATTCAAACAGCCATCGAGGATTTCACCGTCTTCCGGATCCTCATCGACAACGGGAGCTCGGTCAACGTCATCTTTAAGAAGGCATTCGACACGATGAAGGTGGAGGCCAGGAGGGTGTTGTCCTCGGACGGGCCCCTGTTTGGCTTCTCGGGGGAAAGGAAGGAAGTCGAAGGAGGGGTGGGACTCAATGATTCTCTGGGGGGGCAGTCCCGTAATTGCAAATTCGTCATCGTGGATGCCCCCAGTAGCTACAGCGCCATCTTCGGGAGGCCCCTCATCAGCGCCTTCCGCTGCGTCCCCTCGTCTTTCCACCAATGCCTCAAGTTCAACGTCGAGGGGGTTCAGGTCCGGGTCCGCGGAGACCCCAAAGTAGCGAGGGAGTGCTACGTCACGGCGGTGAACTCTATATCTTGGCTGGAGGGAGCCGAGGAGATGGGGCGGAGGATGGAGGAGGCGGAGCAGGAGACTGGCAGAGAAGGTATGGAAGTGGAGGAGAGCCGCGCTCAGGAAGAAGTGGCGAAGGAAGTCCAGGGGCCGAAGCAATGGCTGTGGAGGAAGTCGAGGAAGAAGTCTTCGCCCCCGTAGGAGGGGATGCTGAGGAGTGGGGGGAGCAGTCCCGTATGGAGGCGGCAGAAGAGTTGGTAGAGATGGAGGTTCTCACCTTTGGCGGCAGGGTGGAGAAGGTCCGCGTCAGGGGAGGTCTGACTCTGGAGGCTCAAGGCAGGATGTTGGAGTGCATCCAGAAGAACGTGGACATCTTTGCCTGGAGTGCTGCGGAGATGCCTGGGATCGACGCCGACGTGGCTTGCCATCGCCTCAACCTGTATCCGGAGGCTCGCCCCATCCAGCAGAAGAAGTGGTCCACGACAGACAGGCTGGTCGAGCCAATCCGATAGGAGGTGGCCAAACTCCTTAAGGCTGGTTTTGTATCTGAAATCCAATACCCCGGCTGGGTCTCCAACGTTGTAATGATTAAAAAAGGAGACGGCCGGTGGAGGATGTGCGTTGATTTTTCTTTACTTAATAAAGCATGCCCTAAGGATTGTTACCCCTTGCCTCGGATCGACGCGCTGGTTGATTCAGCCGTCGGTTTCCCTATAATGAGTTTCCTAGATGCTTTTTCAGGTTATCATCAAATCAGGATGCACCCTCCCGACGTCAAAGACGTTTCTTTCATCACGGGAGATGGGTGTTATTGCTATAGAATGATGCCCTTCGGGCTAAAGAACGCAGGTGCAACTTACCATAAAATGATGTACAGGGTCTTCCGAGGGCAAAGGGGAAGAAACTTGGAGGTGTACGTGGATGACCTCATGGTCAAAAGCCTCGACATTGATTCTCACCTCCGGGACTTGGAGGAGACTTTCGCTACCCTCCGAGAGTACAAAATGAGGCTGAATGATGACTTCTAAAAAGAAGTCATCTATGCGGTTATTTCCAACAACTTATTCAGTTAAAACAATTAAAATAAGTTTAAATGATATGGAAATGAAAGTAAACTCTTATTTATTTGAATTGTGGCTAATTTGGTTTTGTTTCGATGTATTTGTATCAGATGCGCCAAAGAAATTTGCCTGGAAAAGGAAATTCGCCAAAACTTCATAGCTTGAAATAGAGGTTGCAACGTCCACAAATAATTAGTTGCTACTATCAGAGTTCGGATGGGCAAGTCAGGCGCAGGCGCAGTAGTTGCAACGTGCAGAAAAACAAGGTTGCAACAACCTGGGGCGAAATTAAAATTCGAAATTTGAATTTTGGGGCTGGACGAAAACATGAAAGGGTGCATCTCTTGGGGATTTTTGGGGGTAATTTAGACAGCAGTTATGGCAAGTAATAAAAGGGAGAGAAGGAGATTTTATGGGAGATATACAGAAATTCGAAAAAGAGGAAGAGAGGGGTGCGGAATTCGTCTAGGGCTGGAGATCGGGAGGAAGAAGAAGCCGCGCAGCAAATCCAGATCCGTGCAAGGGGAGGCGACAACATCCTTTGTAGGGGCATTCGTAGAGATCAATTGGTTGGCTTGTTCTAACTCTTATTCATCATGTTTGTTAAACTCCCACTCCGATCTCTCATACTTTTGACTATGATGAACTAATTCGCTTGCGAGTCTTATATGTTGTGAACTATTCGACGTTTGCTTTGATATTTACATGAACAATTGAGTTAAATTTGGTTTGTATCTTAAATTTCATTCTCTTCTTCAGTGATGACGTTAAGAGATTACCATCTAGTGCTTCATACTGCGTTCTATATGCGAGAGCTGCGTTCGTAAGTCTCGAGAATTTAATTTGGCTACATATGATTTAGCGTATCGCTATCATTCTAGTTGTGGAGTTAAGATCCATAATTTTTATACGTATGTTTACTTGTGTAGTTTTGATCTAAGGCTACTCACTAAATATGCATAGTGCGATGATGAAATCGAGAGATGCTCACCGCGAGTTTAGGATTTCCACAAGATAAAAACTGAGTTGAATTCAATTGTATTTCTCATCACAAAAAGGCAAACTAAGATTAGGGATCAACATATGAGATTCGTTCTTCTCATCATTATATTCTCATCTTACTTTAGTTTTGTTATTTCGTTTACTTACTCTCAAAACCTTATGATTTTGCTTGACTTATAAGAAAAGATCATTACTAGTACTCATAAGCTAAGGAAAAATATTGTCTCTGTGGGTTCGACACTCTACTTCCATTTTGTAACTTGACACGACACGTACACTTGCGTAGCACTTATATATTCACACCACAAAGCGTGCATCAAGTTTTCTGGCGCCGTTGCCGGGGACAAGTTTTTTTTCTAAGTATTATCTTGTGATATTAGTAATTCTGAGTAATCTGAGTTCAAGTATTGTTGTCATTTTTACTCGTTAACTACTGGATATCAGTGTATGTCCAGATATCGAAACACTGAAATTTTACCATTGAATTCTGAAATCGAGAGAACTTGTAGGCTGAATAGAAGGAATCTGAGAAATAACAATACTATTAATCTTGAGATGGATGTTAACGGACGAAATAATGTGGTTAACAATGAGGAGCGAGTAGAACCTAATGCGCAAGTTGACCAGAATGTTCAACCAAATGTTCCTAGAATGACTTGTCGAGACTATAACACACCCTTGCGAGGAGGATTGCATTTTAGCATAGCCCGACCTACCATAGCCGCTAATAATTTTAAAATTGACTCCACTATTATGCAGCTAATTCAACATAACAAGTTTGGGGGTCTCAACAACGAAGATGCTAATTCTCATCTAAGGTCATTCTTAGAAATTTGTGATATGTATAAAGTAAATGGGGCCTCAAGTGAAGCGATTCAGCT
Source organism: Platanthera zijinensis (assembly GCA_039513925.1). NCBI lineage: Eukaryota > Viridiplantae > Streptophyta > Magnoliopsida > Asparagales > Orchidaceae > Platanthera > Platanthera zijinensis. Next base: position 26,531,919 of record CM077078.1, read on the forward strand.
AATGTTATTTCCATTCACCCTAGAAGGAAAAGCTAAAGATTGGCTTAACTCGTTACCACATGGTTCTATAACCACTTGGGAGCAGTTAGTAGATAAATTTTTAAACAAATATTTCCCTCCCTCTAAAACCGCTAAGTTGATTAGAGACATCACCACTTTTATGCAAAATCACGGAGAAACTCTTTACGACGCTTGGGAGCGTTTTAAGGAGTTGTTGAGAAGATGTCCACATCATGGTTTGCACCAACACCAACAGGTATCCACATTCTATAATGGGTTACAAACGGCTACCATGATCTTAGTAGATGGTGCTGCGGGGGGGTCATTGATGAAAAAGTATCCCGATGATGCTTATGCTATCCTTGAAGATCTTACTTCTAACAACTACCAATCTTTTGAGAGACAAGGGAATAACAATCCAACTGGAGTCCATCATGTTGATCAAATCACTTCGTTAGCCGCACAGATGGCTTCACAGTTCAATATGATAAACAAACGTTTAGATTCCTTGAGTCAAAATACAGTAATGCCATCAATTAGTAGCCTTCAATTGTCTAATCCTAACACCTCCTTCACCATAGAACAATTGAATCAAGTTTCTGAAGAAGCCAACTATATAGGTGGTCAAAGACAACATATTCTTCCAAATCATTACAATCCTGAGTGGCGGAACCACCCTAACTTCTCGTGGAGAAATAATCAAAATGTTAATCACCCACCTGGATTTAATCATATTCCACATAACAATCAGGGGAATTCAAGAAAATTAACAGATGAAGTAATCTTAGAAATGTTCCAAAAGAATGACGCAAGGGTAGTAGGTATAGAATCATCTCTTAGATCATTAGAGAATTCCATTGGACAGATTGCTAATACATTAAACCTAAGGCCGGTTGGAACATTACCCGCCGATACTACTCCTAATCCAAAAAGAGATGACCCATCTAATCAATGCAACTCTGTTACCCTAAGAAGTGGGAATAAGATTCCGGGTGGGGACTTGTCACTAGAAAAGTTAAAGAATGATGAAAAGAGAAAACATGAAGATAAGATGAAAAAAGTAGAGGACCCTATGGCTAAAGAAGGAGTAGAAATTGTAGATTTAGAAGAGGAAAGAAAAGTCTATCCACCTCCGCCTTTTCCATCTAGGCTCACTAAGACAAGGCTTGATGCACAATTCCAAAAATTCATGGAAATTTTTAAGAAGCTGACGATAAATATCCCTTTTGCTGAAGCTATAGAGCAGATGCCGAGTTATGCAAAATTCATGAAGGATATTCTTTCTAAAAAGAGAAAATTTGCTGAAAAGGAAGTAGTGGCATTAACTGAGGAATGTAGTGTTATTCTACAAAAGAAGCTACCCCCTAAATTAAAAGACCCAGGAAGCTTTACCATACCCTGTTCCATAGGTGTTAAATTTACGGGTAAGGCTTTATGTGACTTAGGGGCTAGTATCAATCTCATGCCGCTCTCTATCTATAATACATTAGGCCTTGGAGAGATAGCTCCTACTTCTTTAACCCTTCAGTTAGCAGATAGGACGTTAGCATTCCCTAAAGGCATAGTTGAAGATGTCTTAGTAAAGGTTGAAAAATTTATTTTTCCTGCAGACTTCGTGGTTCTGGATATGGAAGAGGATAGGGATGTGCCTATCATTCTTGGTAGACCTTTTCTGGCTACAGGAAGGACTCTTATTGACGTTCAAAAAGGAGAGCTTACCATGAGAGTTAATGAGGAAGAGGTAACGTTCAACATCCTTAAGGCAATTAAATACCCCAATGATAAAGAGGAATGTCATTCTATTGATAACATAGATATTCCAAATAAAGCTTTTAAACAGAATGATCATTGGGAGAAAACATTGCTAGCAATCCTTAATAATGAAGAGTGGAACGAGGAAGAAGAATATAGTAAATTAGCTAAGGTTTTTAATGTTAGTGAAAGGTGGAGAACATATAGGAATGTTGAAGCACTTGAGAGATCAAGTGAAACTAAAATTCTGAAACCATCTATTATGGAACCACCTCAATTGGAATTAAAACCTTTACCCAGCAATCTAAAGTATGCCTTCTTAGGAGAAGATAAAGCTTTGCCGGTAATAATTGATGCGTCCTTAGAACAGAGTAAGGAAGATGAATTGTTAGAAGTCCTTAAGAAATACAAAGGGGCTATGGGGTGGACTATTGCCGACATACAAGGCATTAGTCCCACTATATGTATGCATAAGATATTATTGGAGGATGATTCAAAGACCTCCATTGAACATCAAAGAAGACTTAGCCCTCCGATGAAGGAGGTAGTAAAAAAAGAAATTATTAAATGGTTAGACGCTGGAATTATTTATCCCATTTCTGATAGTAAATGGGTCAGCCCGGTCCAATGCGTGCCAAAGAAGGGTGGGATGACCGTAGTGAAAAATGAGAATAATGAATTGATTCCTACTAGGACAGTGACCGGATGGCGTATATGCATGGATTATAGAAAGTTAAATCAATCGACTAGGAAAGATCACTTCCCTCTTCCATTCTTAGATCAAGTGCTGGATAAGTTGGCAGGGAATGAATATTTCTGTTTCTTAGATGGGTATTCAGGTTATAATCAAATAATGGTTGCCCCTGAAGACCAAGAAAAGACCACATTTACTTGCCCTTATGGTACATTTGCGTTCCGCAAAATGCCCTTTGGGTTATGTAATGCTCCTGCTACGTTTCAGCGTTGTATGATTTCTATTTTTTCTGACTTAATGGATGAGGGAATTGAAATTTTTATGGATGATTTTTCAGTATTTGGCAAGTCTTTTGATGAGTGTTTGGAGTCTTTAAAAAAGGTTTTGAAAAGGTGTATGCAAACCAATTTAGTCTTAAATTGGGAAAAGTGTCACATCATGGCAAGAGAAGGCATAGTCCTAGGTCATAAAATCTCCAATAGGGGTTTAGAAGTAGATCGTTCAAAAATTGAAGTAATTGAGAAACTCCCACCCCCTACAAATATTAAAGGTATAAGAAGCTTTCTAGGACATGCAGGTTTCTATAGGAGGTTTATAAACAATTTTTCTGCAATATCTAAGCCTCTTAGCCATCTACTTGAAAAAGACACGCCTTTTCATTTTGATCAATCATGTTTCGAGTCTTTTAACACATTAAAGAAAAGTCTGGTTTCATCACCTATTATAATAGCACCTGATTGGAATTTACCATTCATTCTGATGTGTGACGCTAGTAATTATGCTCTAGGGGCGGTTTTAGGGCAAGCCCATAATAAAATATTTCATACCATTTACTATGCAAGCAAGACTTTAAATGAAGCCCAAATAAACTATACTACCACGGAGAAAGAATTATTATCAATAGTATTCGCGTTTGATAAATTCCGCTCGTATTTGATTAATTCGAAAGTTATAGTTTACACGGATCACGCTGCAATAAGGTATTTGGTAGATAAGAAAGAAACCAAGCCTAGGCTTATAAGATGGATGTTGCTATTACAAGAATTTGATCTTGAAATTAAAGATAGGAAAGGGGCAGAAAATCCAGTAGCAGACCATCTGTCTAGGTTAGAGCAAATTGAGGAGAAAGATAAAGAAATAGTAATTAAGGAAAATTTTCCTGATGAAAGTATCTTAGCAATATCAGAAAATATTACACCATGGTATGCAGACTTAGTAAATTATATTGTGAGTAGAGTATTACCACCGGAGATGAGTTATCAACAAAGGAAGAGGTTTTTACAACAAGTTAGGACATACTTCTGGGATACGCCTTATTTATTTAAACATTGTGCGGACCAAATCATAAGACGCTGTATCCCTGAGGTGGAAGTACCTAAAATTCTAGAAAGGTGTCATGCTTCTCCATATGGAGGACATTTTATGGGACATAAAACAGCATTGAAAGTATTAGAGGCAGGATTTTATTGGCCAACATTATTCAAAGATGCGCATAACTTTGCAAAATGTTGTGATGCATGTCAAAGAATTGGAAATATAGGCCAACGAGATAGTATGCCCCTACATAATATATTAGAGATAGAGATATTTGATATGTGGGGAATAGACTTTATGGGTCCGTTCATAAATTCAAACGGAAACTTATACATTCTAGTAGCGGTAGACTACGTATCAAAATGGATAGAAGCCGTTGCGACCAAAAATAATGATGCCCAAACTGTACTTAAATTTTTAAAGAATATTTTTAACAGATTTGGCACTCCTAGGGCCATCATCAGTGATGGAGGGTCACATTTCTGCAATTGGCAATTTAAATCATTGTTGAAGAAATATGGTGTGAATCATAAGATTGCTCTGGCCTATCATCCACAAACCAATGGATTAGCTGAGGTGTCTAATAGAGAAATTAAAACAATCTTGGAGAAAACAGTAAACATTACCAGAAAAGATTGGGCTCATAAACTCAATGATGCCCTTTGGGCATATAGAACTGCGTACAAAACACCTCTAGGATTGACTCCGTATAAATTAATTTATGGGAAAGCTTGCCGGTTACCCGTAGAGCTAGAGCACAAGGCATATTGGGCGGTTAAAAAACTAAACTTTGATTTTCAAAATGCCGGAAGACAGAGATTTTTCCAACTAAATGAACTAGAGGAAATTCGGATGAATGCCTATGACAATTCTGAAATTTATAAAGAGAGAACTAAAAGATGGCATGACTCAAAATTAAGGAAGAAGGATTTTAAACCGGGGCAATTGGTTTTATTATACAACTCAAGGTTGAGATTGTTCCCGGGTAAACTGAAATCTAGATGGTCAGGACCATTTTTGATCAAGGAAGTTCACCCTTATGGAGCAGTAACAATTTATAATGAAGTAAGTGGATCAGAGTTCAAAGTTAATGGTCAAAGACTAAAAATTTATATGAGCAACAACGAGGATTTACAGAATTCCTCATTTATTTTTGAAAACTAAGTGGAAAGGGAAGTCCTGTCGGGACTGAAAATTAGGCGCTAGGCGGGAGGCAACCCACCATTTTGTCTATATTTTAATCTTAAGCTAATTTAGTTTTAGTTAGTTCTTCAAGTTATGAGTCATGTCGTGGAAAGAAATCGCAAGGGGAGAAAGTCAGCAGTACAGTTCTGGAAGTTGCAACGTGCGAAAAAAAATTAGTTGCAACCTCTCCTGTTCGGGTCTCATACAAGTGTTATACGTAGCGCCGGCTTGGCTGAACCGTTCCGCCTTTTCACATATCAGCGGGGCCTAGGTTGACACGTGGCGTCATCTTAAGTGATTCGGTCTGCCTTCTTATTCACAAGGCGTGAGGCATTATGTCAGCATTTTCCCCATACTCTAAACCCTAAGTCCGCGATCAGGAAGACGACTGCCAGGCGCATCACGACGGACGGGCGTTTGCTCAGCGGCGAAAGGGCGGAGATCGGGAGGAACGAGAAAAGCAAGCAGTGCCTCTTCCTTACCCCCTGCGGCCCTATATCTCCAGATGCGGTAAGTTCTTGCGTGCCTCCCTCAACATTTTATCTCAAGTTCGAATAATGGACGGTGAAACTTTCCCCTTTTTCTGAACCTATCCCTCCATTTACCCTTAATGTAGAAAATGTCATCCAAGAAAAAAGGGAAGACCATAGCAAGGAAGTCCTTAAAGTTTATAAATGAGGATGCTAAGGAGCGATTTGAGATGTTAAAGTCTATCCCCATGATTTTTGAGCGGGGTTTTAAGATGGAAAAGAGAGCATGGAGTTTGAGCTATGCACGACAAATCCAGGCTCTGCAATGGGAAACCCTCTGCCACCCGCGAGATGAAGCCATCCTCCTATGGGTGTACGAGTTCTATTCGAATGCAAGGTTCTCCGAAAATGAATCAGTGATGGTGAGAGGAAAGGTAATCGATTTTTCTGCGAAATCCATTAACATGCTGTATGATTTGGGATGTGAAGAAGATTTCTACAGTCTGAACCATCTGATCGACAACTCTGAAGTAGCTACGTTGGTATGCAACTCCCCCGACCTGGCATGGTCCAATGCATCGACAGGATCGCTTAAGTCTACATCTCTGTCAAGGGAGGCTAAGGTTTGGTTGTTATTTATTAATGCCAGCATTATGCCGACACGACACTTGAACAATGTGACATTAGACCGAGCAACCCTAACTTATCATATCTTGAAGGGAAACCGAGTTAACGTGGGGGAAGTGATTAGTACTCATCTGAAAATGAAGATCAAGGAGAACAAGGTCAGGCAATTGTGGTTCCCGGTGCTAATCACTGAGTTATGTCGAAGTGTGGGGGTAGTGCAGAGCATGGAGGACTTGGTGACACATGTAGGCCGGGAGATAACCGAGCGAGTTGTGAAGATAAACATTAAGGTAGGGAATGAGTTTGATGATGAGATCAACAAGCCTAGAAAGAGGAGCATGGGGATCCCTTCCTCTTCGGGCGGCAAACCAGATGAAGTTTTGATACCAGGGGGAGAGGGAGCAACACTAGATGATATTCTAGGCAATATTGAATATATGAAAGTCTACAACCGATGTCAGCACCGCTACTTCAGATCTAGACTGGATTATCTGCAGAATAGTCTAGATAATTTAGCAAGGAAAGCAAAACAGCCAATCGAGGAAGCCCAATTCGAATATCAATGGCAGTTTGATGATCAGGGGAACCTGGTGGACATGGATGGTAATAGCCTCGACCCGACTGAAATGACTGACGATAAGGACGACGAAGCACAAGATGATGATGAAGGCTAGCACTCACATGCTTATAGCTTACCACTGTTCCGATTGCACAAGCAATCTTTTGCATATTTTGTGCTTAAAAACTTGAACAATCTTTTGTATATTTTGTTCTACTGCTTAAGTATATGACAGTTCAAGTTGTCTTTAAAAACTATATTTTGCATATTTTGTGCTGGGTTAATTTTTGGACTGCACTGTTAATTCTATATGCTTGAATATATGATATTTTTGTGGACTTCATTGGCATCTGTGATCTACATATGGTTGCTTCTATATATGCTTGAGTATACGATATCTTTTTGGATTTCATTGATGTCTGTGGTTTACAAATGCTGAATAGTTTATGTGATGGATTCAATCATGTCTTTGATATCATTAAAGTGCCCTCTATTATTCTTTTCTTTTGTCCATATATGTGCATGCTCGCTAGCAACAGGGCATTGTTTTGGAGTCGGGAGGGGAGGACTTATACAAGCATGAGCATTGAGGATAGAAAGACAGCAACTTCCCTGGATGGTCAGCTTGAGAAACTCTAGGGGAGTACTTCCGTTTCAACTATATTTTCTGAAATTCTCTTATATGAACCAACCTTGCTAGAATCTAGTAGCGTTTTAAGTATGAATTGATCGTGATTTTGGTGATTCGAAATTCTTGCATTACTTAATGAGTAAGTTATCCTAGAGATCCAATGATAGCTAATTGGTATGGCTAAACAATCGTAAGAGCTCGGATTTTTAAATTGAAGTTAGTATGATTTTTTTTGGTAAAGCGCTCTTAAGCGTCCGTATCATGCACAACTTTCTTTAATTCATTTTTACTCCCCGCAATATTTTAAATTGACTTTCAAAAAAAATTGGGAGGGGTGAGAAGAACTGAGTTGATGATGTAAGCTTAGATAAGTGTTTAAGTGGTTACTTCATTCTGATCACTCATGAAACCCTTTGAGCTTGTTCCTTATCATTTTGCTAGACACTAGTGAATCTAAGTTCCCTACATTCCAACTAGTTGTATCTTAATGCACTATTCAATTATGGGTGTTCGACTCAACATTTTGATGATAAGAATATAAGTCATAGTGATATGCGGCCTGAGTATGTACGAGCCTACTCGGAATGATCCCAACTGTGACCAAAAAAAAAAAAAGAACTAAAAAGAGAAATAAAAGAAAAGGAAGGAACAATTTGGTCATAGTGATATGTGGCCCAGGTATGCACATACGTACTTAGAATGATCCCAACTATGAGCTTTATATTTATAAATACTTATTGCTTAAGAGTTGAACTCCATAAGATGAGGGAGTATTAAGATTATTAACTAGGGAATTACCTCTCCATTATTAATGCATGTCCATGAATAGCTAATCTAATCAAGCCAAGGCCAACCATACTTTCACGTGTGCTACTAACGCTTGTCGAAGTCAAATAAAAAACTTAGCTTATTCTTATCCTTCCAAATTAATGTGGAGGTTCAATAAGAAAATTTTTGCGTGGGAGTGAATAATTTGAAGAAGGCACACACAACACCAAAATTCTTAATTTCGCTTTATCTTTCATCAACTAACGGATTTGTAATGTTTGAGCTCTCAATGATTGATAAGCTTATCAGTTGGAGAAATTGGATTTCTTAAGTATGCTTTGTTTAATTTCTGTTAAGATAAGAACAAAATCATCGAACTCTCATCTTGGTAATTATTCTTTCACCTAATTCACTGTTAGGAATTGTCTTGCTAGGGACTAGCAAGGGTTAAAGTGTGGGGGTGTGATGACTTCTAAAAAGAAGTCATCTATGCGGTTATTTCCAACAACTTATTCAGTTAAAACAATTAAAATAAGTTTAAATGATATGGAAATGAAAGTAAACTCTTATTTATTTGAATTGTGGCTAATTTGGTTTTGTTTCGATGTATTTGTATCAGATGCGCCAAAGAAATTTGCCTGGAAAAGGAAATTCGCCAAAACTTCATAGCTTGAAATAGAGGTTGCAACGTCCACAAATAATTAGTTGCTACTATCAGAGTTCGGATGGGCAAGTCAGGCGCAGGCGCAGTAGTTGCAACGTGCAGAAAAACAAGGTTGCAACAACCTGGGGCGAAATTAAAATTCGAAATTTGAATTTTGGGGCTGGACGAAAACATGGAAGGGTGCATCTCTTGGGGATTTTTGGGGGTAATTTAGATAGCAGTTATGGTAAGTAATAAAAGGGAGAGAAGGAGATTTTATGGGAGATATACAGAAATTCGAAAAAGAGGAAGAGAGGGGTGCGGAATTCGTCTAGGGCTGGAGATCGGGAGGAAGAAGAAGCCGCGCAGCAAATCCAGATCCGTGCAAGGGGAGGCGACAACATCCTTTGTAGGGGCATTCGTAGAGATCAATTGGTTGGCTTGTTCTAACTCTTATTCATCATGTTTGTTAAACTCCCACTCCGATCTCTCATACTTTTGACTATGATGAACTAATTCGCTTGCGAGTCTTATATGTTGTGAACTATTCGACGTTTGCTTTGATATTTACATGAACAATTGAGTTAAATTTGGTTTGTATCTTAAATTTCATTCTCTTCTTCAGTGATGACGTTAAGAGATTACCATCTAGTGCTTCATACTGCGTTCTATATGTGAGAGCTGCGTTCGTAAGTCTCGAGAATTTAATTTGGCTACATATGATTTAGCGTATCGCTATCATTCTAGTTGTGGAGTTAAGATCCATAATTTTTATACGTATGTTTACTTGTGTAGTTTTGATCTAAGGCTACTCACTAAATATGCATAGTGCGATGATGAAATCGAGAGATGCTCACCGCGAGTTTAGGATTTCCACAAGATAAAAACTGAGTTGAATTCAATTGTATTTCTCATCACAAAAAGGCAAACTAAGATTAGGGATCAACATATGAGATTCGTTCTTCTCATCATTATATTCTCATCTTACTTTAGTTTCGTTATTTCGTTTACTTACTCTCAAAACCTTGTGATTTTGCTTGACTTATAAGAAAAGATCATTACTAGTACTCATAAGCTAAGGAAAAATATTGTCTCTGTGGGTTCGACACTCTACTTCCATTTTGTAACTTGACACGACACGTACACTTGCGTAGCACTTATATATTCACACCACAAAGCGTGCATCACTGAACCCCTCGAAGTCCATCTTCGGGGCGAGCAGGGGCAAATTCCTGGGGCATCTCCTCACCCCCGCCGGTGTGGAGCCCAATCCTGACAAGGTAAAGGCAATTTTGGAGTTGGGGCCACCGCGGAATGCCAAAGAGGTAAACAGTTGACGGGAAAGCTAGCAGGGTTGAGTTGGTTCCTCTCTCGGGTCGGGGAGAAGTGCTCTCCCTTCTTTAAAACTTTGAGAGGAGGTCGGAAATTCGAGTGGACCTCGGAATGCGAGGAGGCGTTCCAGGCCTTGAAGAGGCAGCTGACTCAGGCTCCCCTGCTCCAGGGGCCAAAGGAGGGGGAGGACTTATTCCTATACTTGGGCGTCAGGGCAGAGGCCCTGAGCTCTGTGTTGGTTCGGGAAGAGGGGAAGAAGCAGCTTCCAGTTTACTATGTCAGTAGGGTATTGAGGAAGGCCGAGCTACGCTATCCCATTCTGGAGAAGTTGGCATTTACTCTAATTATCTCGGCCCGGAGGCTCCGGCCTTACTTCCAGGCACACTCAATCCGATTGGTGACTGACCACCCCCTTCGCAACATCTTTGGTGGGGTGGAGCATTCAGGCAGGTTGGCGAAGTGGTCGATGGAATTGAGCGAGTTCGACATCTCCTTCGTCCCTCGCCTCTCGATCAAGGCACAAGTTATGGCAGATTTTCTAGCTGAATACGTGGTCGAGGTGGCGGAGGAAGGACTCACTCGTCCAGTTCCTTGGAAGATTATGGTGGACGGTGCTTCGGGGAGGCACTCCCTGGGAGTCGGGGTCATCCTAGAAAGCCCCCAGGGGACAAGAATAGAGCAGACGGTGGTAGTGCACTTCCCCATCACCAACAACCAGGCCGAGTATGAAGCAGTGATTGCAGGGCTACGCCTGGCCAAGGAGTTGGGGGTGCAGGATGTGGAGGTCCTCACTGACTCCATGGTGGTGGCCTCCCAGATCAAGGGGGAGTTCGAGGTCAGGGAGCCCACCCTGCAGCTGTACTTGACTAAGGTGAAGGGGGTCATCGGCGCGTTCCAGACTTTCTCCATCCGGCACGTGCCCTGGGAGGAAAACGAGCAGGTGGACCAACTAGCAAAATATGGTCCCCGGGCGGGGGGAATCATCACCGACTTGTTCCGGCCTTCCATTGAGGAGGGGGAACTGATGGAGGTAGAGCAGCACCCCTCATGGATGGACTCATTCACGACCTTCCTGTCCACGGGGGAGTACCCCGAGGGGATGGATAGGAAGAAGCTCAAGTACAAGTCGGCATATTACCTCATGCGAGATGGCCAGCTGTACCGGAAGACCCTCTCAGGCATGTTGGCCCGATGCGTGGCCGAGGGGGAGGTCAAAAAATTCTTGGAAGAGGTTCACTCTGGGGAGTGCGGGAGCCACTCTGGGAGTCGGACACTGGAAGGGAGGATCATCAGACAAGGATACTTTTGGCCGACCTTAGGCCGCGATGCGGCAAAATTCACCAAGGAGTGTCACAAGTGCCAGCTATTCGCTCCCCTCCAGCTGCAGCCGGCCCAACACCTCAGGAGCATCACAGCCTCTTGGCCCTTTGCAATCTGGGGAATGGATTTGGTTGGACCCTTCCCCCAAGCCAGCGGCCAGAGAAGGTTCCTGCTCGTGATGATCGATTATTTCTCCAAGTAGCTGGAAGTTAAGGCGTTAGCCAAGGTGACCTCCCAAGTCATGAGGAACTTCGTATGGGGGGAGATCATCTGCCGTCACGGGATGCCCCAAGCCATCATCACGGACAATGGACCTCAGTTCGCGAGCGCCGAGTTCTTCAGCTTTTGCGAGCAGCTCGGGATTGACCTTAGGTTCGCCTCGATCCATCACCCGAGAAGTAATGGGCAAGTGGAGGCAGCGAACAAGATCATCGTCAACCTCCTCAAGAAGAAAGTAAAAAACCTGAAAGGTAGTTGGGTGGAGCAGCTCCCCTCGGTCCTCTGGGCCCTCAGAACCACGCCCAACACATCCACAGGAGAGACCCCATTCAAGCTTTCCCATGGATGCGAGGCGGTGCTTCCAATAGAGCTCGAGGTCTGAACACCCCGGGTAGTTGAGGTAGGAGAAAACAGGGAAGAGTGGAGAGCCGAGAACGAGGAGGAGCTGCGGCTCTCCCTTGACATGATAGAAGAACTGCGAGACCTCTCTGCCATCAGGCAAGAGGAGGTGAAGAGGAGAATGGCCAAATATTTTGACAAGCACGTCAGGGTCAAACAATTCGCGGAAGGGGACTTAGTCTTGAGAAAGGTGGACGCCGCAGGGAGATCAGCCGTAGTAGGGAAACTCAACCCCAATTGGGAAGGGCCGTATATAGTGCAAGAAGTCTTGAAGTCAGGAGGTTATCGCCTTCGGAATGCGGAAGGCGAGACCCTGGGTCTCACCTGGAGTGGTGACGACCTGAAACGTTTCTATCCCTGAGTCATGTAAACTCTGTTCTGTGGAATAAAATTCTTTGTCGAGATGCTCATGCTCACATGTTTATGCAAGTCGAAGAGAGAGTCTGCCCCAGACCCCGAGCAGATCCCGTTGTCAGGCTCCCACCAAGCTGGTAGGGCTGGATGTCACTCGGAGGAGTCTGCCCCAGACCCCGAGCAGATCCCGCTGCCAGGCTCCCACCAAGCTGACAGGGCTGGATGTCACTCGGAGAAGTCTGCCCCAGACCCCGAGCAGATCCCGCTGCTAGGCTCCCACCAAGCTGGCAGGGCTGGATGTCATTCGAAGGAGTCTGCCCCAGACACCGAGCAGATCCCGCTGTCAGGCTCCCACCAAGCTGGCAGGGCTGGATGTCACTCGGAGAAGTCTGCCCCAGACCCCGAGCAGATCCCGCTGCCAGGCTCCCACCAAGCTGGCAGGGCTGGATGTCACTCGGAGGAGTCTGCCCCAGACCCCGAGCAGATCCCGCTGTCAGGCTCCCATCAAGCTGGCAGGTCTGGATGTCACTCGGAGGAGTCTGCCCCAGACCCCGAGCAGATCCCGCTGACAGGCTCCCACCAAGCTGGAAGGGCTGGATGTCACTCGGAGGAGTCTGCCCCAGACCCCGAGCAGATCCCGCTGCAAGGCTCCCATCAAGCTGACAGGGCTGGATGTCACTCGGAGGAGTCTGCCCCAGACCCCGAGCAGATCCCACTGCCAAGCTCCCACCAAGCTGGCAGGGCTGGATGTCACTCGGAGGAGTCTGCCCCAGACCCCGAGCAGATCCCGCTGTCAGGCTCCCACCAAGCTGGCAGGGCTGGATGTCACTCGGAGGAGTCTGCCCCAGACCCCGAGCAGATCCCGCTGCCAGGCTCCCATCAAGCTGGCAGGGCTAGATGTCACTCGGAGGAGTCTGCCCCAGACCCCGAGCAGATCCCGCTGCCAGGCTCCCACCAAGCTGGCAGGGCTGGATGTCACTCGGAGGAGTCTGCCCCAGACCCCGAGCAGATCCCGCTGTCAGGCTCCCACCAAGCTGGCAGGGCTGGATGTCACTCGGAGAAGTCTGCCCCAGACACCGAGCAGATCCCGCTGCCAGGCTCCCACCAAACTGGCAGGGCTGGATGTCACTCGGAGAGGTCTGCCCCAGACCCCGAGCAGATCCCGCTGACAGGCTCCCACCAAGCTGGCAGGGATGGATATCACTCGAAGGAGTCTGCCCCAGACCCCGAGCAGATCCCACTGTTAGGCTCCCATCAAGCTGGCAGGGCTGGATGTCACTCGGAGGAGTCTGCCCCAGACCCCGAGCAGATCCCGCTGTCAGGCTCCCACCAAGCTGGCAGGGCTGGATGTCACTCGGAGGAGTCTTCCCCAGACCCCGAGTAGATCCCGCTGTCAGGCTCCCACCAAGCTGGCAGGGCTGGATCTCACTCGGAGGAGTCTGCCCAAGACCCCGAGCAGATCCCGCTGCCAGGATCCCATCAAGCTAGCAGGGCTGGATGACACTCGGAGGAGCAAGTTTAAACTCCAGCCAGATTCAGCTGACGGACCCCCGCCAAGCCACAGGGATTGGATGGACATCACTCCAGGAGTCCGCCCAAACCCTCCCGCTGTCCGGCTAGGACGGGACGCCTCGGAGGGTGCAGCGCATAAGGGTAGGAGTTAGCCGCCCGCGTCGTGAATGATTGGGCCGACAGGCCGACGAGAGGACCCCAACAAATCAGCGAGCTGGGAGTGCTGGTCGCGGCCTGTCTCTCGGCGAGCCCCGGGGAAGGGATGTGGGTGCCGAGAGTTTGGCTGCACCAAGACTCCCGGAAAGGCCGACCCTCGCAAGGTCCTTTAGCGCGATAGCCCGGCCTTACTCGCCCGCTCTGCGGCAAGAGCATAGTGGCAAGCCCGGACGGAGGATGCGAGTCGCCCGTTCGCGTCGTGGTTATCCAACGTGCCCCTCGCTCCTAAGTCAAAGTTCTCAATCTAGAGCGAACAGACAACCTCACTCGCTCGCGGCAGCAAAATCAAAGAGTGAACATTCGAGGCAGAGTGTAAATAGTGAATGCGGGAAGAGAATGGCGAAGCGCGGGAAAGGAAAACATTCACATTACAGCAAAATAAAAGAATGAAGGGTTCCTGATTACACTGAGATCGATCCAAAAGAGAATTACAAAAACCCAGGCCTAGGCCCTCGACATTGCTATGAAAAAAAATCAAATCAAGCGAGTGCAAGCCCTCGACGAGGCGATTCCTAAGCGGCGAACCCCCTTATATAGGATGAAAGGGGGCATCACCCGACTTTGGTACCGGGAGGAATAGTTCTGGTACCACCTCGCTCGCCGAGAGCTTAGCACAGCTGCTCCTGAGGAGGTTGGCCCGCTGCAGCATCTGGAAAGTGTACTTCGCCGCACTGGCCGCATTCTTCTGCATCATCACCTCGATCTCGTAATCGTTGTAATGTGCGAGCTGACAGCCGCTTGTAGACGGCGGCGGCGCAGCTGCGGCGGCCTCCAGCGCATCCACCCGCGCCTGTAGCGCCTGCTTCTCCTGTTGAAGGGTAGCGATCTCAGTACCCAGCCTGCTGGCCGTAGCCGGATCCTGTGAAAAGGAAAATCACTGGGTTAAACCGCGCAAAACGAGGGAAGGCCGACGCGAGTCAGCTAACTTACCGCCCACCCCAGGTACTGCGCAAGGGCGGCATCGGATGCCTCGACCCTCTTCCGCAGTTCGTCTGCCTCCTCTCGAGCAAGCTTGCGGGCCGCCTCCTTCTCATCAATTAGCTTGTTGGGGGACGGGATGTTCTTGTCCAACCGAAGGCACCGCCGGCCGACCATATGGGCCAGCTCAAGGCTACGAAACTGGGCCCACGCACTTTCGTAGATTAGCACCTGCGTCGCCTCCTCTCCGTAGACAGCGGCATCCTCTCGCCCGTAGACGCCGAAGGAGAGGTTGTAAGCATCCCCGCTGTTGGTTTCCTGCTCCAGCCAGCTCGGCAACACCGAGGATATGAAGACCTGGTTGGTCTCCTTGTCCCATTGAAGCAATGGGACTCCGAGCTCGTCCGCGGGCCCCTCCCCATATCTGAAGTTGTGGTGCCCCCGGGGGACTGGCTTCCCGACGGGCTGACCCCCTTCTTGCGGCTGCGACGTACCTGCCCCCGCACCAGCTGACCCGACGGCCGGAGAGGCCGCGGGGCAAGGGGGAGGAGAATCAGTGGACGGTTGATCAGCGGGAGCCTTACCCTTGTCGCGAGCCGGGAGAGGCACTCCACTCGCTTTCTTCGACTTCTTGGGCGGTGGCGGATCCTGGGCTCGCTCGCGACTGAGTCGCTTTGGGGGAACAGGGACCGATAGCTCCCTTCGGCCTGGGCGAGCTCGCCAGAAGAGATTCGCGTGCTCTCATAGGGAGGATGAAGGGGAATGTCGCGCTCGCCTGCAAAAGCGTGGGACTTAAGATTATTCGAAGGATGGTTTTTTAGAGAACGGAAGCAGTCGAATCACTTACCTTCATCGGCGAGACGGGGACGAGGTCGTCCAGGTTCCTGCGGAGGTAGGCCACTTCAAAGTTCTTTCCGGCGAAGAACCTGAATAGTGCCGCCTCATGGCCCCCCAAACTCGGGGGGTGGTAGCTCGCCTCGCCGAGCTGGACTGGCGAGAAGGGGACGTTGTCGAAGCCCCCCTTGACGAAGATAAACTTTTTTAGCCAATTGTGGCTCTTGTTCACTGTCTCCCGCACCTTCGCCTGGCTGCTGGAGAAGCTGGCGGTTCCATCCTTGTTCGTCCGAAAGGAGAACAGCTTGCGGATGACCGCGAGGCTGAACTCGATCCTCTCCTCCCGAAGGAAGCAAGCGAACCCGACCGCCACCGCGACAGAATTAGGGGTCATCTGTCTGGGGACAACCCCGTAGTATTTGAATATTTGACGGATTTCCAGCCACAAGGGCAGCCGGAGACCCGCCTCGAAATGGGCAGTGGGAAGCGCGAGCTCATCTGCCGAAAGATCGTTTATGCGCTCGCTCGCCTCAGGCCGCCTCGCCTCAAAGCCTGGCGGGACGAATTGTCCAAGGGCGTCGAGGAATTCCCGCTCAGTGATGACGGCGGGAGGGAAATCGTGCTCGGAAAAGGCCCAAGCACACCTTCCCCTCCCGTCCGCCTCGCCGCTGCCGCCGTCGCCAACCATCTTGCGAGAGGTTCACTAAGCAAGAGAATGGAAGGTCCTCACGGGGAAAGAAAGAAGAAGCTTTTAATGTGGTGGGTGAAAAATAGATTGGCGGAGCCTATTTATAGAGCCAGGAGGGGCGGGAAAAAACCTCGGTGGCGGGAAAAGTGCGGATCGCAAGATTAACCCCGACGCTTCGACTTCTGAACCCGACCGGGATCCTCGTTGACTCGCCGGTCGGCCGCGAGAGGTTCTCGGCCGCAAGCCGCCCGCACCCGCTCCCGCATGGAAGAGTAACGAGCGACGCGGACCTTGCCAAGAGTGGTGCGCGAGCCCTTCAGAGGAAGACCCGCGGGAAGTCGGCCCGCTACCGCCAGAGTAGACGCGACTAGGGCCCAAGCGAGCCGGCTCCGCGATGCCGAGCTCGCTAGAAGGCGAATTGGCGGAGCCGGCTCACCTCACCCGCATCTCTTAAAAAGTCAGAACAAAACAGTCAAAAGAAAAAGCACAGCGAGCGCACGCCCATAAGCGGGCGGGACAGGTACTGAATTATTACAGACGATTAATTGTTTCGAGCAAATGTTTTGTGATTCCGATAGTTTCGATCAATATCCGAGGCGACTAGGACCCAGCGAGTAGCAGCGGGCACCGACGGGAGCGAGGCAGACGGCTCAGTACTGAATCCATTTCCATCTGCCCTGCCCCCGCTTGTCGGATTGAGGCGGCACACGAGGATAGTGATACTCGCGAACCGCCGTCAGCTCCCGCTGGGTCAGATCAACCTGCTCCGAGACCTGCCTAAGCCGCTCCTCGGCCCGCGTAATGTGCGCGCCCGGCGATGTTGCTCCGTCCTCATCATCTGTTCGCCCAGCGCCCTCCAAAGCCGCGAGTCGCTCCTCCATCTCGGCTTTGTCCTTCTCCACTCTATCGAAGATTTCCTGTAGTAGCAGCGTGTGTTTCTGAAACAATCGCGTCACTTGCGTCTTCATCTTCGCGGCATCCAGCGGGTCGCCCAGATAACCTGCGATGCCGTCCAGCTCGGGGGAAGGCGAATATCCCTCGCTCATTTCGACGTCAGAAGAGACCGTGTTGTAACCTGCGAAGTTAAAGTTAGAAGAAGCCGACAATTGATAAGCGGGTTAAATCAAGGGAGTTACCAGGCGTCGGCACGTCGCCCGCACCATCAGCAGGCCGAGAAGAGCCCGGACAACCCTGGAATGCTGGTCCTCCGGGGTTAATAAATGGTTTCCCCAGGCCAGGGGGTCTTGGCGACGGAGGAGTTGCAGGAGGGAAATGCGCCTGAGATGAGGGACTGGCGGCCCGACTCGTCACCACCAAAGGGGATTTCCCTGGTTCCCCCCCCCCCCCCCCCCGTCTGCTCTGTCGTCACGAGGCGCCTCCTGTCAAAAGAAAAGTCAGGAGGAGCGACGGATCGAATAAGGGAACCTCATATCTCAGGAACGACCTCAGCATTGCCGGCCGAGCCGGAAGCAGGGTCACCGCTTAGTGGGGGCCGCCGGATGATCTTTCCTTTTACTGGCTTGAAAAGGGGATCGGGTGATCCGCGCGCCAACCACGGGGCTGCTTCGAGAGCCGCTTCCCGGGCACCCTCCCTCGCAGCCGCCAAGCGAGCCCGCATCTCCTCGGACATAGGCATCTTCCGGCTATAAATCGTGGAAGAAGGCAAAGAAAAAGAGTAGTCTTCAAAAGTCCAGCAGCTTATTTATAGAGCAAAGGTGGGACCCCATCCAAAGATTCCCTCCAACTCAGCAGGACCTCCGCCAAACACGTGGGGTTGTATGTTTCTTTCCGAGCTTCTGCAAAGCTCGCAAAGAGCGGGGATTATGTACAACCCCGTGTTCGCCGAAGGGACCTAGGCGAGCAGGCGGGTCAGCCCCGGCCCGCGCCCTGAGGCGGGTCAGCCGGCCCGTACCCTGAGGCGGGTTAGCCGGCCCGCACCCTGAGGCGGGTCAGCCTCGGCCCGCGCCCTGAGGCGGGTCAGCCTCCGCCCGCGCCCTGAGGCGGGTCAGCCCCGGCCCGCGCCTTTAAGCGGGTCAGCCCCGGCAGGAGGAGAGAGCTCGGCAACAGCAGTCCCTCCCGACAGGCTGGGATGTTTTTGAAGGAACAAGCTCTTACTCACTAAGCCCCAGTCGTCGGGCTCTGACGGACCGGCCAGCTCGCGGCGTGCGAGTGAGGCAGGCCCTCCCGGCCTTGGCACTGAATGATGCTTCCTCACTCAACGCTCTCAGCTCCCTCCCGGCCTTGGCGTTGACACGACTTTTCACTCAATGCCCTTTGGTTCCTTGGCCCCCGTACTCGACAGGTAGCGGGCGGGTAGGACCAGCCGAGTTCATACTCGCCTAGTGCTGAGCCGAGGCGGCGAGTACCAGCCCCATCCGGTACTCGCCGCCCTTGCTGAGTAGAGTCAATCGTTGGGCAGCTCTCCCCCTCAGCTGTGATGTATTTTTACCATTTTGCCCCCGCTGGTCTGCCCATAGCCAGTTAGAACAGCGGAGTTAAGCTGTTGGCAGACCCAGCTGGGCTGCACATAGCTGTTTAGAACAGCGGAGGTTAGTTATTGGCAGGCCGTTTCAAGAAATCTATAAATAGGACCCAAGGGGCACCTCAGAGGACACACTGACTTGTCTCCAGTTTTCCAGTGCTTTCTGAGGTGCCTTAGCCTGGCTTTTTGGCTAAGGAGGGGAAGCGCTCTGAGATCTTCCGGGATTGTGGTGGGACCTCCGTGCCGGGCCCTTGGTCTAGTCCTTTGCTCTCTTCTTCTCCTTGTCGTTTTTCTTGCAGGAGCAAAGTAGGTGTGCGGCCACCCCTTCCACAAGGGTCGAACTCCACAGAGATCGATTTTCGGTTTCAACAGTATTCTAACTCAGAGTTGCATTCTAACGAAAGTTTTTAGAACATTTAGAAACCACAATCAAGAATGTCCACTAACAATAACAATAAGAATAAAAGTATTACACAATAACTGGGCCTTAAGGACATACAAAATGTTTCCAATATAATAAGTATTTTCCATATATCGGTACACAGACCGGCAACACATGAAAACAGTAAGACAAACTTCGCTTAGCCTTCGAGGTCCAGCATAGCACAAAAGGGCTTCAACGCATTACTTTCCATTCGACTCTCCAGCACCTGCATAGAGACAACCCACCCAGAAGTGACAAACAAATTAACGGTCAGCTTTAACTGACCAATTTATAACGACCTCACCACATACCCGGGGCGGCGGAACTCTTTCCTTGCAGGCATGCAACAAGTATAGATATATATCAAGAGTGTGCAATTTAAGCACCATTCATCACAAACGTCGGCGCAACAGGCCAAACATCTAGTACACTTAGGGCGCATTATCGGTGCACCAGATTTTCAGGGTCCCACCACAATCCTCAGTTCTAGACCAATGGTAATATTGAGCATTTCCAGTCTTTTCGGCCCGTAGCCTAAGACTCTAACTATGCCAACGACGAAAGCCAAGTCTTCTTGCAATCAAGCACGAGAACGACATAACGTAAGTACATATTAGCTCTTTCTTGTTGCTCAAATCGTCATGTAAATGCTGAAAGCCATAACAATCAAAGAAAAAGACATGACGAGGGTCAGCCTCCCCTTTCCCGTTCACAACATATATAACCTCGTTATGTTTCAAGGCTGACACTCATAGCCACCACAGCTGGGCACTCCAGACTCAATAGCTCAACATGATATCCACCTTGTCTCATAAATACAGGCTTCGCAACCACAAAACAGCTCGCTAAGAGCTACCACCAACGGTAGCACTACTGTCTGGCAGTACCTAACAGAACTTCAGTTCTATCCATTTTTCTGGGTATTTCCTAGAGTTAGCCTCCATAACTCCCTGCAACACTCTACAGCACTCGAAACCCGAAAACAGCATAAATCACAGAGTCTTCTTTGACATACAAAGAACATTATATCCATCACCAATGCAGACCAACTTGTCTGGATGGGCTTCAAACAGAATGTCTATGTTTGTACTTCGATTCCAAACTTTGTGCAATTTCTACCGGAGATATTTTGTATCGATTGAAAGGAATCCTCTCGCTCTCCAGTCTCCACCAATTAGTGAGGGTTTCCATGCTAACATGTCAAATAAGCACTTCACATGTTACAGAGAAGAATCGTTACCCTTGAAGTTCGTTTTGGTGTCATGGAGAAAGATCTGGCCGGATGGAAATGACTGCAACAGACTCGCCACAACGGATCCGAACTCGGCTCGCGATTCGGAGCTCTGAAGTTCCAACAATGGCAAAAACATCTCTCCTTTCTTTGCTCTCCCCTCTCTCAACCTCTTAGAAAGAGAAAGTGTAAAATGAAATGAGGTTGAAACCCTCATTAACCGACCTTATACCAGCAGAAACAAGTCCCCACCATAGGATCTTACTTGAAATCGACGAATGAACACGATCTAATCTAGACTTCCTGTTCTGATAGCTACCGCTGCGCGGTACCTCCGATGGTGGCTTCTTCAGCAAACCCACCACTTAACCACTGCACCACGATAGCTGACACGTGACTGCCAGCACATGGCTCACTACCGCCGCATGGTATCGCACTACCGCCGATCGGTAGCAATTTGATGTATTGTTACGTCGACTTAATCGAATGGTCCACTACCGCCGCGGTATCACTACCGTCGGGCGGTAGCTTGCAAAACTAGTTTTCCCAACTACGAAGAAAATTAGGGTGTTACAGGAGGACTCTGCACTCACTGCTCGCCATAAGGAATCCTGATTTCAAGGGTATCGAGGATGTTGAATCGCCCACTCCAAGAATAAACTTGTTCTGCCATAAGAATGGAACGCATCCGCATCAGCCTACCTTGCACAGCCCGCCTTGGAGCCTGGGAAATACATGAAAAAAGGATATGTCAAAGACTAGGTCCCAAAGCCCAGGAAAAAGGGGGGACTCAAGTTCCGTTTGCGTACTTTTTCGGTGTTTGATGCTCCTCCTCGCTCCTCTTCAGCAACTTCGGCCATGGGATCCAAGTCCAACCCGCAGGATGAAATCGCACACGCACCTCTCACTTCGGCTCCAGGTTTTGTGGACTTGGGGGGGAGGAATGATGGGGTTGGCCCCAATTTATAGAAAAATCGGGTCGTTGATAGTCGGTTTTATCACTTCCCCCACTCACGTCATCAGGACTTACACACGTACCACGTGCGGGATATGAACGCGCGAACTGCATCGTAAGCATCGCTCGCAGGATCAACTGCTACGAGAGACCCTGTGTGCACGGTCGGCCGCCCCAGGACGGTCGAGGCCATCCATGCCCCGACGGCCTCGCCGTGACCGGACCCCGCGAGGGCCGGACGAGGCTGCTCTTTCCCAGGCAGCCTCACTGCGACCGACCCCGCGACGGTGGACCGAGGTTGCTCGTGCCTCGGCGGCCTCCCCGCGGCCTGCCCCCGCAATGGCCGGCCGAGGCCGCCTGTGTCCGGCGGCCTCTCCGCAACCGAACCCGCAAAGGGTTGGTCGAGGCCGCCTAGGCCCCAGCAGCCTCGCCGCAGCCAGCCCCTGTGAGGGCCGATCGAGGCCGCCCGTGCCCCGTCGGCCTCGCCACGGCAAACCCCTGCAAGGGACGGTCGAGGCCTCCCGGGCCTCGGCGGTCTCGCCGAGGCTGGCCCCCGCGAGGGTTGGCCAGGGCCGCTCGTGCCCCGACAGCCTCGCCATGGCTGGCCCTCACAAGGGTCGGCCAAGGCCGCCTAGGCTCCGACATCCTAGTCGTGGCTGCCCCCGTGAGGGTCGAGCAACGCCGCCCCCACCTGGGTCGCCGCAGCGGCCGTCCCTCTCGGCCACCCGCAGGCCGCAAAAGGGATGGTCACCACTATCGGCCGCCCCTCGCTGGCGGGTCCTTTTTCAGCTCAAGGGTGGGATCATCATTTTCATGAAAGTGGCGATCCGTGTGCCCAATTCCAAGCAATCCCATTGGTCGGTCCGGTATTTACATGGCGAAATGACCGGATTGCCCCTTTAAAATCCTATAAATAGACCCCTTTGGTGCTTCATGGGGATCAGTTTTCAAGTTCGCTAACTTCAGGCCACTTTCCTGTCGTTCTCTCTCTACTTTCCCTCTCTACAGGAAGTTCGTCCGCAGGCCATTTCGGTCGTGAGCGCTTGAGCACAGAAGGCTTGTTCAAGACAAGACCAGATTCCAGGAGCAAACGAAGACTCCGTGAGGAATGAAGCCTCCGTCCGCAAGCAAGGCAACAGCCAAACGGGGACTCCCCGAGTGGCAACGACGCTCGGGAAGCTCAAAGGCAATGGAGGGAGCCTGGAAGCAGAGCGAGAGACCGTGACACCCCGATCAATCTCGAGTACTCTCAACTACATGCGTGCTGCGAGGTGCGGCCTGTTGCCCTCTTCTTCACCAAAGCTTTTGTAATAAACTCTCAAATTGTGGAAGTTGGATCGGCAACGAATCGACCGCGTGTTTTTTCACTCCAATTGCGGATTTTCCATTTCGCCAAGCCTGCTTCTCACTCTTCTGTGAATCTATAGTTGTTTGCACGTTCGATCTCTAGCAGACTAGAACGGTCCAAAAAGCCTGATCTACCAGGAGCCCCGAGCGGTGGGCAACAGTATCCCAAAAGAATAACAAATATTAGTCCCATAACTGGTCACATAAATAAGAAGCAGATCAGTTAAAAACCCTTAATTGATCACATAAATAAGATATCCATTAGACGGGTATGTAAAAGTTTAAAACTGGAATCAATAAGTCAAGAAAACTGCCTTCATAATGTTGTCCTTGTGTGCAGGCCTTGTAAGTATGAATGGAACCCTTCTTTCTAATATCCCATAATTTGAGATATGTATCCACGGAACCAGATGCAGGGTTACATGGATTCTGATTATGCAGAAGATACAGATGATCGGAAATCGACGTATGGTTATGTCTTCTTCACTGGATCAGCAGCTATCTCATGGTGCAGTAAGAAGTAGGACTCGATGTATGTCTCCACTACAAAAGCGGAATACAAGGCTTCGGCCTTGATGGCTCAGGAATCCATCTGACTTAGGAGATTAGTGAATAAAATCCATGAAGATGTGTGAAATCATACTCTATTTTGCGTTGACAATGAGAGTCTCTTAAACTGATCAACAATTCAGTTTGTCAGGCACGAACGAAGTATATCGAGATCAAGCATCAATTCGTTCGGGAGGTGCTGGAGGGGTCTCTGATGGTTGAGCATGTGCGGAGCGAGCACAATGTCGTGAACATCTTCACGAAGTCACTGTCGAAGGGATCGTTTATTCGATTGCGAGGGTTGCGAGAGCTGGTTTTCATTTCTCACTTCAAGGGGAGTGTTAAAATTGTTGAAGTGATGATAAAGTGGAGGTGAGCAGTCTGATTGGGCAGATCGCACATACCACAAAGTAAAGTAATGGAATCA
Source organism: Platanthera zijinensis (assembly GCA_039513925.1). Taxonomy (NCBI): domain Eukaryota; kingdom Viridiplantae; phylum Streptophyta; class Magnoliopsida; order Asparagales; family Orchidaceae; genus Platanthera; species Platanthera zijinensis. The sequence goes on from CM077078.1 coordinate 26,555,769, forward strand.
TTTTACTTTTATTACTATTTTGATATTTTCCCACTGGCATAAGCCCAAATGGGGGCAGGTATGATGAACAACTATTTCTAGCATCCGTGATATCTATATTATTACAAGCAGTCGTGCACGGGGGACCCCGTGCGGGCAACATTTGTCGTGGGTGCGACATATGTCAAGGGGGCGACATTTGTCGTGGGGGCGACATTTGTCGTAGGAGCGTCATTAGTCGTGGTGGCAACATTCGTCGTGGGGGCGACATTCGTCGTGGAGGAGACATTCTTCCTAGGCGGCAACAATGGTCGTGGGCGTCGACAATGGTCGTGGGCGGCGACAATGGTCGCGGGCGTCGACAATGTCGTGGTCATCGACAATGGTCGTGGGAGGCGACAATGGTCGTGGAAATACATAAATAAAGATAACTTTTATAGCTGAAAAAGAAAACAAAGTTTGAACACTTGTGAGAGACCAACATAAATCAGTGAGAATAAAACATGAAATTCTAAGCACAGTTTTTAATATTCCTACAACTTTTGTGTTGTTTATATCTCTTGCAGAAATCAATCACTTTGCTCATGCCAAGATAATAATGAGAAGCAATGGACATATTCATGAAGAGATAATAAAATTAATTAGATTCTAATTGGTTGGTATTCAAACTAAACAATGGATATATGGCTATTGATACCCCATTTCAAAAATTAAAACCCTTTTTTACAACCCTAAATCTAATATTTGTACCCCTATTCTCATCCGACGCCATCCCCGACCCGTGTCATTTACCTGGCGCCCGTCGCTGCACTACGCCGGAGTATCTCCCGCCGGCCTCTCTCCTGTCGGCTCGCCCTCGCAGTAGAAGGTGGACTCTCGCCGCTCGTGAAGAAACCGGCATGCATAACTCCACACTTCGTATTTCTCCGGGGTTCCTAGGGATTCAACTGATTGTCTTCCTCCGGGTTTCCTAGGGCGGAAACTGAATCAGGTAGCAGATGCCCGACCCGTGAATGCCAGAATAAATTTGTTTTTTTTCATCATTAATATCCTGGCATTTCTTGGATCTCATTTGGCTCGCCCTCACAGCAGATTGTGTGATCTCTATTTCCTTCTCTTTTACCTGGCATCTCGTGGATCTTGTGGATCTCATCCTGGCACAGCAGAAGTTAAAGCTCATTTCCATACAAGGCCCCAGTTTAGAGGTATTATGGATGCCCTCTTATTTATATTGTTTGTGTGTGGTTGTAATATTGTAATATATCTTGTTCAAGCCCAGTTATGTGATTATTCGTCTATTATTTGCTAGAAATGACTTTAGTAAAAAATTTATTGTTGTGTAATGAAGAGTACTCTAAGGATACATTGTTAGATGTTGGAAGTCACTTCTGCACTGATTCGAGCTTTCAAAGTAAAGAGAAGTTGATTGAATGGGCTAGGAAAATAGCAAAAAAATTGGGGTTTGTTATCATTATTCTGAGGGCAGATGTTATTACCTCTAGCGCATCACCAAGGGTAACACTGGGTTGTGATAGAGCCGGGTTACCTCCTGACACTTCAAATAGCAAAAGCTACATTAAGATAAACATAAGGAAATCTAGTTCGAAACATTGCGGGTGTAAGTTTGCATTGAAAGGGCAACGAAATGCCGATAATAAATGGAAGGTTGTAGTAAAAAATGGTATGCATAATCACGAGTTCGTTCATCTTGAAGCACATCCGTATGCCGACAGACTAGATGAAAATGAATAGAAGTTAGTGGAGGAGATGCTCAATGCGGGTTGTAAGCCACGTGAAATTTTAACGGCCTTAAAGAATAGAAATCCAGAGAATTTCACCTCCCTTAGAACAATCTATAATGAGAAGACAGAGCTATATAGAAGTCAACTAGAGGGTGGGACTCCAATTCAACATTTGTTTAAGTGCATAAGTGATTCTGGCTATATTAGTTTCACTAAAGTTATTGAGGGTACTATGCATTTGAAATCTCTTTTTTTGCGCATCCTACTGTCAACTCAACAATATGTTCTCAAATACATTTATGGTTGATTGCACCTACAAGACCAACCGTTGCCGGTTGCCACTACTTTCTATTGTCGGTATTACATCCACCAACCAGTCTTTTTACTCGTGCTTTGCTTTCATATCCACTGAAAATGAATCCAATTATATATGGGCTCTTGATTGCTTCAAGCTTATATTTGATGAAAATGTGGTGCCTAATGTATTTGTAACGGACCGTGAGATTGCATTGATGAATGCAATTAGATTTGTTTTCCCACAATCAGTTAATTTGCTATGTCAAGTACATATAAATCGTAATATCTTGCCACATTGTAAAAGATATTTTAGTAAGGGCAAAGATTTTGATGCATTTATGTGTGTATGGCAAAAAATTGTGAATTCTACTTTGAAGAATGAGTTTCATATGCGGGTGAATCAAATGATGATTGACTATGTCATAGATTATGCGGACGTGATTGCTTATGTTACAAATGCATGGTTAGAACCCTACAAGGAGATGTTTGTTTCGTCGTGGGTTGATAAATACATGCACTACGGAAACACGACCACCAACCGTGTAGAGGGGGCATAGTAATCTAAAAAAATTCCTTCAAGTTTCGGTTGGAAACCTCACCACGGTATGAAAAACTTTCGACAATATGATAAATTTACAACACACGGAAATCAAAAAAATGTTTGGTCAAAGTCGGATGCATGTTTTTCCGAGTTTTAAATCGGTGTTTTATTCCGAGCTTGTTGGTAACGTCTCAATTGCCGCACTAGAGATAAAAAATAAGGAGGAAGCTACAATAAAATCAGGGTTTGTTGATCACGGGCAATGCACACATACGAACCGATACACACTTGGCTTGCCTTGTGCACATGAGCTAGTTATATACTTAAAAGAGATCAACACATTTCTTTTATGAATGGTGCACAAACAGTGGCGACAATTAATTTTACATGACAAAGAAGAGTTCAAGGTGAAGGAAGAAGAGAACTAGTGTGTTGATATATAGAATGACATTGAAGGAATATTGCAAAAATATGGCAATATTAGTGATCTTCAAAGAAATGAGATTAGAAGAAAATTACGTGAACTAGTGAACCCGGATGTAAGCCAAACAAAAGAACTTAAAATGCCCGTAAAATTGAAAGGCCGCCCGAAGGGAAGTTTGAAAAAATTTATGGAGGATTATAAATCCACGAAAAGAGACCCTTCACATTTTGAGTATGTCCTAAATGAAGAACAACAAAAGCAACAACAATGTGAGGTTAAATTGGTGAAGGCGGCAAAGAAAATTCCATTGAGAAGAGGCGATTTTCTTGAAAATGTACGCAAACAAATGCCACCAAATGTGCGTACATATCTCATTGATGTCATTGATGTTTTAGGGGATGGGCATTGCGGATACAGAGTTATTAGTCAGGCTCTACAGATGGGAGATAATTGGATGCAAGTCCGACACGATCTAGCGGGCGAGCTACATGAGAGATCATTATTGTACACTGACATATTTGGGACTTCAAGGACAGTGGAATTATTAAAATCACTCGATTGTTGGAAAGCACCGGACCCACTAGATAAGTGGATGACAATGCCTGACATGGGACTACTAGTTGCATCTTGCTACAACATACAACTTGTTCATTTCTCTGCCCAACAATCATTCACGTTCCTACCACTACATTCAGCTTTGCCGGACATTAGAACGGTTGTTTATCTCGGATATATAAATGACAACCACTTCATTGAGTTGCGGATGAATGATGAATGCCCACTCCCGCCTTTGTTTCCACTGTGGACAAGATATCATGAGCATGTGGCAGCGCAGTGGGAATTTCCATATATTACACGACTCATTTTATTAATTTGTCTCTTGATAATTTAAATTTGATTTCACTATGTTGTAGAGACATCAACTTTTGAGCGGATGCTTACGGATGTTGTACTTGTGTTTTTGGCGATTATTTATATTGGAAACTAACTTTGTGTCGCAACACATTTTGAGTGATGGCTAATTGATGACTTTAATTTTTTGTACATGTTGCACCAATGTAATTTTGTAGCGACATATTTTGAGCAACAATGAAAGCTAAATGATGACAATCAATATATTACATTTATTGCACAGCATGTGATTCTTAGTGTTTTAATTAGACATCATATGTTACCGTTTAAAATTTTAAACGGGTATAAATAGCGAGTGGGTGTGCAAATATATTTTTGAGGTGTACAAACAGTCATGGGTTATAAATAGCCATTTATGATGTACCAATATCACCACCCTAAAATTAATTAGATTCTAATTGGTTGGTATTCAAACTAAACAAATATATATAATGAGAAGAATGAACAAACAAACAGGAAGATGGCTAAATCGAGCGTGAAGTTGTAATAAATGTTAAAATATTGAATGCAGAAAGAAATTAAACATCTACCTGGGTTTTTTTTTGTCGGGAGAGTTAGTAAATGGGGTACGGTCTGCACCTCCAATTTAATGACAACCAACACATTCTATGATTTACAAGCATTTCATCAAATACCATGTGGGCATGAAAATTATATAAGCTACACAAATAATGTAATCTGGAAGGAAAAATGAATCTAGAATCTGGAATCAAGGAAGAACAATACCAACACATTCTATAATTTCATATATTTTGATAGAGCAAGCAGTTGAAGAAATAAAAATAATCATCTAACAACAATTATTCTATAAGATTCTTAAAAGAGAGAAGCTCAGTCTTTGTGAAAAGACATCAAGAAGTATTGTGCTATGCTTAAAGATTGCAAATAGATTGTGGGTGGGGAGAGCAGATAGTCAGAACTTGTAATGGATGTTATGAAATGAGTTTACAGGGAGGTTTTTGAAATTTCAAAATTAAGAGGGATGCAACTTGTAATTTTGTAAACTTAGAGCGGAAGTCTCCGTAAATAGCCCTTCATAGTAATTTGAATCTTGGTTTGACCGCAACCTTGCTAGATGACCAAAATTGGCAATGAAGCCCATTTTGTTCATTTAAATTTTAGAAGCTGAGCTAGACGCGGAACAAATTTTGATGCTTGGTTTGTCATCAGTCAGATTTATCAAAGATGCTTGAGTCTTGTGGCGTCTAAAGAACATCAAGACTTTGTTTTTCCAAAATTCATGGCAAGAAGAGTATGCCGCCAACATAACTAATGTAGATGTTTGTGGGCATATGCGCATGCTATCACTAAAAAATTAATCCCTGTAGATGTTTGTGGGCATATGTGCATGCCATCACTAAATGATTTTAGCCGGACGTGAGTGCATTTTGTAAAAAAAAAAATCATTTGAGGAATCAGGAAATAAATTTGACTAAATAAAAGTAGGAAATAACAACGAAATCAAATTACCTGAATCGAAGAAATTGTGGTTAATAGACGATGATGACTGAGATGCAGCAGGTCGGATGCAGATGTTCACAGGGTTTCCATTTGAAGGTCGTGCAATTTGATAGGTCGTCGGTTGTGTTCAAAGAGGAATCGCATGTTGGTCGCTGAGGAGTCCCCCGTCATTTTGCTGTGATGACCTAGATGGAGACCTGCAATAAATTTGATTTAGAGAAATAAGAGTGAATGGGAAACAGGAGAGGAAGAGAGATCGACGGCTTACCTTGTACGCGAAATGGTGGACATCGGGTTGCGGGATGGAAAGTTGCAATAAAATTGATTTAGGGATGTAGGAACCGTAAAAGAGAAGATCCGTGGCTTACTATATGTCGGAGATGTTGGTCGGCAGGATGCGGTAGGAATGAAGAAACATGACTTGGAGATGGCTGAGCAGAATGGCTTCCTAAAGAGTAATAAGGAAGAGCGGAATATCGGAATGTGACTATGTCGAAGAGCGCAGTGAGTCGCTTCTGTCATTGGCATGGGAGGAGAAATAGTGATGGTTACCCAAACCTGCGCGGAAGAAATGGGGAAGAAATCGCGAATATCGCAATTTTAAGGTGAACGAAGATGGTGATTTTAAAAGAATTAAGCCCTAATACGGGCAAATGACCAAAATATCCCTTAAATTTGCTCACAAAAGCTGGTTTTATGAGGACATTTCAGGATTAAAATGTTACACTATGTTACATCATGGGCTGATTACGTCCTTGTTTATAGTATAAAGATGTTGTTTTGAACTCTTATTACAATTGCCACTTTATTGTAACTATATCCATATTATATTAACATATATATATATATCTACTATTATACAAAAACTACTCTTTGGTGAAACATTGTCTGATGTCTCTATATTGCCCTTATAGTTGTATTCATAATTACACAAATATATATTGAGTAGAGATAAAGTCAATATCTTTTTGGGTAATTACACAACTTTGCAATATTTAAATACAAAAAATAAAAATACTAGGTATCCTAAACTTATGGCCTATAACTAGAAATGACAAAAGAAATATTAATGTTTTAACGTTAAAATATAATTTGTTTTACAAAATAAAAATTATATTTTTGATTTATATTTTTTTACGGTCATTTTGAGTACTCATATGTATATGTTGCGGGCGGGTACTGTCCACGATAAATGTCGCCGCCCGCGACAAATGTCGCCGCCCGCGACAAATGTCGCCGCCCGCGACAAATGTCGCCGCCCGCGACAAATGTCGCCGCCCGCGACAAATGTCGCCGCCCGCGACAAATGTCGCCGCCCGCGACAAATGTCGCCGCCCGCGACAAATGTCGCCGCCCGCGACAAATGTCGCCGCCCGCGACAAATGTCGCCGCCCGCGACAAATGTCGCCGCCCGCGACAAATGTCGCCGCCCGCGAAAAATGTCGCCGCCCGCGACAAATGTCGCCGCCCGCGACAAATGTCGCCGCCCGCGACAAATGTCGCCGCCCGCGACAAATGTCGCCGCCCGCGACAAATGTCGCCGCCCGCGACAAATGTCGCCGCCCGCGACAAATGTCGCCGCCCGCGACAAATATCGTCCCCCACGACAAATGTCGTCCCCACGACGAATGTCGCACCACCGACGAATGTCGCATCCTGCCGAATGTCGCACCCCGCCGAATGTCGGACCCAGCCGATTGTCGCACCTCCGCCGAATGCCCCCAGGGCCGAAGGCCCGTGCCTGTCACTTGTATATATATATATATATATATATATATATATATATATATATATATATATATATCCACATCTATCTACGTTGCTTTTAAAAAATCTTCTCTAACCAAACACGCAAATCAAAACCAAAAAATTAATTCTCACGCCTCCACGTTGCATGCCTAAAAAGTCACGGGAGCCCCAAATTTGAAACACACCCTCCTAAATAAAAATTAGGTCCGAGTGGCAGACCTAGAGGATGGTCCACTCACCATTAGATTGTGGGACTCATGATCACACCACCAACAAATTTCGTGATTTTTAAAAAAATAAATCAAAAGAAAATGATATCCCGTCCAATTTTAAAAATCTTGATATCCGGTCAATTTTTTTTAAATTTTTAAATTTTTTTTATAGCAAAACAAGATTTTAAAATGACGAGAAAAAAAATTAAATAACACTTTATATTTTTAAATATACATATATTTTTTCCTTAGGCTAAAATCAATTTTTCTGATAATGCGCGGACCATCCTTTAGATCCACCACCCGGACCAACAAATTTTCCCACGCTCCTTTATTATTGGGTGGTGATATTGGTACACCAATACACCATATATGGCTATTGATACCCCATTTCAAAAATTAAAACCTCATTTTTTACAACCCTAAATCTAATATTTGTACCCCTTCTCATCCGACGCCATCCCGCTCGCTGCCCGTCCCGATCCCGGCCCCGCTCCCGACCCCTCCGCCTAGGTCAATATCCCGGCCCCGCTCCCCGCTCCGCTCCCGGCCCCGCTCGGCACTCCGCCTAGGTCAATCTTCTTCTTCTTCTTCTTCTTCTTCTTCTTCTACTAACACTTGAATACATGATTTTCTGGACTGATAAGGAAATTAACAGTTGAATACATGATTTTCTGTACTAATAAGGAAATTAATTTCACGAAATCTGGACTCATTTTCTTCTTCTTCTTCTACTAACACTTGAATACATGATTTTCTGGACTGATAAGGATATTAACAGTTGAATACATGATTTTCTGGACTGATAAGAAAATTAATTTCATGAAATCTGGACTCATTTTTTGGACTGAATTTCAGTCCAGATTTCACAAGAAATCTGGACTGAAATCAGTCCAGATTTTTCAAGAAATCTGGACTGAATTTCAGTCCAGAATTCTTGTGAAATTCAGTCCAGTTTTCCAAAAAAATTGGCCCTAGTTTGGAGGTATTATGGCTGATTGCTTATTTATATTGTTTGTGTGTAGTTGTAATGTTGTAATATGTATTATGCAAGCTTAATTATGTGATTATTCGTCTATTATTTGCTAGGAATGACTTCAGAAAAAATGTTATTGTTGTGTAATGAAGAGTACTCTAAGGATACATTGTTAGATGTTGGAAGTCACTTCTGCACTGATTCGAGCTTTGAAAGTAAAGAGAAGTTGATTGAATGGGATAGGAAAATAGCAAAAAATTTGGGGTTCGTTATCATTATTCTGAGGGCAGATGTTATTACCTCTAGAGCATCACCAAGGGTAACACTGGGTTGCGATAGAGCCGGGTTACCTCCTGACACTTCAAATAGCAAAGACTACATTAAGAGAAACATAAGGAAATCTAGTTCGAAACGTTGCGGGTGTAAGTTTGCATTGAAAGGGCAACGAAATGCCGATAATGAATGGAAGGTTGTAGTAAAAAATGGTATGCATAATCACAAGTTCGTTCATCTTGAAGCACATCCGTATGCCGGCAGACTAGATGAAAATGAACCATGATTGTTCTCCAATACATTTATGGTTGATTGCACCTACAAGACCAACCGTTACCGGTTGCCACTACTTTCCATTGTCGGTATTACATCCACCAACCAGTCTTTTTACTCGTGCTTTGCTTTCATATCCACTGAAAATGAATCCAATTACATATGGACTCTTGAAGCTTATATTTGATGAAAATGTGGTGCCTAATGTATTTGTAACGGACCGTGAGATTGCATTGATGAATGCAATTAGAGTTGTTTTCCCACAATCAGTTAATTTGTTATGCCAAGTACATATAAATCGTAATATCTTGGCACATTGCAAAAGATATTTTAGTAAGAGCAAAGATTTTGATGCATTTATGTGTGTATGGCAAAAAATTATGAATTCTACTTCGGAGAATGAGTTTCATATGCGGGTGAATCAAATTATGATTGATTATGCTACAGATTATGCGGACGTGATTGCTTATGTTACAAATACATGGTTAGAACCCTACAAGGAGATGTTTGTTTCGTCGTGGGTTGATAAGTACATGCACTACGGAAACACGACCACCAACCGTGTAGAGGGGGGGGCATAGTAATCTAAAAAAATTCCTTGAAGTTTTGGTTGGAAACCTCACCACGGTATGGAAAACGTTCGACAATATGATAGATTTACAACACACTTAAATCAAAAAAATGTTTGGTCAAAGTCGGATGCATGTTTTTCCGAGTTTTAAATCTGTGTTTTATTCCGAGCTCATTAGTAACGTCTCAATTGGCGCACTAGAGATAATAAAGAAGGAGGAAGATACAATAAAATCAGGGTATGTTGATCACGGGCAATGCACACATAAGAACCGATACACACTTGGCTTGCCTTGTGCACATGAGCTAGTTATGTACTTAAAAGAGAGCAACGCATTTCCTTTATGGATGGTGCACAAACAGTGGCGACAATTAATTTTACATGACAAAGAAGAGTTCAAGGTGAAGGAAGAAGAGAACGAGTGTGTTGATATAAAGAATGACATTGAAGGAATATTGCAAAAATATGGCAACATTAGTGATCTTCAAAGAAATGAGAATAGAAGAAATTTACGTGAACTAGTGAACTCGGATGCAAGCCAAACAAAAGAACCTAAAATGCCTATAAAATTGAAAGGCTGCCCGAAGGGAAGTTTGAAAAAATTTATGGAGGATTATAAATCCACGAAAAGAGACCCTTCACATTTTGAGTATGTCCTAAATGAAGAACAACAGAAACAACAACAATGTGAGGTTAAATTGGTGAAGGCGGCAAAGAAAATTCCAATGAGAAGAGACAGTTTTCTTGAAAATGTACGCAAACAAATGCCACCAAATGTGCGTACATATCTCATTGATGTCATTGATGTTTTAGGGGATGGGCATTGCGGATACAGAGTTATTAGTCAAGCTCTACAGATGGGAGATAATTGGATGCAAGTCCGACACGATCTAGCGGGCGAGCTACATGAGAGATCATTATTGTACACTTACATATTTGGGACTTCAAGGAGAGTGGAATTATTAAAATCACTCGATTGTTGGAAAGCACCGGCCCCAATAGATAAGTGGATGACAATGTCTGACATGGGGCTACTATTTGAATCTTGCTACAACATACAACTTGTTCATTTCTCTGCCCAACAATCATTCACGTTTCTACCACTACATTCAGCTCCGCCGGACATTAGAACGATTGTTTATCTCGGATATATAAATGACAACCACTTCATTGAGTTGCGGATGAATGATGAATGCCCACTCCCGCCTTTGTTTCCAGTGTGGACAAGATATCATGAGCATATGGCAGTGCAGTGGGAATTTCCATATGTTACACGACTCCTTTGATTATCAGGTATGTAAGTATTGCAAATTTTTAGTATTAATATCTTAACTTATTCGAATTTTTTTTTAATCTAATATCGTGGTTAATTTGCAGAGTTCACATTCTATATAATACCGTTTTGGAGAAAGATGAGATATTCATATGCACTACAAATTATGAGGTAAGAATAATAAGACAAATTTCAATTATTATTTATTAATTTGTCTCTTGATAATTTAAATTTGATTTCACTATGTTGTAGGGACATCAACTTTTGAGCGGACGCTTACGGATGTTGTACTCGTGTTTTTGGCGATTATTTATATTGGAAACTAACTTTGTGTCGCAACACATTTTGAGTGATGGCTAATTGATGACTTTTAATTTTTTGTACACGTTGCATCAATGTAATTTTGTAGCGATATATTTTGAGCAACAATGAAAGCTAAATGATAACAATCAATATAATACTTTTATTGCACAACATGTGATTCCTAGTGTTTTAATTAGGCATCGTATGTTACCGTTTAAAATTTTAAACTTGGGGTATAAATAGCGAGTGGGTGTACAAATATATTTTTGAGGTGTACAAACAGTCATGGGTTATAAATAGCCATTTATGGTGTATCAATATCACCACCCTTATTATTTCGGCTCCTCCCTACCCTGAAAATTTCACGACTCCCCGCTCCTCCAAGCCGAAACCCATTCCTCCTCACAATCGCAAACCCCAGTGTCTCCCCCCAAACTGCCGCTGCAAACAGCCGCTGCTCCACATCCCCTCCCAATCGCAAACCGGCGCTGCTCCAATCGCAAAAAAAAAACCTAGCATCTCCTCCCCGACCTCTTTGCTCACCGCCGCCCGTCGCCCATCCCAGTGCTCCCCCGTCGCAGTGCTCCGCCTGTCGCAGTGCTCCGTCCGTCGCACTTCTTCTGCCGTCGCAGAACTTCGCCGCTGGGTACGACACCCACCCCCTCCACCGTCAGTTCTCCCTCACTGTAAGCTTTCCCTCAACCCTCTTCCACAACTCACTCTCGCCTGATTCTCTCTCCCCCATCTCTCATGGCACGGCAGAGCATGGCAGAGTTCTGCCTCTGTTCTTTTTACTGATTTATTTATGAACTTAATGCATTAGATCACCATAGATAATAACATTAGGTTCAGGTATTTATTTATATGATCTTAATGCAAATGCTTGGTTGTTACCAATGATGAGCAGGACCACTTCTTCCAGGCTCTAGAAAATGATTTCTTCACTAAATGGAAAGAAAGGCCACCAGGTGATAAAATACTTTGAAGTGTGCTCTACTAATTCGTCTTCTTCTTCCAAACCAAGCATTTGCTTCGTTCACTTCCTTCATTTTGAATCCTATTCTAATAGTCGAAGATAATTGTGGTGTAACAATTTATTTTTGATCAATCAAAAATATTGGAATTTCTGACCATCAAGTCGGAGTTGTAGCAAATACTTATAATTTTTTGCTTTTTGAGATGTCACAAAAGTGGTAGCAAATGAATTCTATTTTTGATCAAACAAAGTGACTGAAGCATGGGTTTTATGCGGGCGGGGCACAGGCGGCGGCGGCCGATGACAGCGCCGGTTGCATCGAACACAAATTGACATCCTCCTTGAGTGCGCCCAAGGCAACTAGAAGCATCGAGCACGACCTGCCGGCCGTGAAAAGATGCTAGTTACTATAAAAAAGAAGCCTCTCCACCGACACATGTCAGCCCACACAAAAAACACACTCCAACATCCACCCTACAAAATTTCACGCTTTATCATTCCAAATTCAAGAGGAGTCCCACATTCAAAATGAACGCTGCTTTATTTCTCCCGCTAATCCCCACATAAAAATTAAAGGCGATACCCGATTTTGGCTATTTGTATCTCCATTATTAACCGCACCCCGTTTTTTAACTTCTCAAAGATCCTCGGTCCCTCGCTCACCCAACCCTAATCGCCCGAAAAAAAACGCTCCTCCTCCCGGAACTATGCGCCTCCATCGGACCAATGCTCCGTGACCCTAAAACGCTGCTGCCGCCGTCCGTGGTCTCCGCGCTCAGTGCATCTTCGCCGCCCCACACCTCCACGTCTGCGTCTTCCCTAAGGTCTGCGGCCACCGGACATCCTCTGTGATTTCCCCTGATCAACCGCAAGAGTAAACCGCCGCCACTGCCGACTCCCTGATCAACCCTCGTCATTGTTCTTCCCTAGGGTATGCTTTCATTCTTGCCTAATTTTATAGTTGTTATGTGCTTCCATGAGTTTTGTAGTTCCTATTATATATTTCTTTGCAATACGATGGTTGAAGACTGTAAAACGATGATAAGAATCAAATTTGGTAATGTTACGAACTAAATTTGCTGTGTATGAAATGGTTGGCTCTTCCCACGCCGAGCACTTCTCCATCCTCTCCACGCCTCCATCACATTTCTTTGTATCGCTTGCACTTCTCCATCCTCTCCACGCCTCCATCACATTTCTTTGTATCGCTTGCGTTCTTCCCTAAGGTATGGAAATTGTAACATACATGAATGGTTCATGTATTGAGTATGTCCTGTCTTATGTTATAATTGATCTAATGGCATTATTTGACTTCACTCATCATTGGTGTTACACAATTGTCTATGCATACAACCATATTAACTCCTGTTTCAGGACGTGTTCTCTTTTTCGTTTTCGTAAAGGAAAGAACCTTTACAAATGTTGTCGAGTACAAGTGCAGCACGCCTCGGTAAAGAAACAGTTGTTGCTACTGCACTTACCAATCAACACACATCCCAAAGACATCCTCTCACTACAAAGGAAAGCTCATCGCAGGAGTGACATTTAAGCCGCGGCGGGCGAACTTTGTTGTTGCCGCTGCAAGCGGCCTCTCTTTTCCCCTCTCTCGATCTCAACCATCAATCCCAACCGTGAAAGTAACCGTCTGCTCGACAGTTCCTAATCAACCTCCCGGCTATCTCCGCACTCGGATCAACATCCTCCTCTCCTTTATCCCCGCATCCCGGATCGATCGTGCTCCACTCTCGAGCAAGCTAGTGGAAGTTCGCATTTTCCGCATCAACATTAACACGCGGCCTTCAGATCTCGAACAGGCGGTGAAAATCAACGGTTACTCATGTCAGACCATCAGCCTGCTGAGAACCTTGCTCCTTCAAGTCCTAGTGAAGATCCTCTCTGGAAAGCCTTGGAGCAATCGCGTAAAGAAACTGTCCAACAGTTCCAAACAATCAACCGTACTCTAGATGCTATCACGCAGCGATTAGAAATGCAATCTGCAGCAGCACCAGTTCCTCCAGTCAATCCAACACCAGCGTTGGAGAATCCGCAAACTTATCCATTATTGGAGAATCCGCAAACTCCTGTCGGATCCATCGTTGGGTTTCCTCCATTCCGGTACAAGATGTTTCTCTTCTCTGGTAACTGATTGTTTATCCTACGTGCTACCTTTCTTGAATTCCAGACATTGCATGCTTCTTCAGATTCCAATATGAAATTGTAGGAATCTCCATTATTCAGACCCTTGCTTGGTTTTCCAACAACAACAACCTCCATTCCCTGATTTATCTTGCCTTATTTTTAAGAGCAGAACAGAGGTGATTATGATTACAATTTTTATAAAATTTGAATCTTAATAAGATTATGGATGTTTTAGGTATCGTAGGAAGAGCACTACCATATGTATGTTTTGCAATCATGTTCTCCTGCAATCGTATTTTGCCACAAAAATAATACAAAATCTCTTGAGATTTTATGATTTTCTACCCAGATTTAATTATTCCATGAATATCACTACATCGCTCTACTCTGTTTTTTATTTCTGCTGCTGTCATAAATCCTATGTTCAGATCTTTTTATGGTACTAATATATTGAAATATGAATTTTATTCATTATGACAACTTCAGGAAAAAAATTAAAGCTCCTTTTGTTTTTACTTCACAACTACACGTCCGAATGCTTTTGGAGGTATCTAAAAGTTGCAAATGTACTGTTGCAAGGTATAGATAGCTCTAATATTCAAGCTTTTTGGAAAGCCATAATTTTTTAATGATAGCTCTATTTAGTATCAATTTTAGAACTATAGTAGCTTGATGCCTTTCATTGGAAGCTCATGAGAAAGAAATAACATTGATTTCTATTTGTTGAAAGCTCACTGATCATATAAATAACTCCAATTTGCAGAGCTTTAGGCCAGACATCTCCATCTTGACGGCATTTTCTTTAGGCCAGACATCTCCATTTTTATGCTAATTACTTGCCATGCCGAAAGATGTCTGATGCAATGTGTGCCCACAGATCCATTGCTGACACTGCAACCACTGCCTCCGGTTCCTGATGACATGAAATTCAAGCATCCCAGAGTGTGTCTGCGTTCGTGTCGGACGATGATTCTCAGGAAATCAGCAAGAAAACAACTTTGCAGCCAGGAACTCCGAGATAGATCCAGGAACCAACTCCTGCTTCGATTCTCCGAAATTGTAAAACAGTTTTCGAAGCGGAAAACCATTCATTCTCCAGAACTCGGCACGAGGCCTTGCCATCCCCACAGATTCGAGTACAGCAAGCTCATGACAGAGTTCAAACAGGCAGGCCAGGTTGATCAAGTCATCAGGCTTATGCAGGAGATGAAAGACTTCAGCTTATGGCCCGACGTCGTCTGCTACACCATTGTTATGGACAGTTTAGTGATGGTGAATCGCGCTGAACAGGCCTTGGATGTTTTTAAAGAGATGATCTTTGCAGCCATAATTCCAGACACTACCTGCTGCACTGTGCTTGTAAAATTGTATTCTGTCTGTCTGAAACAATTTGATTCTGCGTATGAGGTCATATTATGGATGAAGAACTGCGGCTGTTTTCCTGATACTTTCACCTACACGACATTGATAGTCGGTCTCTGCTGGGACGGTAGGGTCGAGGAGGCATTTGGGGTCTTGGATTACATGCTGGAAGATGGATGTCTGCCCAATGTGTATACTTACACACCAATCGTCAACGCATACTGCTCCATGGGAAAACTTAGTCAAGCAAAGAATTTGGTGAAGACGATGGAGAATACTGGTTGCTTGCCTAACAATGTGACGCATAACATATTGATCAAAGCGTTCTGCAAGATTGGAGCTTTCGACGAGGTTGAAAAGCTTTTGGAAAAAAGCCAAGGGAACGGCTGGAAGCCGGATGAGATAAGTTACAGCACCTACATGGATGGACTCTGCAAGTTGGGAAAGATCGACCGTTCATTCCAACAATTAGACATTATGCTCGATAAAGGATTAGTTCCTAATGAAATCACTGTGAATATTCTTCTTGATTGCCTCTGCGGTTGTTCTATGGCTTGGGAGGCCAAGTGCTTGTTGGAGAGGAGTGCTGAATTGGAATGGGAGGTTGATGTTATCAACTATAATACTGTGATGAGCCGGCTTTGTGAGGACGGTAGGTACAGAGCTGTTCTCAAGCTATTCACCGACATGATAAAGAAGAGTATTGCTGCAAATTCGTGGACTTTGAGCATTCTTGTTCATAGTCTCTGCAGAGATGGAAAGCCTCGGAAGGCACGATGCCTACTAGATAGTGAAGGTTTAGTTGCTAATGTGGTAGCTTACACCATTCTAATTCAGTATTATTATCTCGCAGGGAAGGCCCCTGCAGTTTCAGTTTTGTTTTCTAAGATGGTGAAGGCTAACATCACCCCAAATTTTGTAACTTATGGTATTCTAATTGACTGTTTTTGTGGAGAAGGAAACTATGGCCAAGCTGTGTATTGCTTCCTCAGATCTCTTGAACAGGGGCTATCTCAGGAGCTTGGCGCACGACTAACTTATTGGTTGGTATCAGGGGGGAGAATTAGGCTTGTACAGTATATCATCGAACACATATCCAAACACGATATAGTTATTGACTATTGCATTTATTATTCGATTATCAAGGAATCTTGTAAGATGGGTTATTGCCAGAGAGCAGAATTGTACATAGTTTGCGGCATTCTGGATAAAATGTTGTGTTAGATAACTTCAACGGGCAACCCGTGTTTGAATTGTGGCTTGTGCCGCAGTGGATGCAGAATTTGGTTTAGTGGTGACTCTGTTTTTTCGTTGCTATGATACATTCTTCTTACGATACTTTGAGTACATAAGGTATAAATTCTTTTTGCTCAAACAATTATGAAAATTAAGCTCATTATGGAATGCTCACATTCTTTAAAGAACATATGCTCTTGATAGCTGTTTTGTCATTTCCCATGGTCAGGTGCTGTTCATATTTAGAACATGCTTTAAAGAACACTATAACTTTGTAAAAATTCAGCAAAGTTTGAGAAGGGAAAGGATTTTTTTTTTCTGGAAAATCTGGGCTTTGAGTTAATTCTGAACTTTTAAAAATGAACTCATTTGTCTTGAACATTTTAGGATTGTAATTGAGGATGTAATGAGTTCCTTTCCTCGTCCGTCACTTGCAACTGGAAGGTTTCATCGACATTCAAGATGCCCTAGCCAATTCTTTATCGGGCTAATGATATGAGGTGAAATAGGGTTAATATAATAAATGAACTAAGGGCGGTATGCATCCCGGAACCGGATCCATGGCTGGATCAGACACGTTCCAATCTTGATTTCATCAATAGAGTTACCTCAACAACGCATAATATTATCATTTCCAAAATTGCCCTTGCTATGTGGCAGTTTTCAGTGGCGGCCATGGGAAGCTCCACGTCACTTACTTCGCCGACGATCTCCTCCACTTCCTCCCTACTCTGTAAAATCAATCAAAAGCAACAAAAAAAGGAAGACAGCAGGCCACGGGAGTTCGCTTATGCTGCCGCTCTGAGTGTGTGTCTCTCTCTATTAGGGCAGGCTTTTGTTTAACATTCAGTTAGAACTGTAGCCTCTGCTCATCTTTTGAGTTCAATTTGAACTATATCCTTCAAGCCTAGTATAGCCGTGCGGGGGAGGTTGGGGATAGACAGTCAACGAAAATGCTGGTGAGAGCAACGGCGAGAATAGAGACGCCGTTCAAATTGCTGACGGCAAGATGGGAGCTGCATGAATAGCCTCGGGATGGGGTGCAGGTAAAGGATCTTATGGGTTAAAGAAGGTTTGGGTGCTTATTTGGTTGTTCTTAGGAAGGCTAATACTTTTTTGTTGGGTGTGCTGATAAAGTCACCCTTTTAATAGAATATTTACAGTCTTGTGATAATTATAATTCACATCTAGATATTTATAGGCTCATGCATTATTTGAAATCATTTTTTTATAAATTAAATAATTTTTTTGTCGATTCTATCATCTACATCAAATATTTTTATATGAGAACACAAATATAATATAAAGTTGGTTAATCGACATTAGAATAGAAAATTCATCGAAATAAGATGTACCAAACAAACAACAATGCATTATTCCCATAGTTTTATGAGCATCCAAAAATTAGTAGCAATGAAAAATACCATTACATTCAACAACACAACATGCTGCATCAAAATCTTACAAGAATTCAATGCGATTGATTTGATTAACAAATTGAAGGGGAAACAAAATAAGATCTAACACATTTTTTTGTTAAAAGAGTAATCGCAAGACTTGCCACAAGTTCTAATCGTTGATGAAAACTCCCAATGGGAGAGAATAGGAGGAAGGAGTCCAGCTGGGTTGAGGGAGGCCGGCAGCCTGGGGTGGCGGATCAAGGCGGAATCTGGGATATCAGGCAAACCAAAAAAAGAAGGGTCCAGAGAATGGTCCCATCATAAGGGTGAACAAATAAAAAAAAAGTAATACAAGAAGTGCTAAAAATAATTTCATTTCAAGGAACAACAAGAGCATATAAAGACAACAAACAAAAGAATTAATAATAATAATAGTAATAATAGAGGCGGCCTGGTGCACAAAGCATCCCTGCAAAACAAGGGTCCAGAGAGTGGTCTCATCATAAGGATGAAATATAGACAAACTTTATCCTGTATTGCATTTTTTTTAGAGGATTGATATTCGCAGTCCTATAATAGATATCCGCAGTCCAAAAAGTAAGAAAAAAATCCACCAAAATAAACCCTCTCTTTTTAGCTCGCACCCCAGGGTTTACTGTTGCCTTCCCCGACCACGCCCCCTCCTTCGCGTTCGCCAAAGCTTCAGAACGGCCTCTCCTGCTTCAAGCTCGCCGACAGCAACCTTCATCCCCAGATCCGGCGACGTCCTCTAGTGTTTCTACAGCAGTGGTGCTCCGGTGACTTTTTTCCAAGACCTAGGTCCTCCAACAATCTCCTGAAAAAAGGTTTGATCTCCTCTTCTCTTATTTTGGGTTTCGATTTCCTGAAAAAAAAATTCTGATCTCGTCAATGGCATATTGCAGGTATTCTCCTCTTTGCACGCTTCGTCGTCTCTTCGCACGCTTCACTGTCCTTTGAAATGGATGAACGGTTAGCCTAATATCTTCTATTAGTTTTGAAATTTGCTATTTAGGTAGTGCTTAATGTCATTGAGTTTAATGTTAATTGTAATGTGTTTTCAGTTCTCTTATTGAAATGGACATTAAGAATGAGAATCAGTCACAGGCTACGCAAATAGATGTTGGGAGTCATTTTGTTACTAGCACAGTATTTTTCAGTAGAGATGAGTTAATTGAATGGGTTCGTAATATTGGTAAACAACTTGGATTTGTTATAATTATTCAGAGAGCTGATCCAATAAATGATAGAGCGAAGCCTCGGGTCAAACTTGGTTGTGATAGAGGGGGCTTTACTCGTGCAAGTCAGAACAAGAAGTGTTGGGTGAAGAAAAATTTGAGAAAAAGTTCGTCTAAGCGATGTGGTTGTCCATTTCATTTGCAAGGTCAAAAATTTCTTGGCGTAGATGAGTGGACATTAGAAGTTAAGTGTGGACTTCATAACCACGAGTTTGTCTATTTGGAGGCGCACTCCTTTGCAGGTAAGTTAGATATTGAGGAACAAGAAATTGTTGAGAACATGTATGCAGCAGGTGTGAAGCCTAGAAAAATATTGTCTGCACTACAAACTAGAGATGCTACTAGCTCCACTACCATGCGTACTATTTATAATGAGAAGTCTAGACTCTATCGGAAGGAGTTGGCGGGTGGGACACCGATGCAATTTCTTTATAAGTCTATTGACCAAGCTGGATATGTGAGTTACAACAAGGTCAATGCAGTCACTAGTCATTTGGAGAGCCTCTTTTTTGCACATCCGCTATCAGTGCAGTTAAGCAATATGTTTTCAGATGTGTTCATCATAGACTGCACATACAAAACAAATCGATATCGGTTGCCACTTCTATCTATTGTGGGACAAACGTCAACTAATCTGACCTTTTTTTCAGCATTTACCTTTATATCTGATGAAACTGAATCTAGCTACACATGGGCACTGGAATGTTTCAAATCCACACTAATTTCTGTACCAAATGTGTTGGTTGTTGATCGAGAAATTGCACTTATGAATGCTATTAAGCATGTATTTCCACAATGCATGATTGTTTTGTGTCAACTTCACATTCATCGAAATATCTTAGCACATTGTAAAAAATATTTCAAGAAAGGGAAGGAGTGCGAAGAATTTCTGTATGACTGGCAACAAATAGTGAATTCTCCAACCATACATGATTTTAACATGTTATTTAACTCTTTGGGTTCTAAATATTCTGAAAAATATCCGGATGTACTACGTTATGTAGTAACGACATGGGTGGAGCCGTACAAGGAGTTGTTTGTTTCTGCTTGGATAGACAAGTATATGCACTTGGGTAATTCTACAACAAACCGTGTGGAAAGTGGACACAATCAACTAAAAAGGTTTTTAGAAGTTTCTATTGTAAACTTGACAACCGTGTGGAAATCTTTCAATCAAATGTTAAACCTTCAACACACTGAAATAAAGAAGACTTTCGGTCAAAGTTCGATTCAAGTAGTAAGTGGATTTAGAGGACCATTATACACTGAACTACTTGGTTCTATATCACTTTTTGCTTTGCAAGCTATCAAAAAGGAGGAGGAGTTGGTTAAGCGTGGTTGTCCCGATGTAGTCCAATGCTTACACAAAACAAGGTTTACAATGGGTTTGCTGTGCGCGCACGAGTTGATAAATTACATAAAAAGTTCAAGTGCCTTCCCATTGTGGATGATTCACAAACATTGGAAGCAACTACAAATTCAATCAACAACACAAGACCTACCGAATGTCAAGGTAGAGGAAGAGCCAATTAATGATATAAAGATTCTATTGGATGTTATCCTTGAAAAATATAACAACATTTCTGATATTCAAAAAAAGGAGCTAAAGAGAAAACTTCGTGAGTTAATGGATCCAACTACATCACAAACTTGTGAACCTTTACTGCCAAAAAAACTAAAGGGTAGACCAAAGGGAAGCACAAAGAATTATGATGCGGATTATAAATCAACTAAAAGAGAACTCTCTTTATTTGAGCATGCCCTTTTGAAAGATCAATCACCTATAAAGAAGATGAAACCTACACCAAGGAGTACACGAAAATGTCATGTTGGTAAGAACTTTTTGAATAGCGTACGTAAGGAAATGCCACCATACATCTCAAAATATATAGTGGATGCCATAAATGTGCTAGGAGATGGTCATTGTGGTTATCGGGTTCTAGGCCTAGCATTGGATAAAGGGGATAATTGGTTACAAGTGCGTGAAGAACTTTCTTTGGAACTCCGCAATCATGATACCTTGTACACAAACATATATGGAAGTGTAAGGAAGCAAGAGTTACAACTATCTCTTGATTGCAATGAAGCGCCCGCACCATTTGAGAAGTGGATGACCATGCCAGATATGGGGTTGATCATTGCATCGTGCTACAATGTCGCTTTGGTTCATTATTCACGTTTTCAGTCCTTCACATTTCTCCCTCTATATTCAGCACCTCCAGATGCTCGAAAGATCATTTATATTGGGTTTGTCAACGAGAATCATTTCATTCAATTAGTAATGGATGACAATTGTCCACTTCCACCTATTATTTCAATATGGCAAAGGTATCATGATGCAATAGCAGAAGCATGGGACATGCCTTACATTCCACGATTTAGAACTACACAATGTACCAAGCTTGCGGGTTCGATTGTTAATTTGGGTGATCCATAAACTCAAGGTATGCCTCTAATATTCCTTTACATTGCCTTGAACTCAAGGTATGCCTCTAAATATATAATGTTAGCTTTACATTCTTTTGGAGCAGGCTCTCATTTTGTTGTTGTAAAAGCTACAGCCCTAGTGATCTTCAAAAAGAGATGGAGAAATATAGATCTGGAGCAAACGTGGCATCTGATTCAGATGCTAAAGGACCTGTAATGACAATGACTCCTTTCCTCTTTGTGTCTATCAGAGAAGGTCATACCTTATTTTGTCTGGGCTACTCGGAGCAGTTTCATGGTGCTTGATGGCAACTGTTGTTGATAACATGTTTTGCTCAATCTCCATTGGGGGAAAACTGTTGAATTTTGCATAAACTGTTGTATTTAATCGCTCAAACCTTCTTTTGGGACTCTAAATGAACAATTTTGCGCATTTAAAAGTTTTTATTGTGGCAGAATTTTATTATTTTGGGTCCTAGTTGAAGTAATGTTTTTGGACTGCGATTATATTTTTGGACTACGATTATAATTTATGGACTGCGAATATCCATTTGTGGACTGCTAATATCAACCCTCTTTTTTTAAAAGGCTGCTTCCATAACTTTACCCTGCTTGAAGGGAACAATGCCTGACATGCATCCTTGGGATATGCCCCCGGGGACTTAGAAGCCCCTAAGTCCCTTAGCAGGGTCAGCAGTTGAGCTTGGCGTTCCTCCATTTGGCGCATCCGCTCCTCCACGGAAGATGCAAGCGTGACAATTATCTCCTCGAGGTGCGGCGTGTGACTGGCAGGCGAGTCGCTGGAAGCATGATCGTTGAATTCCTTGCAAGTTGGTGGCTGGGGTATCCATGGCTCAGGAAGCTTTGGATCTCGTTCGTCTGGATTGACTAGCGTCAAAGGGGAAGGAATAGTGAGAGGGGGTGGGTAGTTGGGGGGGGGGGGGGGGGGGGGGGGGGGGGGGCGATATCAACCAATGAAGGAGGCGGCGCAAGTGGGCGATGATCTCCAACGTCGGTGTTGGGATTGAAGGGCGACACAGGAGTAGGACAAAGGGGGCCGGGAAACATCGTGCTCCAAGGCTTAGGGTTGGGTTGCCTTTAGGAATTAAATTGGGGGAATAAAATAGGTTTTCTTTTTAAAATTGTTGGGCTGCCATTAGTCATAGTAGGGCTGCCTTTAACAACTCACTTTAGTAAATATAACATAAATTTCATTAAAATGTTTATTAGGATTCACACAAAAAAGTTAAAATTCTGATTTCTTATGTATGCAAGATAATTTAACTATTAAGCAATCCCAACTTTTTTGCTAAATTTAGATACACATCTTTAGTCTCCTAATTTTAAAAGCACAAAATGCAAGTATTTGCAATCTTAAAATTATTATCACCCTATTTTTTCCAAAGATTGAACAAAACATTATCTAGCAAAGACAGTCAAGTTATGAAGGTGTCACCCAAGTTTTCCTACAATTAATGGGAAAGAGTTGTGGGTTTCATGCCATTAAAAAAAATCTATGGGTCGGGTGAAATGCTTAGTATGATTTTACTGAAATATTTATTACTTTTTTATAAAGTAAATTATAAAAAGTTAATAAGGACATTTCTATAGTTATTTTAATATCCTATTTACTTATAATATATATATATATATATATATATATATATATATATATATATATATATATATATATATATAGTAATTATAGAGAGAGAACCGGTTCTCTGAACCTTATATAGAAAACCAGCAAATTGACCCCCTAAACAGTATTTTTAGAAAAAGTGATCAACATGAAAGTTGTAGATATCGACGAGATCTACAACTTTCATGTTGACCACTTTTTCTAAAAATGCTGTTTAGGGGGTCTATTTTCAAAAGGCGCGAAGGGGGGTCCGCGTATATATATATATACCGGGCGGAACCCCCTTCGCGCCTTTTGAAAATAGACCCCCTAAACAACATTTTTAGAAAAAGTGGTCAACATGAAAGTTGTAGATCTCGTCGATATCTACAACTTTCATGTTGATCACTTTTTCTAAAAATGCTGTTTAGTGGGTCAATTTGCTGGTTTTCTCTGTAAGATTTTAGAGAACTGGTTCTCTATCTATAATTACTATATATATATATATATATATATATATATATATATATATATATATATATATATATATATATATATATATATATATATATATATATATATATTAAATAAAGTTGATTGTGTTTTCTGTCAGGTCGTCGGTCACGCAGCTTCTAACTCCGTCAGCTCCGCTTCTTTGCCTCTGCGCGCACTGCATTTCCCCTCTCTCTCTCTCTATCCAGCTCTCTCTCTCTACCCTCCAGATGCCAACTTCGGAAGAAGGCGGCCACGGACACGTACCTGAAAATGACCCTCCACCGCTTCTTCGTCGTTGTTCATCGCTCAGCCCGGCGCGTGGCTCTTACACCGCTATTTCTTCCTCTTTACATCTCATCCCGTTGCACTCCTAGCGCTGCTCGCACTGATGCTCGCCCGGCCCGCCATCCCGCCGTTCTTCGCCCGGCTCTGGCTGGTTTAGCATTTTTTTCCCTCCACCGAGCTCTGCACCGCCGTTCTTCCTCCCGTGTACTGTCACAAAAGCTTTTCCCCGAAATTTCCCATTGTTTTGCACGTCGTCGGTCACGCCGGTTAATTCCCGAAAAACCCTCGCCGCTCTTCGCGCCGCTTACACCGCAGTTTGCCCCGCTGTTTTCAAGCATATCCTCGCCGCTCTTCTCGCCGGGTAAACCGCTATTTGCGCCGCTGTTTCCAAGCATATATGCTCATCGCTCGCTGCATCTCCTCCCTCCCTGCTTATCTTCCGACTGTGTGCCGTCTCTTAACTCAGGCAACTTTCCTACTCCGCCAGCCTTCCTCTCGCGCGCAAACAGTCCTCCTATACTCCCCGGTAAGCATTTCATTTCCTTTATTATTTCGTTTTTCATCTCCTCTATCAATTTCTGTTTTTGATTTTCGTTTATATGCTCATCGCTCGCTGCATCTCTTTCCTCCCTGCTTCTCTTCCGACTGTGTGCCGTCTCTTACCTCAGGCAACTTTCCTACTCCGCCAACCGCTCCTCTCGCGTGCAAAGAGTCGTCATATACACCACCGGTAAGCATTTCAATTCCTTTATGATTTCGTTTTTCATCTCCTCTATCAATTTCTGTTTTAGATTTTCGTTTTTTTGGATGTTTTATCCTTTCGGTTTCATAGATTTATGGCCTAGGTCACTCGCCCCTCATGCCCCAACCTTTGCTTTTGCCCCTCTATTTATATATATATATAAACTGACGGAACTAGGATTTAGTATTTAGTATTATCGAGGCACACTAAATTTTAAAATGCATTTTCAAATCAAAATGAGAACAAAATAACAATAACCTGCTTAAATAACTTGAATCATCATTTATATATAAAAACTGGAACAAATAATGGTGCAAAACATCAAAAAGCACCATACCAAATCATAATGGAAGAAATTGGGAGAACTTGGAACAATTTTAGCGAAATATTATATTCTTGGGCCAATAGTTAGAACTTGGGATTCTTTTGTCATAATTTGGATATTGATGCATCAATTGTTACCGATAGTTAGACTTAGGCGCCGTTTGCGGGGACTTATTTTCATCGGTCAAGCGGTTTCGACCGCATGAACTGGACCTTAACCGGTTCATGCGGTCGAAACCGCTTGACCGGTGAAAATAAATCCCCCCCAAACAGAGTCTTAGATAAAACCTCGATATTACAATATAGCCTTTTTTTCATTGTTTCTGTTCCTACATTTGGAGTCTTACAGATTAAATAGTCAATGACAATATGACATAGCTAATTTCATGAACCATTGAAAGTAGGAAGATATTATAAGAAACTGATAGAAGTTGAAATAATCATCTATTACCTGTTATCTACATTCTTCCAGAGTTTTGTTTCACTATTATCTGTTGTTATAGGCTATTCTGCGGCTTGCAGAATACAAAAGAGCAAAAGAGAAATTTCGAGTCTTAGAGGAAAAATCATCTATAGCCTGAAATGGTGAAAAAAGAGAGTGCAGTGAGCTTCATGGCAAGTAGAAATGGGGGAAACCGGAAAGAAACAGAAACAGAAAATCATCGAAAATAGATATTGAAGAGAGGAGAGACTGTGAGATCAAGGCGGAGATTGAGATAAAGGCGGTGATCGAGATCAGAGAAGACGCTCCAGAGAAGCTTGAATCCTCGAGAAGACGCTCCAGAGAAGACGTGTAGATGGCTGGATCTAGAAACCTGGATGACGGCGCACTTGGAGTGGTCTTGAGAGTACCGAGGGATGCACGCAAGGAGTGTGCACACGATGAAACGTGCACACAAAGGGACATGCGCAATAGGGGAGTGGACACGAGGAGGAACTTGCACATGGAGGGACATGCGCAAGTGGGGAGCACACACAAGGAGGAATGCACGCACAAGGGGACATGCAAATGTTGGAGGAGAGACGCGCGCAAGGAGGAACGCACGCAAGAAAGAACGTGCACACGTTGGAGGAGAGACGCGCAAGGGGAGCACAGGAAAGGAGGAACTCGCACACGAAGGGACATGTGCACGTTGGAGAGGAGACGCGCACAAGGAGGAGCGCGTGCACGAAGGAACGCACGCACGTTGGAGGAGAGACACGCACAAGGTGAAGCCCGCACAAGGAGGAACGCGCACACAGAGGGACGTGCGCCCGTTGGAGGAGAGGCTCGCGCAAGGGGAGCAACGTTTGTTTTGACGGAGCTACTTTCTTCTTCCTGCCTTAGGGTTTCGACTCCTTCGTTCCTTCCTCCATTTCTTGCAATTTTGGTGAAAACATTAGAGTAGTTGCAGCTCCACGGTAACATTAATTTATTTCATTTTACATTTAGTTTTCACTTATTTTGCTCTGTTTTATAAAATGGCAAGACTCCTCCATTTCTTGCAATTTTGGAGCATAACTTTGATGAACACAGTAGATTATTTAGTTGCTGCTCCACGGTAACTTTGATGAATCCAGAAAAAAACGTTTAAAAATCAAAATCTTCTCTCCGTTCTGATTTACGATTCAAAAAATCTGAAACTTTGTGGTTTCAGATCTACAGTGAGCACAATCAGTGGCGATAGGAATTTGGCCAGAGTGAAATAGCTTCATTCAGATCTGTAGAAATGAGGCATATAAGAAATCAAACGAAATCAAAATCAGTAGTGCGGAGGCAACAACAACTTGAAATCAGATTCAAAACTGAAAATCGGAAATCATAAATCTGAGATCCTAAATCTGAGGTGATAAATCTGAAATCAGTTTTGATTTTTAAATCTAAAATCATAATCCGAAATCAAAACAGATTTGATATTCATTAATTCCCGTTTTTTTTGTTAGTTTTAATTGTAGTTCTGCTTTTCATTTCAGTATAGAGTTCCGTTTGGAATTCTGATTTCATTCCAGTTTGATCAACCTTTAGAGTTCAGTTTTCATTTCAGTTTATATTTCAGTTTTCATTAATTATCATGTTCATATGTTTATTTCAGTTTTAGAATTAACTATGAGAGATATTTATTTGTTTAATCAACTATATTAACTATCATGGCAAAAAACCTTCACCGCTCTTCGCTCACCGCTATTCCCTGTCGTTGATCGCCGCTTTTCTCCAATCTACCCCTCCGCCGCTTCCGCTGCGTGCTAATATCTGCGCGTTCAACAACGCAGCTCACATTTTCGCCGCTGAAGGGGACACATAAAGATACATAAAATAAAATAAAAATGATTTGAACTTTGACTATGTCGAATAAAAGATCAAAACATCTTCAAGAAGCTCGGGTGCTAATTGCTACAACATTACCATTGAATGAGAGACCTCACTCAGCAAGTAGCTACTGATGGAATAGTTTAGTACAGATCTGTCTACATGGCTGCGAAAGATATCGCGACTTAAAAGAGTAGAATAAAAAAATTAGTTGAAACTTGGTTCAAGGACCTTAGATTAAATGTAGAGATTATTATAAAGAAAAAATGCAGTGTAAATTTATCACAATGTTTTCAGCACATCTACATTTTCTCACAACGCATGATGTTCTAAATTTTCAGTTAGGGGATCGGCTTTCAATGATTTCACTGCTCATGTATGTTCTAAATGACAGATTGAACATCCTCTCACTCTGAAGTTATTGCCCTGCTGGTTCCCTTGCGAGCAGTCCTTCAGTTCTTCAGCCCCTAAATCAAGGTGACCACTTCATCCCTTCGTGTGGACTTAAGAGTGAACTTTATTTCTTCAATGTTCAAAGATCTTTAATTAGATTGTTCATAACTTTTTGAATTTGTCCTACTTTTTAATTAGTTCTTCACTATTGATACATTACTACCCAATGCTAAGTAAATTGAACTGATTTTTTGTATCTCATTCAAAGTTTTTTTACTGTCTATTGTTTGTCCAACAACCAATGCTTAAGAGAACCAATTTGGCTATTGTACAAAAAAAAATGCAACTTTAGAACCTGTACTACCAAAATTGAATTTGTCATTTGCAAGAATTACTTGGTGAACCGTGTGTTGTTGAATTATCCCATCCATATGTTCTTGAATCTGGCGCTTTTAAACTCTGAATAAAAAAAAATTGTTGATGGATTGTTCTCAAAATTTAATATATTGGATTTGGTATGCTGATTAAAAAATTTATGTTCTTTAAATGTGTGATTAAAAATGTACAAAATTATTGTTGCATATAACTTTTCTAGATGGATGATGAAAGTTTCTTTTTCTCAGTAATTATGCTGAAATAACTCAAGCCTTCGGCTCACTACCCTAGAATACGAGCATTTTCGCACGGGCTACGCTCGTGCTCGATGTTTTTTGCATCGACAGTACCCCAGCTGCGACGGTACCTCCGCCCAAACTCGGCCCCTCTACGACACTTTTATTTGCACTGAACTTTTAAACAGGGGCTTGCTGTTGAATGATTTTTTTATATAAATGTTTATCAGTGTTTGATCTACAAATTACAATTAACAGTAGTTTATTGTATTAGAAGTTTTTTTTAATGGCAGTGATAAGCATTGTCATGTCAATTTCCTGAATGATTGTAAGTTCTGTGATGGAATCTGGATATTAGACTATCACCAAAATTAGAAACAAACATTGACTCAATCATACTGTTTTTTTTCTTGCCAGATTCGGAGTTCTGTGGGTCTCTGTGATTGTGAATAAATATTTACTTGAGAAATGGCAGAGATTAAGATTGCAATACATTTTTTGATTTACGCCGGTTATTATTATTTTATGTTTAGGGATCGGAGACTGTTTTGATGGGGTCTTTGTTGAGCTTGCCTGTTAACAAATCTCAAGAAAAATTGCGTTTTGATTCCTCTCAAGCCGAATTCTGCAACAAGAGGTTGAAGATGTCGTCGTCAATCTTTGTCAACGAGAATCCCAGACTTATCCCGAACATACCCGATGAAATTTCCCAGCAGATCATTGCGAGGGTTCCTAGGATTCACTACTTGAAGATGAAGTTGGTTTCGAGGGCGTGGAAATATGGCCAGAAACCAATCGAGGGTTATTCTTTTTCATGAGTGGAAAATTTGGTTTTTTTAGATATCGTTCTCTGCTTCTGTCCTTCATTGATGAAAGAGTTCTGAACATATAAATAGTTATATTTCTATGGAGGATTTATTAAATTTTGTAGCCATATGTCTGTTAGTAGGAGTGTAGAACTAAAGAAGCATAAAACTGGGGCATAATACCATGAAAATCCGTAGTTCAAACCCCTTTTTGACCCGAATATCTAATCCTTGGCGATTTGTGCAGTTATAAAGAGGTTGTGCACTCATTTTTGGGTTTGTTGGTTAATAAAAAGAGAAACATATTCTCTACTTTACCCCCTCAATCAGGCTTATACGTATGAATTTTGACTGTAACTTCCTTCTTTGCAGAGGTTCTGGCATGTAACCTCCTCATTGACAACTTCATCGAACAGTGAGTTCTCGCACATATGTGTTTTGCAAAAAATCTTATTATAGGTCCATTTTATATTTTCTTGATTTCCATGCCTATCATTCTATTTATTTGGACAAACAATTGTTTGTCATAACTTCACCTGTTCTGCTTGCACAAGTTCTAATGATGTGAAAAATGTAATGTTTCATTATAGGTCAATTTATATGTTCATGGGTATATAAATTCCTTGGTCTACTTCTTTTTAGTGCATCATAATATAGATCTATTTTACATTCTTTTATGCTCTGAAATATAGGGAGTGGTATCGCCTCAACACACAAATATTTGCACTTACTCAAATAATTATGTTTTTTCTCAGGCATCCTGATGAGTGTGAATGGTGATCTTCAAGATAGAGAGAACATCAACAAATGCTTTGAAGTAGCATCGTTGATTTTCATGCACTTACCCAAATGCATGAATTTTTTATGTAAAAAATATCATGATGAAATTAAATAACTTCTATTTTAAAGGTTTTATTGTTTAAATTTCATTAGGCATGTATACAAAGTCAGGTTTTTGAATAATTCATGAGCAACAATCAAGTCCGTTCCGTTGACAAAAACTCTATAAAATGATCGCCCTGCTAACTCTGCTGATAGAAGAACTACATGAGGAGAGGAATTTTGAAGCTAAAAATCTGTAATTATGGGGTGCAACGTGTCAATTTTATAGATTCAGGGTGCCTGACATGAAACTGCGGATCTTGACATGATATTGCGGATTCATGCCTCAACAAATTCACTCTTTTTGTGAATCGACAGGAATGAATTTACTGAACTCTATGATTCATTATTTTTACAATAGTTCATTATTTCGGTACTTACAAGCTAAGTTTGATTAGAACCTCTAAATTTATGTTTGAAAGATTAATCTGATCTACTTGAATCACATATTGAAATTGTATACTATTACAATAGCTGCTTCTCTGCTTGGGTTGGGCATGGTGCTTTCACTACTGCAACAAACCAGCAACTTAAGATTTGATTTTTTTTCTTTAGGAAATGTTAATTTATACTTTTCAAATGTAATTCTAGGTGTTAAACAATTTGAGGATCAACTGTATGCTGAGATGGTAAATCCAAAACCTGGGGTTTCTTTCCCCAATGTCGGGAGGCCGGGGTGAACAGCCGACCGCGCGATCACTCTAATTTGTGGTTAACGGGATCATTTTGCGGCTTGCAGAACAATTTGCTTTCCATTTTCATGATTTGCATTAAATGTCGTCATCTCTGTTATTTTACCGCTGTAGAGTGTGCGGGGCAGTGATCTGTGGCCTTAGCTTTCTGAGAATTTAAATACTTCTCAATCAATGTTTGATGTTTATTTTGTCTCTTATTTTGGAAGACATGATATTTTAGTTATTTGAAGGCGACGATTGACTGTAAATGATCATGATTTTACATTTGTGAGAGTCGAATCAGATAAGGTTGGAAGAATAGTTTTATTTCGCTGCAAGTTTTCTCTCATATACATTTCTATTTCCGATGATGTGTGTAAAATGTAAGAAACCGGGCGTGCCGAGAAGAGGCAAAGTCGAAAAACAGAAAACACAAAAGGGATGCAGAGCAAACACAAGCACAGAACACAACACCACAAATACAGAGGTTCACCCAAAACCGGGCTACGTCCTCTCTCCCCTTCTTCTCCTCCTTCTTGTATTCACCAAAAGATTACAGGTTACAAAAGGTTACAAAGGCCAAAGCCGACCCTACCTTCACCTTCTTCTGGACAAGAAATTACCCGAGAAAAAACTCCCCTGAACGACGCCTCTAGCGATAAACCTCGTATACGTCTTCTTCAGGAAATACGCAGCCGTCAATCTCTCTGAAATTTGCTTCACTTACCCTAATTCCCAAAAAAAAGGGATATAAGTACTCAGGAGTAAAAACGACTCAAACGTTGAACGCAGAACCGAGCTCGACGCTCGGGCGTCGACCGGAGGTCGACGATCTCACCCGAGGTCGACGCTCGACGCATCAGCGAAGGGCGACGCTGGACGATCCAGCAGTGGTCGACGCCCCAGACAGAGCTCGACGCTCGACGCACCAGCTGAGGTCGACGCTCGACGCCAGCTGAGGTCGACGCTCAAGCGTGAGCTCGACGATCGTCGACCTCTCCTCAAACAGAGGAACAAGAATGCATACAGGGGCTGCTTCACACTCCCTTGCCTCTAAGCTCACTTGGGCTAACCCGGTGTGAGAAACAAGAGGCCCTGAAGTGATCCACCACCCCAACATTCTCCCACTTGGTGGAAACCTTCAGCAAATGAGAGCAGCTCCTCCAGACTTCCTCTTCAAACCCACTGCTGTAGCACACCATTCAAACTTGGCAACAGGCACAGCCTTGGTTAAGAAATCAGAACTGTTCTCCTTAGTGTCAACCTTCTCCAGTTGCACTACCTGCTTCTCCACCTTCTCCCTGATGAAGTGAAACTGGATGTCAATGTGCTTGGTCCTAGCATGGAAAGCCGGATTCTTGACTAACTGGATAGCCCCTTGGCTGTCACACCACAACCTCACAGGACCCTGCTCAAAACTGAGCTCCCAGCACAACCTCCTCAACCATATGGCTTCCTTACAGGCATGTGTAAGGGCCATATATTCAGCTTCTGTCGACGAGAGTGCAACCACTCCTTGCCGTCGACTCATCCAACTGACAGCACCACCAAACAGGGTAAAGACATACCCACTGGTGGACCTCCTGCAGTCCAGATCACCACCCCAGTCAGAGTCCACGTGTCCAACCACGTCCAGGACTCTCCCATCAACAGCACCTTCAAAGCAAATAGAGTAGTTTGAAGTGCCGCGAAGATACCTGAACACCCGCTTCACAGCGTTCCAGTGCTCCTTCCCAGGTTTGGCCATGTACCTGCTCAACACTCCCACTGCCTGTGCGATGTCAGGACGAGTACAAACCATGGCATACATAAGGCTCCCCACAGCACTAGCATATGGAACCTTCTCCATGTCTTCCATCTCCTCATGTGTCTTGGGACACATCTCCGCAGATAATTTCTCCCCAACCGGCATAGGGGCACCAACAGGTTTACAGTCAGCCATGTTGAACTTCTTCAACACCTCTTCGACGTACCTTTGCTGCCCCAACCACAGCTTCTTCTTGCTTCGGTCTCTGGTAATTTGCATCCCCAAGATCACACTTGCTGGCCCCAAATCCTTCATTTCAAACTTGGCCGAGAGCAGCTTCTTCACTTGTTGGATCATCTTAACACTATTCCCTATGAGCAGCATGTCATCTGCATAGAGTGTCAAGAAAGTGTAGTGCTCTCCCTTCCTTTGGATATAAATGCAGTGGTCCGAGTTCGACCTTTCAAAACCTGATTCCAACATGTAGGTGTCGAACTTCTGGTACCACATTCTCGGAGACTGCTTCAGTCCATATAGGGACTTCTTCAACCTGCACACCTGATCCTCCTTGCCCTTGGCCTCAAATCCTTCAGGTTGCCGCATATAGATCTCCTCCTCCAAATCCCCGTGAAGGAATGCCGTCTTCACGTCCATTTGCTCAATCTCCAAATCATGCACAGCGGCAATGGAGAGAACCATCCTGATAGAAGTGAGCTTGGCTACCGGCGAGAAAATCTCGTCGTAGTCCACACCTTCAACCTGCGAGAACCCCTTGGCAACCAACCTTTCCTTGTACTTCTCCACAGTGCCATCTGCCTTCACCTTCTGCTTGAAAACCCATCTACTCCCAATGGCCTTCCTCCCCTTTGGAAGCTTGCACAGACTCCAAGTCTGATTCTTCCTCGGGGAAACCATCTCATCCTTCATAGCAAGCTCCCACTGATTTGCATCAGCCATCGACCTTGCATCCTTGGCTGAAATGGGATCTTCTCCAAGCATACTCAGACAATATTGTGCTCCAACAGCACTAAGGGAGTACCGGAGTGGTGCCCTCCTCTCCCTTGTTGAGCGTCTCAGAAGTGGAACATCGGCAACTTCCTCTTCTGACTCATCACTAAAGTTCACTTCCTCCAAAACATCAGATTCAGAGTCAGAATCTGAACCAGTTGTAGTGGTTACCCGAGCATCCTCCAGAGGGGCCTCCTCCATGCTCCCTTCCACTACCAACCTCTCTGCAACTTTCCCTTTGTCCGCTTGTGTAGTGACTTGAGGACGGGCTTCATGAAAGACCACATCCTTGCTATACGTCACCGTCCTCGTCACCGGGTTCCAAAGCTTGTATCCCTTGATGCCTTCTTTGTAGCCCACAAAGATGCATCTCTCGGATTTCATATCCAGCTTCCCCCTTTTCTCCTTTGGAATGTGCACGTAAGCATCACACCCAAACACACGAGCATAAGCCAAATTTGGCTTCTTGAATATGGCCTCAAAGGGGGTACACCCCTTCACTGCAGATGTGGGGGACCTGTTCTTCAAATAATTAGCGGTAGCCGTCGCTTCAGCCCAGAACTCCTTCCCCAAACCAGCCCAACTGAGCATGCACCTGGCTTTCTCCATCAATGTCCGATTGAGCCTTTCCGACACTCCATTCTGCTCTGGAGTATACGGCGTGGTCTTCTGTCGTGCAATCCCCTGCTCAGTACAGTACTGCTCGAAGGCATCCGAGCAATACTCCCCTCCGTTATCAGAACGGAGAACCTTCACATTTCTCTCCAACTGGTTCTCCACCAGGTTCTTAAACTCCTTGAACCTGTCTAGAACCTCCGCCTTGGACCTGAGAAAGTAAAGCCAAGAAAACCTGGAATAATCATCAATAAAAGATACATAATACCTAGCTCCACCAAGGGATGGAACTGGAGTAGGTCCGAATACATCAGAATGGATCAAATCAAGAGGGCCAGTGGCCCTAGTCCCTGCTCCCTGAAAGCTAACCCGGTTCTACTTGCCGAGTAGGCAATGCTCGCAGAATCCAAAGCTCGAGGTGCACATGGGCACACCCTCCACCATCTGGCCAGATGCCACAGCCGACATCCCCTTCTCACTGATGTGTCCAAGCCGCTGGTGCCACAGCCTGGACTGCTCCTCCTGGTCCTCCTCTTGGCCTTCAGAGATGAAGGCCCCACTAGGCACCACTGTATCAGCAAGTAGCTTGTACAGTGTTCCATGCCTAACACCTTTGGCGATCACCATCGCCCCTCTGGTCATCCTGCATGAGTGCATGTCACAGCTGAAGCAAACTCCCGCATCAGCCATAGATCCCACCGAGATCAGATTCCTGCTCATCCCAGGAATGTGCATCACCCCCGGAAGGGTCTTCGTAGTCCCGTTGGCCATCTTCAGTCTCACCTTGCCACGACCAATGATCTGCACTGCAGTATCATCCCCAAGCATGACATCACCACCCGCAAACTCCTCATACTCACAAAACCAGTGCCTGTGAGGGGTCATGTGGTAAGAGGCTCCAGTATCAACATACCACACATCCGCATCCTGATGAGCAACACATGCAGCTGTGATGTACATGTCACCACTGTCAGCCTCCTTCTTGGCACCCGAAGTTGACCCTCCATCCTTCTTCTGAGTGGACTTGTTGGGACAGTGAGACTTCACATGCCCAACCTCATTGCAATTCCAGCACTTGACGGGTTTCCTTTCTTTGCTCTTGGACCTTCCACGAGACTTGTCTCGAGATCCATCTTGCTTTGTGTCCCTCAACTGAGGGCGAGATCTGGATACGCTCAATGCACCCTTGTTGGTCTTCTCAGAACCTGCTCTCCTGGTCTCCTCAGAAAGAAGAGTAGCACACACCGACTCACAAGTGAGTGTTCTGTCTCCATTACCCCCAATGGCAACGATAACGTTGTCCCAAGAGTCCGGCAATGAACAAAGTAGTGTGATCGCCCTGTCTTCATCCGAGATCTTCTCACCAATAGAGATCAACTGACCCACAACCGTGTTGAAATTGGTCAGGTGTTCCGAGAAGGAACCACCCTCCTGCATCTTCAGATTGTACCACTTCTTCCTCAATAACAGCTTGTTCACAAGGGACTTGCTCTGATATAGGGTTTCCAACTTCCGCCATAGACCTTGGCCGGAAGTCTCCTCCATCACATTTGTCAAAACAGAGTCTGTGAGAAAGAGTCTGATAAGACCTTTGGCTTTTCGATCTGTCTTTGTCCAGGCTGCAACCACATCCACAGCAGCCTTCTCGGTTGGTGGATCATCAGCTATTGCCCCCCACAAATCCCGATCCACCAGAAGATCCTCCATCTTCATCTTCCACAGATCAAATCTGCTTCCATCGAATTTCTCTATCTCGATCCGCACACCTCCTGAACTCATATCTGAGAATCGAGCGAACCTCCCTCTGATACCAAATGTAAGAAACCGGGCGTGCCGAGAAGAGGCAAAGTCGAAAAACAGAAAACACAAAAGGGATGCAGAGCAAACACAAGCACAGAACACAACACCACAAATACAGAGGTTCACCCAAAACCGGGCTACGTCCTCTCTCCCCTTCTTCTCCTCCTTCTTGTATTCACCAAAAGATTACAGGTTACAAAAGGTTACAAAGGCCAAAGCCGACCCTACCTTCACCTTCTTCTGGACAAGAAATTACCCGAGAAAAAACTCCCATGAACGACGCCTCTAGCGATAAACCTCGTATACGTCTTCTTCAGGAAATACGCAGCCGTCAATCTCTCTGAAATTTGCTTCACTTACCCTAATTCCCAAAAAAAAGGGATATAAGTACTCAGGAGTAAAAACGACTCAAACGTCGAACGCAGAACCGAGCTCGACGCTCGGGCGTCGACCGGAGGTCGACGATCTCACCCGAGGTCGACGCTCGACGCATCAGTGAAGGGCGATGCTGGACGATCCAGCGGTGGTCGACGCCCCAGACAGAGCTCGACGCTCGACGCACCAGCTGAGGTCGACGCTCGACGCCAGCTGAGGTCGACGCTCAAGCGTGAGCTCGACGATCGTCGACCTCTCCTCAAACAGAGGAACAAGAATGCATACAGGGGCTGCTTCACACTCCCTTGCCTCTAAGCTCACTTGGGCTAACCCGGTGTGAGAAACAAGAGGCCCTGAAGTGATCCACCACCCCAACATAAAATAGCTGTGAGTTTTTGGCTTTAGCATGATTCATGCCCAAATCTCTGTAGTTTCTTCCCTTTCTCTGCGACACAGGCTGTGATATTGGATTTTTATCCTTAACTGACTGTTGTCGTTTAAACAAAAAAATAATTACAGCCACTTCCCCGACCTCCTTCCTCGCTGCTGGTGTGGCCCGCCATCTCCTGGGTGGACAATGCAGGCCACTCCAGCCGGCATAGCCGCCGGCGGCTAGACGGGACCCCGCCGACGGGGTCATTGTGCTCCTGCAACCGCGTCGGTGGTAGGCCGGAGGCGGTCTGGTAGGGCCACCGCCATGTCCGTCCCCCATGAGATGACAATCTTCATTCAAATCATGCAAATTAAGTGAAGTTGAGGATGAACTCGGTGAGGGCAATGCAGGTAGGTGGTGGTGATAACAATAATCATATACAAATACGAGCATCTTCGCACGGGCTACGCCCGTGCTCGATGCTCTTCGCATCGACAGTACCCAGCTGCAACTGTACCTCCGTCCAAACTCGCCCCCTCTACGACACTCGATGCTCTCGGGCGACCTTCGGCGGATCCAGGCGGGCTTTGCCCGCCAGCAAACGGGCTTTACACGTGCTTGATGCTCTGAGCGGTCTTAGGCCGCATAAAAGCATGCTTCGCCCGCTTTCACGTAATTCACCAGCTCGGCCCCGTACCCGTCACTCGCGGCCCCCGGAGCGCATATGCAAATCAAACAACAATTATATGTACCCGTCACTCGCGGCCCCCGCATATGCAAAATAACTCGTGGACCCGTACCCATCACTCGCTGCAGACCACTTCTATGCGGCCCGGGGGAACGAGTGACGGGTACGGGGCCGAGCTGGTGAATTACGTGGAAGCGGGCGAGGCATGCTTTTATGCGGCCTAAGACCGCCCAGAGCATCAAGCACGTGTAAAGCCCGTTTGCTGGCGGGCAAAGCCCGCCTGGATGCGCCGAAGGCCGCCCGAGAGCATCGAGTGTCGTAGAGGGGGCGAGTTTGGACGGAGGTGCAGTCGCAACTGGGTACTGTCGATGCGAAGAGCATCGAGCACGGGCGTAGCCCGTGCGAAGATGCTCGTGTGTGTGTGTGTGTGTGTGTGTGTGTGTGTGTGTGTGTGTGTGTGTGTGTGTGTGTGTGTGTGTGTGTGTGTGTGTGTGTGTGTGTGTGTGTGTGTGTGTGTGTGTGTGTGTGTGTGTGTGTGTGTGTGTGTGTGTGTGTGTGTGTGTGTGTGTGTGTGTGTGTGTGTGTGTGTGTGTGTGTGTGTGTGTGTGTGTGTATATATATAGGAAAAAGAGAGTATACACTCGCGCTATAACCTAAATTGATAGCGCGAATCCCGAATTTTTAGATTTTGGGGGTCTAAACGATTTCATTTGAAAAAGTGATCAACATGAAAGTTGTAGATCTACTCGAGATCTACAACTTTCATGTTGATCACTTTTTCAAATGAAACCGTTTAGGCCCCCAAAATCAACCCCGAAAAATACCACTTCCGCAACCTGTACGGACGCGTGGTTGCGGAAGTGACATTTGTCGGGGTGGATTTTGGGGGTCTAAACGGCTTCATTTGAAAAAGTGATCAACATGAAAGTTGTAGATCTCATCGAGATCTACAACTTTCATGTTGATCACTTTTTTAAATGAAGCCATTTAGACCCCCAAAATCCACAAATTCGGGATTCGCGCTATAAATTTGGGTTATAGCGCGAGTGTATACTCTCCATATATATACATATATGTACATATATATGTATATATATATGTATATATATACATATATATATATATATACATATATATATACATGTATATATACATATATATATACATGTATATATACATATATATATACATATATATACATATATATATACATATATATACATATATATACATATATATATATATACATATATATATACATATACATATACATATATATACATTTACATATATATATACATATACATATATATATACATATACATATATATATATACATATACATATATATATACATATACATATATATATCGGATTGGAGTATGTTAGCGGGCTGCTAACTTAGCACAAAACGCAATAACACCTAAAAACGGGAAATACACCTACTAAAATGCATTTTTAGAAAAAGTGGTCAACATGAAAGTTGTAGAGCTCGTCGAGATCTACAACTTTCATGTTGACTACTTTTTCTAAAAATGCTGTTTAGGGGGTCTATTTTCAAAAGGCGCGAAGGGGGTTCCGCCCGGTAAATATTACAATTTATATTGTTTGCGCGGACCCACCTTCGCGCCTTTTGAAAATAGACCCCTTAAATAGCATTTTTAGAAAAAGTGGTCAACATGAAAGTTGTAGATCTCGTCGAGATCTACAACTTTCATGTTGATCACTTTTTCTAAAAATACTGTTTAGAGCGTCTATTTCTCGTATTTAAGTGTTATTGCGTTTTGTGCTAAGTTAGCAGCCCGCTAACTTACTCCAAACCCTATATATATATATACATATACATATATATATATATATACATATATATATATAGATATACATATCTATACTTAATAAAGTTGTTCTTCTCTCTCTCCGTCACGCGTGAAATCCCGGGCATGCCCCCGCCTCTTCGTTCGCTCCGTCACGCGCCGCCCAAATCCCGTGATCTTCCACCCGTCGGAACACCGCTTCTGCTGTCGATGTCTCCTGCCGCGTGCCAGCCCGCGCTCCCTCGCCGCTCCACGCTTCGTGATCACGCCTCTGTCATCCGATATTTCCGTAGGTTTGGCCCTCCGCTATTTCCTCATCCGGTATCTCTCTCTTCAGCCTGCATCTTGCAATAGTAGAATCCTCTACCCGTACCTTTGCTCCTGCTTCTAATTCTCGCTCTTTGCTAGGAAAATCCAGACGCTCGGCATTTCTCCGCCGGCATCGCTCTCTGCCTCCGGTATCTCTGTCTTCAGCCTGCATCTTGCAACAGGAGAATCGTCTACCCGTACCTTTGCTCCTGCTTCTAATTCTCGCTCTTTGCTAGGAAAATCCAGACGCTCGGCATTTCTCCACCGGCATCGCTCTCTGCCTCAGGCTTCCCACTGTGAGCTTCTTCCCGCTGTGATTTCTTTCTCGATTTCTTTCTGTATTTCGCTTTCCATATCTGATTACGTTTTCGTTCTGGAATTATATATACGCTTTCTGCTGTCATTTTAGATGACCGTTTACGTTTGGGATATATATATCTGCATAGTTAGCCGCCTCACATGTGTTTATCTGCACTGTCCATGAGTTGTTTGTCGTAATGCTGCAATGACAGCCACTCTTTATATTACATGATTTATACTTACCACTGTGTGCCATTTCTTTCACATTTGGACACTCTGCTCTCACAATAGCCGCCTCACATGAGTTTATCTGCACTGCCCATGAGTTGTTTGTCGTAATGCTCCAATGACAGCCACTCTTTATATTACATGATTTATACTTAGCACTGTGTGCCATTTTTTTCACATTTGGACACTCTGCTCTCACAAACTTTTTCATCTTTCTGCTCTTAGGTTATTTGTTGCATATATCACCTCATATCGTGATTGTGAAACCGTATTTCTTCATGTAGAAGCCCTAAATGTTGATTTGAAAGGCACTGCACGTTCAGAGCAGTTGCTATATTCCTGAAACTATAGACGGATTGCAAGTTAATTTCTTATATTGAAGTTCACTCTCATTATGATAGTGTACGGCTGTTACAATTTTATTTGATGGCGAGTGATGATATGTTTTTTCTTTGCTTTTGTCCTGATTCCATTTTGCTCTTCTCTTTCTTTTTAATTACTATCTAATTGCTATGTTTCATCATCTGTATTTTAGTTGACCTCTGCTTTTATTTTGTTTTTGATGGCCTTCTCAGCTTCACTATAAAAGCTCCTGGTCTTCATAAAAAAATAAATAATTTCTTTGAATGTGCATGTATAAACACTCCTAATCACCATATCATTACAATGTCCCTATTAGCTCCTGCTCTTGATAAAAAATTAAATAATTTCTTTGAATGTGCATGTATAAACACTCCTAATCACCATATCATTACAATGTCCCTAACAGCATGAATGAATAACCTGTCCCACTCATCCTCAATAATTTGGCCTTATAGATTGGCTCCCAAAAATCGTTCGTTTTTCTCTACCGTGTATCAAAACTACTTGCGAAATGGATCAAAACGACTGCCTCGCGTTTGTCTCTTACCTGCTATCATTGTTTTGTTCACCTGCGTCAATGGTTTTTGCGTTACTATGATCTGCAACATCTGTGCAAGCAGTTACTTAAATAGAGACATGTGTATAGTAATAGCACAAGCAGTTTTTACTGTTGAATACATCAACTTATATGTTCATTCCTCACTCTGCGTCATTCCTTCACTCGCCGTCTGTGGACCAGCTATTTCTCCTTGCTTCGTTAGAGCGAAATAAATATTGACAATCAGTGTCTGCCACTTCTTCCGAAAAATCACTTTAATGTTTCAAGGATAGAACATGCGCTTGGATTTTGTTAAATCGGTAAAAGCAAACTCTATCAAATTGCAAGCTAAAATATATCGTGTTTTGCCGTATATCAAATAGTCTAAATATGTTTTTTCAAAACGACTACCTCGCGTTTGTCGCATACCTGCTATCATTGTTTTGTTCAGCTGCGTCAATGGTTTTTGCGTTACTATGATCTGCACTTGCTTCAACTGTTAAATTTTTTTTAACGCATGAGCTCTTTCTCCTTATGTCCCAATGCATTGATCTGTTAAGGTTTTTGGAGCACGTAAGCTGTTTGTGCTTATGTCCCAGTGCATTCATTTCTGAAGTGTCCCGCTGGATGATGGATCTCAAACCGTACAGTCCGGATTTACTCTAATTTTCCCAGTGCGACGACGTCCGCATCAATGGCCGACGATGACGACGATGTGCGAGGTGCGGAGCATTTCTTGCAGACCAACTCCATTTTAGATTTCATGAGATTTTATGGATGCAAGCAACAATTTTTTATCAAATGTGCTTTCAAGCCTTTAGTTGTGCAATTCCCATGATCATTTCACTCTCAGCAACTGTGATCATTGCATTCTCCCAATATCTTTCTCAGCATACATGGTTATAGGAGAGTGTTTTTCCTGAAATATTACCATCAAGACCCATTTTTTAATCCTTGCATGCATCCAATCCCCTGCATCAAAAACTGCAGATTTTTTTGATCCTTCCCAAAAATTGTTCGTTTTTCTCTA
Source organism: Platanthera zijinensis (assembly GCA_039513925.1). Taxonomy (NCBI): domain Eukaryota; kingdom Viridiplantae; phylum Streptophyta; class Magnoliopsida; order Asparagales; family Orchidaceae; genus Platanthera; species Platanthera zijinensis. The sequence goes on from CM077078.1 coordinate 26,597,859, forward strand.
CCGTGTATCAAAACTACTTGCGAAATGGATCAAAACGACTGCCTCGCGTTTGTCTCTTATCTGCTATCATTGTTTTGTTCACCTGCGTCAATGGTTTTTGCGTTACTATGATCTGCAACATCTGTGCAAGCAGTTACTTAAATAGAGACATGTGTATAGTAATAGCACAAGCAGTTTTTACTGTTGAATACATCAACTTATATGTTCATTCCTCACTCTGCGTCATTCCTTCACTCGCCGTCTGTGGACCAGCTATTTCTCCTTGCTTCGTTAGAGCGAAATAAATATTGACAATCAGTGTCTGCCACTTCTTCCGAAAAATCACTTTAATGTTTCAAGGATAGAACATGCGCTTGGATTTTGTTAAATCGGTAAAAGCAAACTCTATCAAATTGCAAGCTAAAATATATCGTGTTTTGCCGTATATCAAATAGTCTAAATATGTTTTTTCAAAACGACTACCTCGCGTTTGTCGCATACCTGCTATCATTGTTTTGTTCAGCTGCGTCAATGGTTTTTGCGTTACTATGATCTGCACTTGCTTCAACTGTTAAATTTTTTTTAACGCATGAGCTCTTTCTCCTTATGTCCCAATGCATTGATCTGTTAAGGTTTTTGGAGCACGTAAGCTGTTTGTGCTTATGTCCCAGTGCATTCATTTCTGAAGTGTCCCGCTGGCTGATGGATCTCAAACCATACAGTCCGGATTTACTCTAATTTTCCCAGTGCGACGACGTCCGCATCAATGGCCAACGATGACGACGATGGGCGAGGTGCGGAGCATTTCTTGCAGACCAACTCCATTTTAGATTTCATGAGATTTTATGGATGCAAGCAACAATTTTTTATCAAATGTGGTTTCAAGCCTTTAGTTGTGCAAATCCCATGATCATTTCACTCTCAGCAACTGTGATCATTGCATTCTCCCAATATCTTTCTCAGCATACATGGTTATAGGAGAGTTTTTTCCTGAAATATTAGCATCAAGACCCATTTTTTAATCCTTGCATGCATCCATTCCCCTGCATCAAAAACTGCAGATTTTTTTGATCCTTCCCTAAATAGCACCAATGATGATAAATATAGGCAGCATATGAAAAAACAATAAGAAAACCTTTCTTCCATGCTCATTTTGACCATAGCAAGTCATCATCGCAGTCATACTACTTTCTCACTTTCATTTATAATGGCAAAAGCATGAATTTCTTATACAGGTGCATTGTATTTTGAGATATAGCAAGTCATCATCGCAGTCATAATAGTTTCCCACTTTCGTTCATAATGGCAAAAGCATGAATTTCTTATACAGCTACATTGTATTTTCAGATATTGGTGATGTTTTTACACACATTGCAATTCATTTAAGTGTAGGCAGACTTGGTGAGGAAAGATGCTTTTAATTTAGTTCATTCCTGCTCACACCTACATATATATAGACATTTGTAATGGTCATCATGGATCTTCAAGTTAGTTCATTTCGCACTTAAGTTAGTTCATTTAGGTTAGTTTATTCCACACTTTGCATGCATGGTAATATAGACATTGAGTTTCAAGGCGTACCCCAAAAGTTACTTCATTTGTTTATGTTGGCAATACTTAACACTTGGGGTCCGTTTGCGGGGACTTACTCTCACCGTCAATATTATCTACCTTACGGGGATGATTCATTATTCATTCTCATTCGCAATTGTTGGAATGATAGTAGATATGTGTATGCTATTTTGTTTCATGAAATTACTTATGTTTCTGTCATTCTATCCTCCTCTACATTATCTCTAATCTTCTGCATTTTTAGTTTGCAATAATCTTAAATTACAAATGATTGATTTATGACAACTATCTATCACATGCAAAAATAAAATTTTATATATACTTTATTCACGTACACATATTGATTTACTATAGTTAGTATTTCCTTCATTTACCTCCAAATTATACACTCTCTGCTAAATCATTTTAATTGCAGTGGAATGATAGTAGATATGTGTATGCTATTTTGTTTCATGAAATTACTTATGCTTCTGTCATTCTATCCTCCTCTACATTATCTCTAATCTTCTGTATTTTTAGTTTGCAATAATCTTAAATTACAAATGATTGATTCATGGCAACTATCTATCACATATGCAAAAATAAAATTTTATATATACTTTATTCACGTACACATATTGATTTACTATAGTTAGTAGTTCCTTCATTTACCTCCAAATTATACACTCTCTGCTAAATCATTCTAATTGCAGTTTAACGCAATAACAATGTCTACGCCAAAAGCTTCGTCATCCATGACACATAATAAGGAACCCCTGCCCATGAGTAATGAACTCAATCACGACAACGATGTTCCACTAGAATTACGTGAAAACTATTATTTCGCCCTCTTAATTAGCAACCTTCACCTTTGTACAACTACTGAAGATTTGTAGACCATCTTCGGAGACCTTCCAGGATACATTCACGCAAATGTATGACTCAAAATTATTTATCAAATATTATATGCTTTGTCTAAATAACTCATGCGTACTACATAATTATTTATGAAGATTGACGTGGACACATGAGGACACCCACTTGGCACGGGTGAGGTCATCTTCACTGATGAAATGACACTTCGCGAAGCCGCAAAAAAAATGCAAAACCACAGCATAGATGGACAAAATATCATTGTTACTGAGCTAACACTCTTTGATGTCAGAGCAGAGTGAGAGTGTTGCAAACCTGTCTGTCAACTTCTTTGTGTATAATATCCTAAGTGAAACATGATATATAAGAGTTTACATATGTAATTATTGAATAATATATATTCACATGTTTGACATGTACTAAGCGCAGTGTAAATCCTCGCAAATAAATATCTTCATTCTTTTGTTTAGTTGTTAAGTATGATTCCAGTTACTGAGTTACTTTGTGAGTGTTATCACACTTAATAATTTGATCAAAGGTGCTAACATACTACCAAAAAAAAATTATGATTTTCCACATACCTTACTTACCACATCTCATTTTCAACGTATGTCAAAATCAGAACTCTGTGCCCATATGGATCCCGCAGAAACCCACCGTATTAATCAACGTGCTGCTAATCGGGAACGTTCGCGCAATCGAAGAGCTATGATGACAGAAGAGCAACGTGAACATGAACGAGCTTCTAATCGAACCCGTTAAAGAACACGCTGGTTACAAATGACTCAAGCACAACAAGAACAACAACGATCCATTTGGCGCTCTGCCGCTCGAAGCCGCTACCAAAGACGACATCAACTGTCAGAACCACAGAGTGCTCAAATCAACAATGAACACATCCATGACAACTCAACTGCTACACCCCCATGCCACTTCATTATGCCTCCATCAGCAACCAACAACCAACCTACGGAAACTACTGTACCACCACAGGAACACTGCGTGTCCAGAGTTATATACGCTGCAGATGGTATTGTCCATCGATACATGTTAACAAATGTTTCATCGCACTACACTCATGCTACTCAAGGATTTGTTACTGGAGAAAGTTCGTCTGCGCGTACATCTGCTACACCCCTGCTTCAAAATATTCTCCTTCAAACCTCTGCACAAACATCAGATGCACCTCAAATTTTGGCTCCCCCTCCACATGAACGCGTACTGCACCGTACGTAGTTCGTAATTACAATAGTCTAAAAACCTCTTTATATATGAACAATTCCTTACCCTAACACGTTATCATAAATGTTTGTTTTGGCTATTTCTGCAGTACCAGAGTATCATAGTCACCGTCAGAATGACTCAACCTCTGATGACAGTATTACTGGTACAAGTCGTTACCACATGAGCCATAATACTGCATGCATTTCGCTTCTACATCAGCATATTATATACTTACAACTAAGCCTCCCAAAAAAATATCCTTATTGTCGTGCTAAGTTGTTTGCTGGTGAAACAACGACAATGTGCTGCAACAACGGCAGAGTCCGCATACCACCTCAACCATTCCCAAATGACCTTTACAATTTATACATTAGTGACTCTGTAGAGAGCCGGCATTTCAAAAGATATATTCGTTCATATAATCATGTGTTCTCTTTCACGTCTATGGGTGTTAAATTAGACTCAACGTTAGCATCTGATCAGCATACAGTCTACACTTTCCGAGCTCACGGCGCTATATATCATCAAATTGGATCTCTTCTACCTGCTCCAAATACAAGACCTCGATACTTACAACTATACATATATGATACCGAGCATGAGCTAGATCATCGCTTACAAGAAAGCTCAGAATTAAATCTGTCATTACTGCAGAAGATAAAACTAATTTTGGATACGTATAATCAATTTGTGTTAATGTTTCGACGACTTTCTGAGCGCCAGGACATTAACAACTGCAAATTAGTGATTAAAGAAAGACCAGCACGTGGTCAACAGTACATCATGCCAACAGCTTCACAAGTAGTTACTATAGTTGTTGGAGCTGAAGACTATTTCAACTCAAACGAGCGCAATATAATTGTTCAGTCATCTGAGGGTCGTCTCATCACCATGCAAGAATATAGTGGTTTCTACGATCCTCTTCAATACCCGCTTCTCCTCCCATACGGGACATATGGTTGGATAGCTGAATATACTGGGTTAAACAATATACGTGTTAGTTGCTGCAACTATTACTCTTATGTGCTTCAGGTATACATCATAATATTTACATACGTAACAACTTAACGTTTACATGAATATCGTTACAATCATACTCATTTTACTGTAGGACCGTGGTCCATCTTCATCGTTACTTTTACACGGTTGTCGTCTACTGCAGCAATATGTTGTTGACAACTATATTAAAATAGAAACGCAGAAATTGCGCTTGATTAAGAGAAATCAAAATACTCTTCGTGCTGAACTATATTGTGGATTACAAGACTGCCTCAATGCTGGAGAAAATAGTGGAGGTATTAAAAACTACTCATTGCAGTATACATTAACATTACTGTATATATTCAATAGTTTAATAAAATAGAATATATTATTGTACTACAGCAAATATCGGTCACCGCGTAATCTTACCATCATCATTTGTTGGGAGTCCGCGCGATATGTACCAACGTTATCAAGATGCAATGACTGTTGTTCGACATTATGGAAGACCAGATATATTCTTAACAATGACATGCAATTCATCGTGGCCAGAAATCACAGATTCACTATATCCCGGTCAAACAGCTCAAGATCGTCCTGATATTGTTGCTCGGATCTTCCATGCTAAATACACAGCATTAAAGCAAGATCTTTTTCATAAACAAATTTTGGGAAAAACAATTAGTCATGTGCATGTAATTGAGTTTCAAAAAAGAGGTTTACCTCATGTTCACATGCTGATTATTTTTGATACCGAAGACAAAATGAATACTCCAGATGACTACGACAGAATTGTTCGCGCTGAACTACCTTTTGTTGAACATGAACCAGAACTCTACAATGCAGTTGTACGTCATATGATTCATGGTCCATGCGCACATTTAAATACTCAAGCACCATGTATGAAACATGGCACCTGCAAAAAAGGGTATCCCAAAAACTTTTCTGAACATACACATCAAGGAGCAGACTCATACCCAATATATCGTCGACGCAATAACGGCCGATATTTTACATTACGGCGTGCTGCAGATTTTAATATTGACAATCAATGGGTTGTTCCATATAATCCCTACCTTCTATTAAAATATGACTGTCATATAAATGTTGAAATTTGTAGTAGTATTAAAAGCATTAAATACTTATACAAATACATTCACAAAGGCCCAGATTGTGTTTCATTTCAAATACACGATATTGCGGATCGAAATGAGATATCTCAATATGTCAATGGGCGCTGGATATGTCCTCAAAAAGCTTTTTGGAAAATATTCAAATTCAACATGTATCAAACATATCCGTCAGTTATTCGTTTACAAATACATTTGCCAAATAGACATCAAGTTCATTTCCGCACTACTGATGTAGTAAATAACATTCTTTCAAACGACCGCAACTCCCGTACAATGTTAACTGAGTTTTTCCATTGCAATGAGACAAATCACCATCACACGTATTTATACACCGATTTTCCAAAACACTACACATGGAATTCAAATTCAAGAACATGGCATAAACGAAGACGTCGTCAAAAGGTTATTGCTCGAATGTACTTAGTACATCCTTCAGAAGGAGAAAGATTTTACTTACGCATGCTGTTACATCATATCCGAGCACCAAGATCTTTTGAACATCTGATGACAGTTGGTAATATTACCCATCCAACATTCTGTTCAGCAGCCGAGCATTATGGTCTATTAGAACAAGACAATAGTCTTCATAACTGTATGGAAGATGCTAGAGAAATTCAGATGCCCGCAGCACTACGCACTTTATTTACAACAATTTTGCTATTTTGCAATCCTACAAATGTTAGAGAACTCTGGAATGTCAATTACGCATCGATGACAGAAGATTACGTCTCATCGTCATCTGCCAGTGATTTATATGTCCTCAACAAACTCCTACGTGAAATAGATAACATTCTGCAACAACATAACAAATCCATTACACAGTTTGATCTACCTCAAATGTCTGCAATCTTTCAGAATACTACAAATTTCTCCATTTTAATTGAGGATGAACTATCACTACCAGTGTCAAATACAGATCTCATCTCGATTTCATCTTTAAATGAAGGTCAATCCTACATCTTCCACATTATTACTGCAGCTATTCAACAAGGCAACGGTGGTATGTTCTTCATTGATGGACCTGCTGGCACTGGAAAAACTTTTTTATACAAATCAATTCTTGCACACCTACGCAAAGATGGTCACATTGTACTTGCCACAGCATCATCCGGAATTGCAGTAACTCTACTCCCAGGTGGAAATACATCACATCTAAGATTCAAAATTCCTGTTCCTATCGAAGCAGACTCATACTGTAACTTCAGCAAAATTTCTGCACTGCAACAACTTCTACAACAATGTTCTGCTATTTTGTGGGACAAGGCACCTATGTCACACAAATATATTTTTGAAACTGTTGATCGGTCAATACGAGATGCTCTAGGCAAAGACTTGCCTTTTGGTGGAATTGTTTTACTTATGGGAGGTGACTTTCGTCAAATTCCACCAGTTGTCATTAATGGAACCGTCTCTCAAATTATTAATGCCAGTATTGTTACATCTTCATTATGGCCAAATGTTAATGTACTTTCTTTAACTGAAAAATATGCGGGCAATCAATGATTGTGAGTTTTCAAATTTTCTTCTTCGTATTGGAAATGGCACTGAGTCTACAGGTGCAGACGATATGATCCGCATTCCCGATTCAATGATTATTCCTTGGGATGGCAAACATTCAATCAGTACACTCATAAGCGTCATATTCTCTAATATGACGCGCAATATTACAAACTATAGTTACTGGGAGAACAGAGCACTGCTTACTCCATTAAATGAAGATGTGTCTCATTTAAATGAAAAATGTCTATCTTTTTTCCCTGGGGAAGAAATGACATACTATTCTTTTGATTCAGTTGAAGACGACAAATACAATTTATACCCCCAAGAATTACTAAACAACATATCAGCCAGCAATCTTCCTCCACACAAATTGTCTTTAAAGAGAGGTGCCCCTATTATGCTGCTGCGTAACTTAAACCCACGTATTGGGCTTTGCAACGGTTCACGCTTGATATGTCGACAATTTTCAAGAAATCTTATTGAAGCAGAAATTCTTACAGGCCAACATAAAGGGAATGCAGTTTTCTTACCACGTATACCTTTAAAGAATACTGGTGATCAACAAATGCCTTTTGAACTCACTAGAAAACAGTTCCCAATCCGTTTAAGTTTTGCACTAACAATAAACAAATCTCAAGGACAAACAATACAGCATGTTGGTCTCTATTTACCTTCTCCTGTTTTCACTCATGGACAGCTCTACGTAGCTCTATCCAGAGGAACCACATCCACTAACACCAAGGTATTAATTAAAAATAATATCTTACCTGGATATCCTGGCGCATACACAAAGAATATTGTCTTCAGAGATCTTCTATCAAAAGTTAATCTCCAGGTGCATTATATACTGCATAAGTATTTTAACAATATCAAATATACATTACGATTATTAATTTTTGCCTACCGTATATTACTTTCACAGCCCCCTCATCTGTAATCAACTACAACCAACATCAACAACCCCTCCATTCCACTAATACCTCAACTACAAGACAGCCTTTTGATCAATTCAAGGTACATGCAATTATCATATTCTTTATCAACCAATATCCGCTACATTTCACATTTATCACATATTCAATATTTACTCTGCACCCTCTATGCTTTACAATTTTATTACTACTCATTACTCTCTGCACTGTGCTATTAACAAAAATAATAACTGTCGAAATATTTATACAATTACATTCTCAGTCACTCAAATAATTTATGTATTTAATTCTATACTTACTTTTTAGGGTGTTACATGCAACAACTAATAACATTTTCTTTATATGTTAATATATGTTCTCCTCTTTGACTATATTTTTCTTATTCTATATAACTATATAAACTTTTTTTTTATCCGTAGTAAATAATGAATGTTTAGCAAAAGAAGGTATGTAGTAAAATAATTTAAATTCGTTTGCTGATCCCTACCTTCATTTAAAAATTACCTTTACTGCATGTCAATTTTTCTGTACATATTTTAGTTGCTCCTTACAAAAACTCAACAACTACTGTTCTACATGTTCTATAAAAAACTCTCTCATTTTACGTACATTAACTATTTGTTTATGAATATCCATATTGTGCAGATGACAAACAACCATTTATCAAATGAAGAATTACAATTACATAATCAACACGCCAATGAACCCAGTAAGTCATTCATATTGTGCACGTCTACCTTTTTTACTACGAAAAACTTTGAAAACTAAATTGTATGCTTTGTTTCACAGCTAACCCTATAAACAACAACACTGCAACTGACTCAGATGAGAATTACTATGATGAACTTTATCCGCCAACCACAACCAGATGGTCAGATCTACCACGAATTAAGATTCCAGGATTCAGATTACGTATCCCAGCTGTGCCACCAGGTCTAACGCCAAAAGAAGAGTGGAACTACGTATTCACAATGATTAGAAGGTAACATCTACAAACTAACATGTACTACATTAAAACTACTACTACCATACCTCAATCAAAAGTTTAATAACTAAGACCCCGCCACATGTTCCACCAATGCATAGTCTCTCAAGACCACTGAAGAAGATATGTCATCAAACACTGGGGTTACTGCGGAGAGCTTCTAATGACACTTCAACTGCTTCTTGGATGTTCATTAGTTACATAGCATCGACATAAAGAAATTAGGGTTTAAATATGTCTGTAAAACATTTTATCTTCAATTGTGATACGTTCGCATTTTCACTTACAATAATCTGTTTTAGCACGCACTGACGAGTACTTCCTAT
>CM077078.1:26609842-26802881 GCA_039513925.1 Platanthera zijinensis
CCATCATATAGCGTTATATCCGACCTGCAGCTGTAGATGGCCTCGGTCTCCACGTTCTGGGAAGGATTTAGGCTCTATTTGGCGAAAAATTGTTAGGTATGGGTAGCATTCCTAGAGGAAGGAGCGGGTGAGATCCAAGCCGTTCAGGTTTAAATCCAACGTTAGTCGTCAGCCGAAATAAAAAATTAAAAGAAAACGCAAGCAATGCACTATTTTTAAAGGCCCATCGGATGGCTGATTTTCCGTCCGCGCTCCTTCCTGTAGGAATGCTATGTGCAGGAAAAAAATTTCTATTTGGGAATACTGGGGTTAAATTATCATTTGTTAACGCGCACACGGTGCCAAATAGAGCCTTTTATTCTCCCACTTTAATTATATGCATATATCAAAAAGGCAATTTCCTCCTTTTCACCTAACCCGGAGGCCAAGGACAAGTCTCCTAACCATAGGACGGTGAAGGACGACGGCAAAAAACAAATGGGGATGGCGCCCAAGGACGGACAAGGCAAAATTGAATAAAAAGCTTCTGCCATTTATGAAGAACTCCCTCCTCCTCACTACAAAATTAGCTTAAGAAGAAGTTAAAAGAGGAGAGCTTGAAAAGAACTCCCTACCACACTTTTCAGTTTCCATGGATGCTTGAAAAGCTTCCAGTGTCATGGACGGCTTCATCATGGATAATGGTAAGAGGATGCTTGTTTTCATGCTGGGTAAAGGAGAGATGTAGGAAAAGGTCATTAATATATATTCATCCTCTATATTTCTCTATCTCTTTCCAATAAGTGATAACATTTTCATAATTTTTAGTCTAATTTTTATTGGAGAAGTCAAAAACGCAGCTGAGTCGTTGGCGACACCAAAGACCACCTTGGAGCATGCAATGAGCGGCAAGACGCATCGCGTCGCACAGCAAGAAATCGGCCGTATGGACGCGATGCGCCATCCCGCTGATTTCTTGTTGTGTGATGTGATGCGCCATGTCCCTCATTGCATGCTCCATGGCGGTCTCTGATGTTGCCGACGTCTCCGGTGCGTCTCTGACTTCTCGTACAAAAATTAGAGTAAAAATTATGAAAATTTTATCATTTATTGCAAATGGATATGCGTTGCTAAAGAAATACATGGGATGAATAATAATCACCCTTTCCTTCTCTGACATCTCTCCTTTACCCTGCATGAAAACAAGCATCCTCTTACCGTCATCCATTTACCCTGCATCAACGAGATCGAAGATCATCTCGACGACATGAAGAAGCGCGAGCTTCGCGGCGGCGAGGGGGCACATAGGAGAGCAAGAACCATTTAACTTTTATTACTATTTTGGAATTTTCCCACTGTTATAAGCCCAAATAGGGGGCAGCCATGATGAACAACTATTTCTAGCATCCGTGATATCTATATTATTATGTTGTGTTGAACTCTTATTGCAATTGCCACTTTATTGTAACTATATATATACTATCTATACATATATATACATATATATATATATGTGCTTCAAAGTCCTCATAAAGGACCATCAAATGAACTTACATGCACTTGTAGTTTTATTAAATTAATCTAGCAAAATACATGATTTTTTTAATACACTAATGACATAACTAATATTAAATTTAGCAAAATGTGTATTATTGTTTCTTAATATTAGGGGCTAATCCGCTGGGTCTGCCTGAGCACCAATTGTGGTGACAACAATGTATTGTTGCTGCATGAACACACACTGCACAGGGAATTTAGTGCACTATAACTAAATTGTATGTCTATCTATATTATATTGTAAAACGATTGTGACCATCAAAACAATTGTATACTTGGGCTGTGATTTTTAACAAATATTATGGCATCAACTATATATATATATAAACACTCTTTTGGGGATTTACAATCTAACGAGAAAATCGAAAGCGGGGAAAATTTCAGCAAGTTGAGATTTAAATGAAATCTTTGATCATCTGTCATCTTTGCATTAAAAAGATCGGATTGAGAGAGTTCAAACAGGCAGGTCAGGTTGATCAAGTCCTCAGGCTTATGCAGGAGATGAAAGACTTCAACTTATGGCCTGACGTCGTCTGCTACACCATTGTTATGGACAGTTTAGTGACGGTTAATTGCCCTGAACAGGCCATGGATGTTTTTAAAGAGATGATCTTTGTAGCCATAGTTCCAGACACTGCATGTTGTACTGTGCTTGTAAAATTGTATTCTTTTTGTCTGAAATAATTTGATTCTGCTTATGAGGTCATATTATGGAAGAAGAACTGCAGCTGTTTCCCTGATACTTTAACCTACGCGACATTGATAGTCGGTCTCTGCTGGGACAGTAGAGTCGAGGAGGCATTTGGGGTCTTGGATTACATGCTGGAAGATGGATGTTTGCCCAATGTGTATACTTACACGCCAATCGTCAACGCATACTGCTCCATGGGAAAACTTTGTCAGGCAAAGGATTTGGTGAAGACGATGGAGAATACGAGTTGCTTGCCTAACAATGTGACATACAACGCATTGATCAAAGCGTTCTGCAAGATTGGAGCTTTCGACGAGGTTGAAAAGCTTTTGGAAGAAAGCCAACGTAACATCTGGATGCCGGATTAGATTAGTTACAGCACCTACATGAATGGACTCTGCAAGTTGGGAAAGATCGACCGTTCATTCCAACAATTAGACATTATGCTCGATAAAGGATTAGTTCCTAATGAAATCACTGTGAATATTCTTCTTGATTGCCTCTGCGGTTGTTCTATGGTTAGGGAGGCCAAGTGCTTGTTGGAGAGGAGTGCTGAATTGGAATGGGAGGTTGATGTTATCAACTATAATACTGTGATGAGCCGGCTTTGTGATGACGGTAAGTACAGAGCTGTTCTCAAGCTATTCACCGACATGATAAAGAAGAGTATTGCTGCAAATTCGTGGACTTTGAGCATTCTTGTTCATAGTCTCTGCAGAGATGGAAAGCCTCGGAAGGCACGATGCTTACTAGATAATGAAGGTTTAGTTGCTAATGTGGTAGCTTACACCATTCTAATTCAGTATTATTATCTAGCAGGGAAGGCCCCTGAAGTTTCAATTTTGTTTTCTAAGATGGTGAAGGCTAACATCACCCCAAATTTTGTAACTTATGGTATTCTAATTGACTGTTTTTGTGGAGAAGGAAACTATGGCCAAGTTGTGTATTGCTTCCTCAGATCTCTTGAACAGGGGCTATCTCAGGAGCATGGGGCGCGATTAACTTTTTGGTTGGTATCAGGTGGAAGAATTAGGCTTGTACAGTATATCATCGAACACATATTGAAACACGGTATCGCTATTGACTATTGCATATATTATTTGATTATCAAGGCATCTTGTAAGATGGGTTATTGCCAAAGACAGAATTTTGCATAGTTTGATGCATTCTGGATAAAATGTTGTGTTAGATAACTTCAACGGGCAACCCATGTTTGAATTGTGGCTTGTGCCGCGGTGGATGCATAATTTGATTGAGTGAATCCGTTTTTCGCTCCTATGCTAGATTCTGCTTACGATACTTTGAGTACACAAGGTATACATTCTTTTTGCTCAAACAATTATGAAAATTAAGCTCATTATGGAATGCTCACATACTTTAAAGAACATGATGCTCTTGATAGCTGCTTTGTCCTTTCTCATGGTCAGGTGCTATTCATATTTAGAACATACTAAAAAGAACACTATAACTTTGTACAAATTCAGCAAAGTTTGAGAAGGGAAAGGATTGTTTTTCCTGGAAAATCAGGGCTTTGAGTTAATTCTGAACTTTTAAAGAAGAACTCATTTGTCTTGAACATTTTAGGATTGTAAATGAGGATGTAATGAGTTCCTTTGCTCGACCTTCACTTGCAACTGGAAGGCTTCGTCGGCATTCAAGATCTTATACTATGTCGTCAACATATACACTGAGTAGTGTGATACTCTCATCAAGTTTGTTCCGGCCAAAGTCCTTCGAATATATAAAACAAGTAAATCCAAAGACACGATGGACAATGAGAAAAAGGTTTATCCCAACTCGAATTACCGAGAAGGAAACACTCATTTGTAAGACTTTGGTGGGCAAACGATTTATTTTATAGGTTGTGTGAGTATTTCTTCATACAAGTACATCTTGGGAACATTATGGCGGCAGAGAAGGGCTAGTGATGTATGGGTTAAATCACTGCTCTTTAATTGGACATCACCCTTCTGTTCAACTGTACACAAACTTTGATTGATGATTGAACACAAACTTCGATAAATCGTGCCAAGGAATTCATTCAAATAGTAGTCAAAATATTCCTTCGTATTATCGCGATAAAGGCCATGATTCTCTTACCAAACTACCTTCACCATGATGAAAAAGATCTCCACGTACAATGTGGCACTACACACACCTTTTATTTACAAGGGCAGGATCCTTTTAAGACCCTACTCTCTGAGAGAGCCATAAATCATAAATGATCCAAGATAACTCACTCGTATACTAATAGCTCCTTATATAGAAGGAGACCCGCTACAAGATGAAGTACACTAGAAGACAAAATATGTATGTAATTACAAACATGCTTTGATACCATTAGAGGGATTATGATTTATGAATGAATTCCACCCACTCATCTCACCGCTTTTCCGATGCCCGAGCCAATTCTTTCTCGGGTTAATGATACGAGGAGAACTAGGGTTAACTAAATAAATGAACCAACGACAGTATCCCGGTATTTGATCCACAACTCGATCAGACAAGGACTCCTGGTTTCATCAATAGAGTTACCTCAACAACGCATACTATTATGATTTCCGAAATTGCCCCTGCTTTGTGGCAATTATCAGTGGCGGCCATGGGAAGCTCCACGTCACTTCGTCGTCGATCTCCTCCAGTTCCTCCCTACTCAGTAAAATCAATAGAACCCATCCCCATCAAAACACAGCAAAACAAAAAAGCCAGAGAATCCATCTCTTCCATTTGTGCCTCCGGCATGATCTCCTACGCTCTTGATTGGTGCAGCTAGTGTGGGAGGGGAGAAGAAAAATGCTGCCCTGCTTCACTCCCGTGGAGCAGGGCAAGACTTCTTCGTTTGACATGGCAATGGCGATCGTAAGCGCATGGGTTAAATCGTCATTCGTTAATGACCACCTAACAAACTTTATCCGTTTAAACATAAAAGTGGATGAAGTTTCTTAGGTGGGTGTTAACGAATGACAGTTTAACCCCCATGTTCACAACCGCAACTACCGTGCCAAAAGGATGATTAATTTCTTCCGTGGTCTTTTGTTTAACATTCAGTTCGACCTGTAGCCACAACCCATCTTTTGAGTTCAATTTGAACTATATCTTGATAATTATAATTCTCATCTAAATATTTATAGGCTCATGCATTATTTGAAATCATTTTTTTTATAAATTAAATAAATTTTTTGTCGATTCTATTATCTACATCAAATATTTTTATATAGTAACACAAATATAATATAAAGTTGGTTAATCGACATTAGAAAAAAAAATTCATCCAAATAAGATGTACCAAACAACAATGCATTATTCCGATAGTTTTATGAGCACCCAAAAATTAGTAGCAATGAGAAATATCATTACATTCAACAACACAACATGTTGCATCAAAATATTACAAATATTCAATGCAATTGATTCATGACGCCCCTCAGAATCTAGTGAACAATCAAACAAAATAAACAACAGTGAATTTCTTCCCCCATGAAAGATTAACAAATTGAAGGGGAAACAAAACAAGATCCAACACTTTTTTTTTTTGTTAAAAGAGTAATCACAAGACTGGCCACAAGTTCTAATCCTTAATGAAAACTCCCAATGGGAGAGAATAGGAGGAAGGAGTCCAGCTGGGTTGAGGGAGGCCGACACAGCCTGGGGTGGCGGATCAAGGCGGAATCTGGGATTCCAGGCAGCCTGGGCCTGGGGAGTTTAGTTTCAACTATTTTAAAAAGGTAACGAGCAGCTGGCAGGAGGTGAGACGGTTGTCAGCAAGCAGCTCCAGCGGTCGGCACGAGGGGAGAAGCGGTGGCATAACCTCGATCAGTGAGTTCCAGCAAGGGCTATCATGGGCGTCAAGCAGAAAAGGGATATCTCGTGATGGCAGGCTGCTATTATAGAACCAAATTACTTCTATTTTTATTATTTTAGGTGTCCAAATATCTTAATACACATGATGCTTACATAAATGCCCTTAAATATGAGCCGGACTTTACTTCAATATAAATGGATATAACTTCAATTATGAGGTAAAATGAGTCAAATCAACATTTATATACAAATAAAAAAACGTAATTACAATGTGACTTATATTCACAGCAACAATATGAGGATTATTAAGAAGATGCAGCTGCAACAACAACAACACTCGAGCCTTTATTCCAAGGTAGTGGGGTCAGCTAATTTTAGTAAATAAATTTACCCACACACTACTATAGTTAAGCAAGATACTAAAACATTCAATTGAACGAACCAAATTACAAAACTACTAAAACTTTTACTAAAAGTACATGATAAAATGAAAAATGTGACCTAATTTCCAATTGCCCTCTCGCCTCTATTCGCTCAAAAGTTATTAAAAGTACATGATAAAATGAAAAAAAAGAAAGAACAAACACTACTTATACATTAATAACATCTAATAAATATTATATTTTTCTAATGAATATGCATATTTTTTTATTAAAAAAAAGTAATACAAGAAGTGCTAAAAATAATTTCATTTCAAGGAATAACAAGAGCATATAAAGACAACAAACAAAAGAATTAATAATAATAATAATAATAATAGAGGCAGCCTGGTGCACAAAGCATCCCTGCAAAACAAGGGGGTCCAGGAAATGGTTCCATCATAAGGGTGAAATATAGGCAAACCTTATCCTGCATTGCATTTTTTTTAAAAACTGCTTCCAGGACTCAAACCCGTGACCTTAGGCTCCCCTTCAATATTAATAAAACTACATAAAAATCTAAGATTAAACATACCCAGTGGCTGAAAGAAGATCGATTTATAATGTGATGAAAACAACTAAATTGAAATTGTAAAAAACTCTGAAAAATAAATGTTGGATCTATTTAGCTCTCTCTCTCTCTCTCTCACTATGTTGCTCATCACTAACAAACAGGATTAAATGCATATCCGACTACTAAAAGATTAAAGTATTTACAATGTACAGAATACATCTAAGATAATTATATTAATCTGCAATGACTAATATAATTGAATATCTCGAATCTAGGGGTCCACGGTGCGTGCAAGAAAGCCACGATTAGCAGAAGGCGTTGCTCCTGTTAAGAAGATCTCCATTGGTACCTGAAAGGATGGAAAATTTACACGTAAATAAGCGATCAGGTTTGGACACAACATGTTTAGCTCCGCATCGGATATTTAAAAATTATTAGCATTGAAGAACAAGCCGCATACGGGGGAGCCGTCAAGCTGACTAACTAAAGCACGTAATTGTCTGCTTCATTACCCAACTGGGAACCACAAAGAACGGCAATCAGGAGTTCAAAAAGTGAGATATGAAGCTGAATTGCTCTGAGAAAAGCACACAAACAAAACAAAAAGCTACATAGAAACTTACAGTGAGTTGATTAGTAGATTTCTGTGACTAAACGAAGAAACTCACTCCGCTGGGTTTAAGATGCTGAGTTGAATTACTTAAAGTGGGAGGGAGACACTGGCAAAGCCCAAAATCAAACTTTAGATGCCAGCAAGAAAGCACACAGAGATTATGGGAAAAAAATCATAAAATCTCTATTTGTGAATTTACATCAAAAGGAATGAAACCAACATAAAGTTTCTATATCTTACAAACAGAGAGTAGATGGGTTATGGGGAAAAAAACATAAAATCCCGATCAAGAGCAAGACAAAGGAGAGCAAAAGGGTTCTGGCCAAGCGGAGAGCAGATGTTTTTATAACAAAAGGGTTTATAATAGTTGGATATGTGAATTTACATCAAAGGGAATGAAACCAACATGAAGTTTTTATATCTTACAAACAGAGAGCAGATGGGTTATGGGAAAAAAACATAAAATCCCGATCAAGAGCAAGACAAAGGAGAGCAAAAGGGTTATGGCCAAGCTCATTGGGAAAATAAAGCCACTACATCATCGCTCTAAACGCGACTTCCGGCACGAACCCTCCATATGGCGATCCTATCTCTGCCTCCCGCATATGCAAACTCGGCCGCCCCTTGATCCCCATCATACTGTATATGGCAAGCATCAATATATGAAGTTCAATATTGGTATTCATTACGCCTAAGGTATTCTAGATAATATTCATTCTGACCATTGCCCTCTCCCCGTATCTCACAAGATGGACGTTGTTCATGATTATCTGGGGGTTATAATTATTGAAAATTCTAGGTATACTATCTAAAGCACAATGCTGAAGCCCTTACTAAGTTCGAATGGTGGAAATTCATCAAGGAAGCTAATGGTTTACTGTTCAAGCTTGTCTAATGAGTTCTACAAGGATAGGCATTAAAATGAGGCTGCACAATCGATAAATAGAACAATGTTGAAGAGTATATGATGAAGAATGCTACTTTTTCCAGTGTATTTTAGACTGAGACAATTCATGCAACAACCTTTCCTTTAATAATCAAGGCTACAAGGGGCGAAATGCAAATGTAACACACAAGCTCTAAATGCAATGCAACTGTTGATGACGACGATGAATAATTCAGAGCAATGAGAATATTAACAACACACAAATTAATAAAAGAGCAGAGAATGAGCATTTAATTTTAGCAATTTTCTCCGCTCAGAGGGCCAAGGGCAAGCGCGCGGCAAATAAATCTCACCTGCAATTATTAGCGTATCGCAACAAAGTTCTAAAATTACGAATCCAAGTAAAGCACAATAATCAATTCAATAAAAATGAAAAATCAAATGTTCCAAAACAACGAGAGGCACGCCAAAATAGCGGGCTAACCAATGAACTGAAGAATCCGGAGCCTGAGATGAGTGTACGGCGATCGAGCCGGGATCCTCCGATCTTCAACAGCCCTAGCTCTCCTCTCTGGGAGATCGCCTCCAGCTCTTCCAGCTCCTCGGCAATTCTCAACCCTTCTTCCTTCTCCAGAACCTTTTTCAGCCTCTCCGCATCCTCCATCCAACTGATGGTGCTGACGACGTTCAGAAAGCACTCTCTGGCAGCCTTCAGATCGTCTCTGATTTGCACTTGGAAGTCTCTTTGGCAGTACTTCAGGCACTGATGATACGACGATGGAACCGCCTTGAAGTAGTTGATGAGGGGTCGCCCAAAGATGGCGTTGTAACAGCTTGGTGCGTCGACGATGACTAACCTGCATCGGATCGAAGTACCACCAAGTGTTACAAGAAGATCTCCTCCCTCCACCTCTTTCTTCTCTCCAGAGAAGCCAAAATGGGATCCGACCACAGTTTGGATCCTGGTCACTTCCACCTGCAGTCCGGCAAAAGTTCTCTTGAAAATGACGTTCACTGAACTCCCGTTGTCTGCCAGGATTCGATCGACGGTGAAGTCCTCGATGGCGGCTTGGATGACAAGGGGGTCATGAAAGGGGTTCTCATTCCCCAGCATGTCCTCGAAAAAAGTGATCTCTTCCAACGACGGCGGTGCTTGAGAGGTCGAGGCGACGCTCTTGCGGTAAATCTGATGGAGACTCCCCATGCAGGAAGCACCAAGCCTGGCTCCTCCGTTGATCTCTCCTACCTGCCCACCTCCTGGGATGTGGACCGCTTCCCCGCGACCTCCCAAGTCGACTCGGTCCTCGTTCCTCCTCCATGGAGCTTGGAACGCTATCGATCCTGCTGGAGCTTCCTATCTAAGTGGCTCCCTCTCCACCGCACCAGCTTCCAACCTCCTCCTTGCCTCCCAAAAATCTGGGCAGGTCATAGTCTCATGCCCCTCTGCTCGATGCAGGTCGTAGTAAAGGGGAATCCCCGCCTCCTGGTGCCTCCCCGGCTGAACCTTCTTGTGACGCTTATTGCCTTGTCGGGCAATGACCATCGCCTCTACCTGAGCTCTTCCTTGTCTTCCCCCCTGTTGGTGGTCGTTCCTCCTCTCCTGATTTTGGAACTGAGGCCTTCCAGGTGGCCTCCATGGGGGCCGATTCACAAGATACTGGAATCGCCGCGCTTCCTCTCTTCTCTCTGGGGCCGCCACGGGCCTCCTCTCCTCTTGTCTGCGAGGCCTCTCCTGCCTCGTCTGCTCTTCCGCCCTCCTGGGCTCCTCCCTTCTCCTCGGCTCTTCTCTTCTCCGCTCTCCCTTCCTCTCCGGCACTACTCTAGCCCTCACCACCGAAGGTCCTCCTCTTCCTCTGCTTCCCAGGCTTTCCCCATCCAGCCTTGCCAAGAAGTCTGGATTCTTCTCCTCTCCCTGTACGAACGTATTCGCCCTCTCAATCATCTCCTCGAAAGATCTCGGGGGTTTGGACCCAATCTTCAGGCTGAAGAGACCATGCTTTAGGCCGAACTTCAGAGCCAACATCAGGTGAAGTCATCCACTTCCTCGACATCCAGAACCTCTTCCAGGGAACGATCGATGTAGTGGTCGAGACACTCGTGCTTCCCTTGCGCGATTTTGAAGAGAGCGGTGGCCTCCTTCTTTGACGTCGCGAACCTTTTCATCAGGCCCCTGCGCAGATCTTCAAAGTAGTAGATGGAACCTTCAGGCAACTGGTGGAACCAATCTCTCGCATTCCCCTTGAAGGTAATGGAGAAGAACCCGCACTTGAACGCATCAGTCATGTTGTGGATGGACACCACCACGTCCTCGAACCATTGGAGATGTCTGACCGGGTCATCTCTGCCGGAGTAGTAGTTGAGGACGGGCTCTCTGAAGCCTTCAGGAACTGGCTCCTCCCTCTTGGCGGTGGCGTGTTTCATTATCGTGAGTATCCTCGTCATACTCGCTACCATGGCGAGTATCTCGGGATCTCGCTGGTTGTTCTGCATCTCGGAACCTGATCCCATGGCTGCTTGTCGGATAGTGTCGCGACTGCATCGGTCGCTCTTCTTGTTCCCTTGTTCGATCCTTCCCTGGTCGCCTAGGTGGCGCTTCTTCCTCTGACAGTGTCACGCGACGAGGTGAGGTCATCGTGACCCGGATGCTTAAAAGAAACTTCCCCTCCATAACCAAAAAAGACCGAGCAGGGTACGAGGTAGACTGGCTGACAACTAAGTCACGACGAATAAGATGGATAGTTACTAGCTCGCGACCTGTCTTTCTGAAGAAAGGAACCAAAGGCTCAGCTCGAAGTCTAGGAAATGAGGCTCTCGAGATCTTTTGTGAGATTCCAAAGTCCGTCTCCTCGTACCCATGAGGTCCTATTTATAGGCAAATCCAAGAGGGGGTCTTATTTATAGCCTCACTCCTGGCGACTAGGCGACTTCTTGGGGGAGCTCGCTTGGTTAGACGAGTAATTGGCCTAGTCGCCTACCTCGCGAGTATGTGAGGGGAGCTCGCAATACTCGTCCAGACCTTCTACTGTCTTGCGTGTTGACTCTGACTTCTATCTTGACTTATTAACTTTGACTCTTGTTGACTTGGCTCTGTAGGGGTCCACCCAAGACGAATATGGGTTGTACATCTTTCTTGTTTTATCTATAGAGTCGGGCGAGCCAAACCACTGGATTAGTAATCTCGGGCTGCACTTAGATCCGAATATTTGGAGTAGGGATTTTCCCGGCTTCAACACTTTGGTGCGGTGAGCGTGGATCGCAGACGAAGGAGGAAAATCGACCAAGGAGACAGCATAGTGAATGAAGGAGAACAAGGAGTGGAGGGGAACTCACAGTGTCCGAGCAAGTATTTTACCCGGGTTGTGTTCGGCTCAGAGATCGGTGGGCTCGCGCAGCGCTTCGAGGACACTATGCGCTCGTTGTTGGCTCCTCTCCCGGAGATCACGACAATGTCGCCTTTTCGCGAGACACCGTCGGAGGACGTCGTGCCGCCCAGAAGTCCGGACAAGGAGCATGTGGTGGAGAAGCTGGAGCGACTCGAGCAATCAATGTATTATCCGCCGAGTAATCAGGGGATCAGAATTCGGGATGGCGAGTATCCGGGGAGGGGCCTGGATACTCGTGCAGGCGAGTTTGGAGTTTCGTGCCAACTCGCAAGTCGCCGCCAAGGGGGGGGAGCCTGTTAAGTGATGGGGTGTTGCCAGCTCCAGTCCCCGAAGGTTTCAGGGACCCTGTCTTATGCTACTACTCTAGAAGAGATGACCCAGTCATGCATCTGTAGTGGTTTGAGGACGTGGTGTCGATTTGTAGCCTGACGAACGCTTTCAAGTGTAGGTTTTTTGCAATCACCCTTGAGGGGAAGGTCAGAGACAGGTTCCACCAATTGCCAGTGTTGAAGCCGGGAAAATCCCTACTCCAAAATTCGGATCAAGACAGCCTGAGTTTACTGATTCTGCGGCCCGACGTCACAATTTAAATGGCAATCACAGGAGAGTGAAAACTATCTAAAAGCACACCCCAAGTGCTCCAGCAGAGAGGTCCCACCCCATGAAGCACCGACACTCTCGGGGGGTCAACGTGTCCGTGTCGGACTCTCTGACACGCATCTGACACGTCGACACGCTTGGACACGCGTGTCGGCGTGCCGACACGTTTTGGTCACACGGGACACGCGTTTGATGCCAATTTCTCCCGCAAGCGAAGGTCATCTTCCTCCCGAAGATCTAGGGCATCAGCGTTCCTTTGTCCATCTTCGTGCTCCGATTCTTCGTGCACTCACTCTGTATTCCTCCGGCGAAGATCGTCTTCCTCCCGCAGAGCTAGGGCATCGTCGTCTTTCTTGCTCTTCTCCCGCGAGATCTAGGGCATCTTCGACTCTTCGTGCTCTCGCTGCTTTGAGCTCCAGGTTTGTCATCTTCTCATCTTGCTCTAAATTCCAGCTCCAGGTTTCTCATCTTCTCATCTTGCTTCCAGCTCCTGTTCTTCTTGCAGCTCTGATTCTTCTTGCTTCCAGCTCCAGGTATTCTTCCAGCTCCTGTTCTTCTTGCTATGAATATTTGTGGTGTCATTCTTCATTTCTTTGATTATAGTATGACAAGTGATAAATGAGCTTTTTGGATGAATTTCTTGTTATGTTCTTTTGGTTTATTTTAAAAGTGTTATGTATTGATTCTTTTTGGTATGCTGGAAATTGTAAATCTCTCACTGGATGAGCCGGACATGGAATCAATTGTTTTTTTTAGATGGTATATAACATGTAAGTATGAGTATTACATTTTCATATGCCAAGTTTGTTCATTTCTTGTCTATTTATTAGTACTTTACAATTTTTATAATATAAAATATGAATTTAACAAACGTGTCCGAACGTGTCGAATATTACTAATTTAGGAGAATGGACGAGTCGCGTGTCGTGTCGTGTCGCGTGTCGGTGCAACATAGGTCTCACCACGTACCCGGAAGTTTGGGAGAAACTTCCCCTCCGCAACCAAAAGGCTGGGCGAGGTATTAGGCGGGCATGGACTTGGCGAGTATCCACTTGGGGGACCTCAACCTCTTCCAAAAGACCATTTCTAGTACCCTTGAGTGTGTATTTATAGAGAAATCCTAGGGGGTATAGGAGATTATCCAGCCACTGCTAGCAAGTATTTGGGGCTACTCGCCCAAACTCGCCTCTGCTCGTTCAAACTCGCATCTGCTTGCCCAAGCTCGCCTCTACTCGCCCAAGCTCTCTCCTCTATGAACTTTTCTGCATATTCTCGCGTAGGGTTGTCACCAATGGAACTCGCATATGCCCTATGGGAGAGCAACAAGGGAACTCGCCTATGGGCGAGCAACAAGGGAACTCGCCAACCTGCATACACTCGCTAAATGAAGCCATCATCTGGAGCTCGCCTAAGGAGGTCGCAATCTGGAACTCGCTTATATAGCCTGTATTTATTATAAAGAGGTTGATCGGTTCTCTAAAATGACATATTTCATCCCTTGTAACAAAACTGATGACGCCTCTCATATAGCCCATATTTATTATAAAGAGATTGTCGCACATCGAGAAATACCTAAGACTATCGTTACCGATCGAGACATTAAGTTCACCAGGTATTTTTGGAAACCACTCTGGAGAATATTAGGGACTAAGCTTCTATTTTCGACCGCTTATCATCCACAGACCGACGGTCAAACTGAAGTTGTGAATAGAAGTTTAGGAAATTTATTGCAATGTTTGGTAGGAAAGCACTAAGGAAATTGGGATCTTATTATTCCGCACGCTCAGTTAGCGCATAATAATTTGTAGAATAGATCCACGGGTTTATCACCTAATGAGGTTGTTCATGGTCACACTGCACGAGTGCCACTAGATTTAGCACCGCTACCACCCACTTTTAGGACTAGCCAGCTTGCACATGAGTATGCATTGCATTTGCATGATTTGCATAAAGAGATTGAGCGAAAGTTGCATAGTACTTATGATCTTTACGCAACTCAAGCTAATAAGCACAAAAAAAGCTATTTGTTTTAAAGTAAATGACTTGGTCATGGTTCGGCTAAATCCGGAACGGTTACCATCGCGTACCGTAAAGAAGCTAGCTGATCGTAGAACTGGACCCTTTAGAGTGGTGAAGCGGATTGGGTAAAACGCATATGAACTTGAGATGTCTTCCGTTTGGGAAGCAAATCATGTTTTTACGATTTCCCGCATGAGTCTTTAGATTTTCCCTTCTCTTCTCATTCATTTGATTCTTCTGAGTTGGTAAGTGAGAGTGAGAAGCCACATTCAGGACATACTAACATTCATTCTGCTACTGACACGTCCACTGCAATTCCTCCCATTTCCACTGACAGCTTTCAGGTTGAGTATGAGATACCAGATGAGTCTACTATACCAGTTCTCAGAGCTGCTGATCGACTTCCACGACAGATTTTGATTCCCAAGCAAATACTTGTTAAGTGCGTTTGATAAGAAGCAGAAAATGTCCAAAAAGATAAAGATTTTAAAATTGGGGTTTTGGAGGGAATTTATGGTAGAGCAAATGTTACACCATCTTGTTTTTAGGTTTCCTTATAGTATAAAGATAAAGATAAAACCAGACATTTATCTTTAGTTCTTTTTCCTGTCCAGATTTCTTTTTTATTATTCTGCTGTTTTAACACAAACATTTCTGCATATATACATATATATATATATATATACACGAGCAGCTCCGCACGGGCTTCGCCCGTGCTCGCTGACTCTTAGCGGGTTGCGCCCGCAATCGAGCGGGATGTGATACATATGAGTACTTAAAATGACCGTAAAAATATATGAATCAATATTATAAAAAAATTTTGTAAAAAATGTAAAATTTTGCCTAAATAATTATTTGCGCCCTACCACTCACTCTTCTCTCCCCATCTCCCTCCTATCCCTAAATGTAGGGATACGAAGGCTATAAAAACTCCCTCTCCCTCTCTCCCCCTTTCTCTTCTCTCTTTCTTTCTCTCTCTTCATTGGATGGATGAGATCAAAAATTTGGCACATGTTGAATGGCTAAGATTAATTCTACCATTCCAAACTATTTCTTTAATGTAATTAAAGATATATATATATAATATATATACGGGTGCTTGACACGGGGCTCTGCCCCTACTGTCAGTCGCGACAGTACCCGGCCCGCGCCTACGGCCCCGCGCGATTGTACCCAACTCGCCACTACGACCTCGCACGACTGTACCCGGCCCGCCCCCGGCGGGCTTCACCCCGCCCACGACGGAAATTTAAGAAAAAGATAAAGTAAATATAATTTTATAAATAACAAAATTTTAAATTATAATTATAAATATATATATATAATGAATAATATATATATTATTATTATTATATATAGTATATTTATATGTAATAATGAATTATATTATAAATATATTTATATAATTTTTTTTATAAAAATACATAAAATATAACATTATAAGTATAAATTATTTGAATTGTTATCACAATTGCCTCCTTGCCTTATTGGATTGAGCTGTTGCTCATGTCCTTGAGGTCCAGCCGTCCAGGGATCAAAACCAGATAGCTGCGTTTAAAATATAATTTTAATAGCCAGCCGCCCGATTTTTTAAGAGTTATAGGACCAAAATCGTAATTTTACATAGGTTTAGAACATCCTAGTAGTAGGTTTAGGAGACCTACTAAAATGTGGAGAGATGGAGAGATGTTATTGTGCTCGATCAGACGGTTGTTGAATTATGAAGTCGTGATCCGACCGCTTGTGGAATTTTGAACTCATGATATTCGCAGATCACAGTATTTATTTATATATGGTAGATATATATATAAGTATTTTATCATAATACTTCTAACTCTCTTGAAAACAAAATTAGCTAAGGATCAAAATTAGAATTAAAGCTCAAAAGAGTAATCATTTGATTTGATCGGGTCAAACTTTGTTTTCTCTCCTACTTCTAACAAAAGAGTAATCATGGATATCCTTACTCTTTTGTTACATACATAAAGTAAACTTTGGTGTTACATGCATACGCCAGCATCAATTCCCCCAGGTGAAAAATGTTCTACCCCTGACTTAGCCTCAGTGATATGTTGAAATATGTCAGGAGGCAACTTGATATCTCTTCAGCTTCGATCGACGAGCATCATTCAATGGTTGTCCTCATCATCGTACTAAGAAGTAAGAACAGCTAATGTACCTCGTGTCAAGTTTGAGTGGTAAGGATATCCACCACATCATCTATCTTGTTGGTCTATAACTGCTCCGCATTTGTAAATGGCATTGTCTCTAAATGACAATGTGGAATACGAGGGTAGTGGCCACTCTAGGTGGGATATCGTAAGCACCAACTGGGAATCTTTGTCGCCGAAGTAAGCCATCACCATATCTTCTCATGAAAATGATGCTCTCTCATATGCTAGTCAGTAAGTGTCTTGTATCGTGCATTTGAGATGCAGAATCTCTCAAGTACTTCCCTCTAGAACTTTAGGATCTATTCGCGAAGCTCGTAGCCTCTGAACTAATCCTACAATGAAAGGGTAAAGGAGTCATGTCTAGTAGGTGGGGTATAAACTGACATAAAAGATCTCATCTCAAAAGGAGTTTTTCCAGTGGAACGATTCACAGAGTTATTGTAGGCAAACTCAGCTAGTGGAAGTATCAGATACCACTAAGTTGGTCTCTCTCCCGCGAGACATCTAAGTTACTTAGGATCCTATTGACTACTTCAGTTTGCTCATCGGTCTGGGGATGATAGGCACGGCTAAATTGAAGTTTGATATCTAATTTACTCATAATGTTCTCCAAAAAAAAATTAAAAATAATGTCACTGTAAAAGTAAATTTCATGCATGTCATGTAGATGATAGTTAACGTGGAAACAATGTGTGGGCAAGTGTGATGATGAAAAACATATGCATAACCTAAAAATGAAAGTAATGAAACAAATAAAAAAATTGATTGATCTTTTTTTTCTAAATTATTTTTCAATCAAAGTGTTTACGTGCAAGTAAAAATTTTCCTTAAAATGTAATAATCCAAAATATATGATTGCTAATCGATGTAGTTGTCCAACTTTTAGTGCTCGCAAAATTCCATCCTTAAATATCTTTAGACCAAGCTTCTTATGATGGACATACTCAAAACCGTGTTCATAAAATTTCTTTGGGGTGCAAGTATTCATGAAAAAAATATTTGATGTCAGACTCACTATTAATTGTGACTCAAAATTCTTCAAATAATTATTTTTATTATTTAATATGTTAAATGACAAAGTCAAATACAAATTCGATTTGCTTATCAGTACACAATCTATTGTTATCGAGCGGATGCGTTGATCCAAGAAAATCTAAAATAACATCTAATAATTGAAATTGAAGATCGAATATTGGTTTAGGTTCAATATGATGTTTATGTGAATTCTAACACAGGAGCAAGTGCATAATTAAATTCATAATTTATGTTAAGCTCACTTCAAATTGTATAATCATTCTCAATATCATCTTCCAAAAGATAACTTTTTCCTAGGTTTTCTTCTAGCACATGATCATGAAAATCTACATCAAAACCACTAACAATATCACCCCAAAATTTATAAGCATCTTTTGAAATACCTTTTAAAACTGGATCGGGCTCTTCTATTTCAGAAAGGTTCAAACAAATGGAATTTTCATAAATGTGGAATATATGACATTATTGACACATTAAAGAATGATTGACAAGGTCTAGATCACCTGTTTTAATTGATTCATATGTCTATCGACATAATTCAACCCAATAAGTTCTTACTTACTCTCTTTGTACCTTGATTATTTTTAAATATGTTTCTTGTAGTGAATGTGGTAGCAAAGAACACATTTTGATATCTAATATCATCTTATGTAATTTTTTTTCTCAAAGAGTTTTTGTTTGCAAGAAACTAGATGGGTGGGTGAGAAAGCTAAATCTTTAGATAATTCAGGTTTTAAATTATGTTACACAGGAAAAAATAAAACATGCAGTGGAGTAGTTATTGTTGTGGATACTACTTGGAAGGATGACGTTCTTGGGGTAAGTAAAAAATGTAACATAATTTTAGCTCTTAAATTGGTCATAGGAAAGGAAACTATTAATGTGATCAGTGCTTATGCGCCACAAGTAGGATTAAGTTAAAGTGCATTTTTGGGAAGACTTAGGTGATTTAGTAAGAGGAATCTCACAAAAAGAAAAGATTGTCATAGGAGGAGACATAAATGGATATATAGGGAAGAAAAATATAAATTACGCAGCCGTTCATGGAGGATATGAATATGAAGAAAGAAATGAAAAAAAGACGAACCATTTTAGATTTTGTCGTAGCACGTGATCTAATTGTATCAAATACGTTTTTCATAAATAGGGAAGAATATTTAGTCACAAATTGATTATTTTATGACTTGCAAAATGAATAAAATGATTTGTAAGGATTGCAAAGTCATTCCAAAAGAAAGTTTGACAACACAACATAGGTTAGTGGTGTTAGATGTACAAATTAAATAAAATAAATTTAAAACAAAACAAAAAATGTAGCAAAAAATTCGGTGGTGGAACTTGAAGATGGAAAAGCAGGTTGTTTTCAAGAAGATGGTCATGAAACAACTAGTTGATGACCCTTATGTTGATTCTAATACCTCATGGGAAGTTATGTCTTCACATTTAAGGATAAGTGGAAAGAACATACTTGGAGTATCAAAAGGTCGTGCGTCTCCAAATAAAGAATCGTGATGGTGGAAAGAAGAAGTGCAAGACAAAGTGAGGGTAAAGAGGGTCAGTTATAAATCACTCTATGCTTGTAGGAAAGATGAAAACTTAGTCAGGTATAAAGTCGCCAAAAAATAAGCTAAACAAGATTTGCATATGCTGTTTATTAATCTTGAGAAGGCTTATGATAGAGTTTCAAGAGAAATCTTGTGGAGAGTCTTAGAAAAGAAAGGTGTAAATGTATCATATATTGACATAATCAAAGATATGTATACAAATTCAGTGACAAGGGTGAGGACAACTGGAGGATTAATACAGGAATTCCCTATTACTGTTGGATTACATCAAGGTTCAGCTTTAAGCCCTTATCTCTTTACCCTTATCTTAGAAGAGCTCACTAAACATATCCAACATCTTGGTGTTTATTGTTTGCGGGATGATATCGTTTTGGTTGATGAGACGCGAAAGGGTGTAAACGCAAAACTTGAATCTTGGCGAGATACTTTAGAAAAGAAGGGTTTTAGGTTGAGCAGGGCAAATACGGAGTATATGAAGCTTAAATTTAGCGGTATAAGAAGGACAGATGACTTCGTTATTAAGTTGAGTGATCAAGATATTTCCCGTAGTGAGTGTTTTAAATATCTTGGATCGATAGTTCAAAAACATGGAGATATTGATAAAGATGTGACACATAGAATCCAAGCGAGTTGGTTGAAGTGGAGAGGCGCGTCGGGGATCTTATGTGATCGTAAAGTACCACAAAAACTTAAGGGCAAGTTTTATTGTGCTGCACTTAGACTCGTGATGCTCTATGATTCTGAGTGTTGGGCGGTGAACTGTGTACATGAGCAAAAAAATGGGAGTTGCGGAGATGAGAATGCTTAGGTGGATGTGTGAACGCACAAGATTGGATAAAATTAGGAATGAAAGTATCAGGGATAAGACAAGAGTAGCACTAATTTCATAGAAATGCGAGAAGCTCTTCTAAGATGGTTTGGACATGTACAAAGGAGACCATTAGAGGCAGGCATTGTGAGTCCAGTCACTAGGCATGTTAGATGAGGGAGGGGTAGACCAATAAAGACTTGGAATGAAACTATAAAGAAAGACATGATGTACTTAGGAATTAGTCAGTTTATTACAAAAGATAGGGCACAATGGCGACAAAGGATCCATATAGCCGACCCCATTACAGTGGGATAAAGACTTGAGTGTTGTTGTTGTAAAGAGTTTTTGTTGCCCATTAAATAGTGATTGTCAATTCTCTTCCAATGTGGGGTTAGAATTTAGCCACATATTACCTACGGGAGCCATGAACATATGTTAAAAAGTGTGTAGGAAATGCAACTACTATGATATATCGATCATATGATGCACTCAAATGCGAAATGGGATACGCCGAAATGACAAATTAAATTCCTGGACAGTAATGTAAAATGTGATTTTTTTTCAACTTGAAAAAAACCCAAAGACATGCTAACCTAACCATCGAAGTCAATCTTGTTTTGATACCACTTGATACACCCTTTATTGCATCTAATAGAATGAATGCAATGCAAGTATAATTATAAATGTACTTTAAATTAAATAAAACGACATTAGAGTTAACAAAGTAAATTTGGAGTGTATCTTGCACAAGATTAGAAATTTAATTCTATTTAGCGGCGCAAAACATTCGACGGTCGTCAATCTTGCAACAATCAATATGAACCAAAGTAGTAATTAGTTGTTCGAGATAAAAAATAATTTTGTATGAAAAGAAAAAATAACTAATTTTCCCTCAAAAACTAGGCTGCATACTCTATTAAACAGAGGCGGTCCAAAATATTAGGAAAGACCTCACCGGGTATGAAAATGCAGGTAGGATGATCTGTGGAAGACTCAAGGCTCCTAAAAATGCAGAAAAAATAAATGCGCAAAACACGTGCGCAAATAAAAAACAATCCATAAATAAAATACATAAAATAAACTTTAGCGTCGCATGCGTCCATTTGCATCAAATCCCGCCTGCCAACAGCCTGAGTACTCCATTTCTACACCGTTCCCCCCCAGTCTAGACCAACCAGCAGCCATCTGTTGGCAGCCTGAGCACTCCATTTCTACACCGTTCCCCCCCCCCCAGTGTAGACCAACCAGCAGCCATCTGTTGGCTGTCCAGTCCGGCATCCAGTCCCTCCTAGGTCCGGAAGCACCTTTTTCAACTGATGTGCAGCCTCCATAAGGCTTTCCCAGTGG
Organism: Platanthera zijinensis; assembly: GCA_039513925.1. Classification (NCBI taxonomy): domain Eukaryota; kingdom Viridiplantae; phylum Streptophyta; class Magnoliopsida; order Asparagales; family Orchidaceae; genus Platanthera; species Platanthera zijinensis. The sequence continues at coordinate 26,631,237 of CM077078.1, forward strand.
CTGAGCATATTATTGATTTGTTAGAAAGACTTAAATTAATTTATTATTCATAAATTAAGAGAATGTAGAATGAGGGAGATATTTTTGATATAGATGTGACTTGGAAAACTCAAGATAAGATAAAAATTTGTTAGAATGACTTCAATTCTTTAGGCTTAACCAGTTCTTGGCTATAACTTATTCAGGAGTGCTTCGAGTGCAGAATGTGGTCCATGTTTTTTTCTGCAGCTTGTATTACACGTTTGGAATGATGGTAGTATATCTGCTATAATATAGAATATAGATAACCATGGAGAGAGAAGATTAAATTAAGGAGAAGAGAAGAGAGAGCAACAAGAGCTGAGGATAATTGCAAAAAGTAGAGGCGGCAGTAGAGAAGATCAAATTGAAGCCATCAATATAAGAAGCAGAAGAGGATATTCCAAGCCAGAGAGCAACAATCATGAGTTTGTCAGAGTGATTTCTTAGTGAAACTGACAAAAGGAGAAAGATGTTTGTTTCTCTGTGCAGTAAATGGAAGGAGATGTCTTTATTTCTTTGAGGTAACCAAATATTCTATGTTTAATTTCTTTCTTGAAACAACTGAGGCAAGAGGAAGGAAGCTTGAGTGGGCTTTAGGTTTTGTGCGTAAATTCAATCTTTACAAGGACTCTTGGGACTATAAAAAGGGTGCAACCAAAAACTACTTATCTGGGGAGGCTCCACAGGACCGAGTTTGTCATCAAAATTCTATTGGCACCACACAATTGCAATCCATATCATTTTAGCTTCACTATACGCCACGTGAAAGGACAAATTCATTACAAAAGGTGAAGATGTTAAATAGCACCATATTTATCTACAAAAAGTGTTACTCTCATTGTCCATCTAATATAATCACTTCATAAAATATTACTTTGAAGTAATTGAAAATGCAATAATGAAAATGAAAACGATCAAGGAATTGGAATTGTAATGAAAATTCAGCATTCACCCACTAGGCATGCTAAATGGGGGAGAGGTATACCAAAAAAGACTTAGGCTTCATTTGGGAGAGCGGTTGCGGTTGTAAAATGAGCCGTTGTAAATGCAGGTTTGTAAATGGAGTTGTTGGAAACTGGTTGCTGGAAATGGAGATCTGTTTGGGTAGTCTGCGTTTGCAAAACTGTTCAGAACAGAAAACCGTTTGGCAAAATAGCGGTGACGTTTTATAAATATTTTTTATTATAAAATATTTTTTATTTTATATATTTTATTATTTTTTCCTAATCTATGTATATAATACCTTAATAATATTTGTGTTTAAAATATATACCTTAATAATTTTTCTATTATTAAACTATAGGTTAATAGTTTTGTTAATAATTTTACTGCCTCGCACTGCTCCGCCCTGCTCTGCACTGCTCTGCCATGCCCGCACCCTGCCTCCTCTGCTGCTCCGGCAAAAACAGCCATATGTCCGGTTAGGGTTAACCTGGAAAAGGTAAGCTTTACCTCCAGTGCAGCACTGTCGGAGCAGCAGAGGAGCCATATTTTATCCGCACTGCTCCGCCCTGCTCTGCTCTGCCATGCCCACACCCGGCACCGGCGCCGGCACCAGATATGTCACCGGAGGGGGCAAAACAAGAGGCCACGGGCTTGGAGGAGAAGGTCTTCGCGTCACCTCTAGAAACGCGAAAAACTGGAGGTATCTGCTCCAGTTTGGAGATGCAAAAGATTAGGCATGCTGCGTTTTTGAGCGGTTCGAAGTTAGGGAGGAAAAACAAACAGGAATTTAGGCCCGCGTTTCGTTTGCGGAAAACGCACCGGAGGTAAAAGCTTAACCAAATAAAGCCTTAAAAATGAAACTATAATGAAAGACATGATGTACTTGGGCATTAATCTTTATTATATAAGGAAACCCCTAAACACCTTATGGTGTAACTTTTAAATCCCAAAATGCCCTCATTAAAACATATTTTTTGGCTTAATTTTGAGGCATTTTGGTCTTTAGGCTGGCTCAGCAGTTCATTTAGGTTTTAAATCTTTGCTCCGTCCACTGTTCCCCCCGCTCAGCACCGCGATTTTCGCGATTTCTTCACAGCTGCCCTAATTCCTCCTCCCCGCTCTTCCGCGACACTGCTGCTACGTCCCGATGACGAAGGAGAAACCCTACAGTCCTCGACATTGCTCCTTCACCAGTAAAAGAAGTGCCCACAATTGGCCCCACATCACCCAATCTCGCTCGGAAGAGCCGTCACTACCGGCGACAACCCCAGTCACCGCCGATCTTGGCCTGTTGGTAAGCGTTGCTTCCTCCCCTCCTCTCATCTCTTCCAGACCTGTTTATAAGTGCCGCATCCTCCCTCCTCTCATCTCTTCCAGACCTGTTATTGCTGTTTGTTCTTTGCATTCCTTATTTAGGGTTTTTTACTCCTCCGATCTTGACCCGATGGTGAGCATCGCCTCCTCCCTTCCTCTCATCTCTTCCAGATCTTGGCCCGATGGCGGGCACCGCCTCCTCCCTTACTCCTCGCATAATGTTGCTTCTCCACGGCGCTCCTCCTTCGTCAACAGAGCTCCATCGAAAGAGCATCTCCTCCACGGCGCCTCACCGTCAACAGAGGTCAACAATGCTATAGATCTTCACCTGCGGTACAGATATCCCATCTCCTCCCTGTAAATGTTTATATGCATGGCTTCATTTGGTTAGCCAGTAGTATTTTCCCGGCACCTCAACTGAAGGTAAAACTTAACCTATTGAAGGTTTTTCTGCATTGTGAAGGAGAGGTGGCAGTGTGAAGTTTAGGAAGCAGCTGTGGAGAAGGTGAAGTTGAAATGGCTTCATTTGGTTAGCCAACAGTACTTTGCCGGCACCTCAACTGAAGGTAAAACCTAATCTATTGAAGGTTTTTCTGCATTTTTGTGAAGGAGAGGTGACAGGGTGAAGTTTAGGAAGCAGCTGTGGAGAAGGTGAAGTTGAATGCCCATATTGATTTTGTTTTGAATTAGGTAATGTGAGGTCAATACCCATTTGGTGCTAGGGTGATTGACATGCAGCAGTTTAGAAAGGTAGAACCAAAACCCAAATAAATCCTATCAAGTCCTCAATGTCCATTTCTTGCCTTAACATCAGATTTGTAGAACTGTACTTGGCCAGGTGCTGTCAAATTGTGTAAATTTCACTTATAAAATCTCTTTGCACCACGTTTTGGACTGCTTTGGTTTTTTAAAATTGGTATCGACTTCATTTTTTAAGGTTTAATCCATAATGATGCTTATGTTGTTGTAGAATTGCCAGAATGCATCAATAGTTGCCATCTTCAAATCTTTGATAATTAATGATGCTTATGTAGAACTGTACTTGACCGGGTGCTGTCACATTGTGTAATTTTTACTTATAAAATCTCTTTGCACCACGTTTTGGACAGCTTTTGATTTTTTAAAATGGGTATCAACTTCATTTTTTAAGGTTCAATCCATAATAATGATTATGATGCATACGTGTATTTAGAAATAAACTGTAGGTGCAAGCTCCACATGTTGTGTGCATAGGTGTATCAGCAAGTTGTGTGTTTTTGTTCTTTGTTGTGTTTTTCCTAAGTCTAAAGTTCTAATTTTGTTGCGGTTTCTGAGCTCCTGTCTTCATTTTTGCCAGCGTTTTTGATCAACTTCCTTCTGTTTTCTGGCCCAGGGTTCGGTCTCCAGCGGTAAAGATATGTTCATCGATCACACGCTATTTGATTTTTTAGAGAATAACATATTTTAAGTAAGTCTATGGAATTTGTTTGATTTATTTTTGTTATGAAATTTTGTATAATTTTCTATAGATGAATAAAGTAGATTCAAGATATGATTGAGTATCGGAATTGTTAAACAAGAGAGTTAAAAATCCTATAGAGCTTTTATGAACAAGGCTTTTATGATTTTGTGTTTAATGTGAGCTTTTTAAAGCTGTGAACTCTTTAAAGCTCTTTAATACTCATGTTTAATGTTCAGTTTCCATAAGCCAAGTGTTTAAACTTAGCATGAAAGTGATTGACCATGTTTACGAGTTTGGAGTTATTATGCTCACAGTTTCAACTTTCTCAATAACAACTATTTCTGATATTGCCAACCAAATATATCAGAAATAGTTTAACATTTTATGTTATTTTAGTTCAGATATTGCCAACCAAAGATGTTTAGGAGTTTGGAGTCTAAAACAACAACTATTTCTGATAGTCTTCTCTGCTTTATGCTTTTACTTAAAATGAGACCTCACAATTTATTCCAAACCATTTTTGATAACTTGAAATGGAACCTCACCTCTACATCCACACATGTGGCTTTTCCTCTAGAGATTTTGCCCTTACATCACACGCATAGAGCAACCATCTTTCATCAAAATTCCAACAGCTTCAGGTACTTCCATCTCTGGTTTTCCTCCGCATTAGCATACATTTACATTTTTCCTCTAATTCCATCTTTTTTGAGAGCAGAGGGGCATATTTCCAACAAATATTCTTCAAAACACAAAGCTGAAATTGGTTGTACAAATATTAGGCGCATCCAGCAGAGTGGTCACACAAGGCCACATCTTTTGGGGGCATCTCGATATTGCTTCCTCTTCAAGTGCATGCCCTCGGGCCTGCATCACTCATACTTCAAGTTTGTTTTTCTATACTTGATTCTATGTAATTAATGTAGTTTTCCTACTATTATGATAAGTAACTATTTTAAATTGTTTCATTGTTTTTGCTTAAATATAGGCACCAAGTTATTCTTTCTTTAGTCAGCTGAAATTAATAACAGTTGAAGAAACTGGCCTCCAAAAAAACTTTTACAAAATGTGATTGAATATGCAAGTTTGCAGTAGTAGGGAAGCTTCAGCATTGCCACCGCCCATGACCGATGTCGCCGCCCACGACCGATGTCTATGCCCATGACCGATGTTGTCGCCCACGACCAATGTCCCTACCCACGACCGATGAGAATGCCCTACCCATGACCGATGTGGATGCTCTAGACTAATAGTGCCGCCCAGACCAATGGTGCCGCCCCGACCAATGTCGCCGCCCCGACCATTGTCGCCGCCCCGACCATTGTCGCCGCCCCGACCATTGTCGCCGCCCCGACCATTGTCGCCGCCCCGACCATTGTCGCCTCCCCGACCATTGTCGCCGCCCCTACCAATGTCGCCGCACCGACCATTGTCGCCACCCCGACCAATGTCCGTGCCGCGACCAATGTCGCATCCAACGACCAATGTCCCCGCCCCTGATCAATGTCGTCGTTCATGACCAATGTCACCCCCACTACCAATGTCGTCGTCCACGACCAATGTCGTCGTCCACGACCAATGTCGTCGTCCTCGACAAATATCTCCTTCCACACTTAATGTTGCCCCCGCGACAATGCATCCGCTCTCGACCAATGTCGCCCCCACGACAATGCATCCGCTCTCGACCAATATCGCCCCCACGGCAATGCATCCTCTCTCGACCAATGTCACCGCCCATGACCAATGTCACCTCCCCCGACTAATGTCGTCGCTCCCGAATAATGTCACCTCCCCTGACCAATGTCATCGCTCATGACCAATGTCGTCGCCCCCTACACAAATCGCCACCCCCGACCAATGTCTCCCCCACGACGGATGTCGCCACCATGAAAAATGACGCCCCCACAACAGATGTCGCTCCCACGACAAATGTCGTGGGGCGACATTTGTCGCTCCCACGACAAATGTAACCCCTCGACAAATGTCGTGGGGACACATCTGTTTCCCACACGACAAATGTCGCCCCCTCGACAAATATCGCACCCATGATGAATGTCGCACCCACAACGAATGCCGCTCCCACGACGAATGTTGCCCGCATGGGGTCCCCCATGCACGACTGCTTGTGAGATTATAACTAAAGATGGGGAGCAATGGAAACAGAGGATCCATATAGCCGACCTCTCTATGGTGGGATAAAGGTTTTGAGTGTTGTTGTTACTTGTCAGCAATGGTGGAGGTTAATGAAAAAACTAATATTGTTATTCACCAAACGTTCAACCAAATTTTCACATGTCTAGATAGAATTTCTTAAAGGAAAATATACTTGTTCGCATTTTCTAGATGATTCAATTATTTATTAACTATATTTCAACCAAACATTTTACATGATCTTATGAATTTGAACTCGCATTTGACAATTCCTTCAAACAAAGCATAATGTAACATTTATTAAATAATTTACATTTCCTACTTCAATATTATTTGTATCATCTTTTAGAGGCACTGAGAGATTGAGTGAAGAGATTCCTCCCGTCGATGGATGACCTGGTGCCTAAGCCAGAAAATACAAGTGCCAAAGCTTGGAACTTATTTTCCCTCCCCCGCCCCCAAACTCCCTCGACACCTCCTAGTTTGGCACCCTTCCACCTTCCTTGGTTGGCTCCCCCTCCTCCCCACCTCCACTAGCCGACCATTGCCACTACCTCAAACTCCAACCACACCTCCTAGTCGGACACCCCTATTCCACCTTCCTTGGTTGGCTCCCCTTCCTTCCCAGCTCCACTAGCCGACCACCGCCACTACCTCAAACTCTCTTCCAAAATCCCTCCACCACCTCCCCCATCTAATTCCATCCATCTTCAGTTTTTTGGTGATCGCCGGAAAACATTTCCGAACACCTAAATCAATCCACCATCACTACAACAAAATTTCTTACATTTTCCATTTTCCAGTGATCTCCAGAAAAAAAAAACCCTGGCCACCACCGCCACCTCCAGAGACCACCTCCAGCCAACCACCCCCACCATCGCCGCATAACCACAAAAACTACCTCTCCCACTACCCCACTACTCCACTACAACCATTTCCTAAAAAATAAGCCCACTTCTCCATAATTCCCTCTGCTCCACTCACCTTAACTCCCTCATTATTTCCAGCCAAACACACTCCCTCCATTTCCCCACAACCTAATAACTCCCTCATTTCCCACTCTCCATTACTTTTCTCTCTACGCTCCAAACTTCCTGGAGTCCACCGAATCCCTCCCTCATTTATTAATAACTTACATGCCCTACGTCAATCTTAAGCTTCGTTTGGCGCAGTGTTTGGAGCTCTTCGTTTGGGGCAAACGCCGCCGCACGACGGGTAACCAAATGACCAGCGGCGGCGTTTGCTCTGTTTGCACCCGCCGCACCATGAGAAATGGAGGAAAACCTGGGATTCCAACTACGGCCTCCCTCCTCCGGTTCCAAAATCCCTCATTCTCCTCCCGCCGCCGAAGTAAAACGCCAAACCAAACGAAGTCTTAATCTTTTTCTTACATTTCCTACCTAAATCTCATTCTTATCATCTTTTGTAGCAAAAATATGTCAAAGCTCAGAAACTAACCAGTTAACAAGGAAAAAAAACAAAGAGAAACCATGTTGTATCCTAATAAAACGTTCAACAAACACGTCTAAGAGTACACAAGAATACTTAACATTGTTCCAATTTACACAGACACAAGGGAGGAAAATATTACCTCTGAGTAGAGAATTCCTTCTTCTCAATCAAATCTCAAAAGGAATTCATCTCCAAACAATATGGCCTCCTTTTCAATAACATCACAGCTGCTGTCCTGTAAGGCTCCTCAAAGGCATTTGACACCCAAGACAAATCTGATGGTCCGCCATTGTCACAGCCTCTCAGCATTTCTTTTTGCCACTCTTCAGTGGGCTGGATTGCCACAAGTGTCGCCCCCTTAAGAACCAATCCGCCCGGAATTTCAAGGTGTGGTGCGTACCACAGCCTCATGCTGAGAGCAGGCACCAATGTCCTCTTAGAAGATCCTGAGGCTGATACAGGTCTCACTCTCAGGTCCTGCAGCTGCAATCTATCCATGTTCAACACCCCTTGTCCATCAGCATCTGTGAGTTCCAAACACTCCAGCATTTCATGGTCACTGATGATGGGCTGGAGGACGTAATGTCTAGCTGAAGCTGCAATAAGAGAACTGATCGTCCACAAAACCCTAAGTTTGAGACCTCCATTGGCGTAAAAAGATTCAGGAATGCTGTTGTTGTCCTCTAAGCTGCAGAGGTCATAAGAAGGGCCAGGGTTTGCAGTCATGAAAGATGGAGAAATGGAGGATAGGACAGAGGCGGCTCCGAGGATGACACAGCTGTCTAAGCTGGAGCCAAAATCGGCCTTCCACTTGAGTAGTGCGCCTTTGTCAACCCCAAGCTCGCCTGCTGGTAGCTCGATGCGGAGGCGGCGGATCTCCTTGAAGTTCTTTAAGACCTCGGCTGGTGAGTGGTGGGAGGCTTCTGAGGAAGAGGATGAAGAGGAATCGACGGAGGAACGTTCTGAGGGGGGAGAGAGGATCTGCCCGAGGGCGTGTAGAGGGCGTACAAGGCCGCCGAGAACAAGACGGGTAAGCAGGGAGAGAACGCTGCGGCTCCTATCCGCCGTGCCAGGTGCCTCGTCCGAAGAGCCGGGTGCGGAGGAGGACGAGAACGGCAAAGGATCGTCGGAGATAACGCAGTCCACGCGGACGACGACGTTATCGACGAGAGGAACGAGGTAATGGAAGCGGCGGGAAATGACACAAAACCGACCTAGCGCCTTCACGTCGCCTATCCGGTTGAATATAACTAGAACGATCGAGTCCGGCAGTCGATCGAAGTGGTCAATGCCTTCCTCCTCTTTCGAGGAAGCTAAAAGATCGCCGCAGCACCGACTAGATCCCGGTAGATTCGCCGCTAGAACAATCGATTCCGGCGGTCGATCGAAGTAGTCGACGCCAGGCTCCTCCTCCGAGGGAGATAAAAGATCGCCACAGCACCTGCTCGATCGCGGTAGACCCGCGGCTTCTGCGGACAACATCTTAGGAACCGACTGAAAGAAAAGAAAGCTTGGGAAGACAGAACAGAGAGGAAGAAACCCAATAAAGCTTCGGCAGCCGTCACCACTACGAGTTCACGGGAGAGATCCAGCGGAGGGGGAGGAAACCCTACAGCTGAGCTTCCCGTAACCCTAGCGAGAACCGGTGCGGACAACAACCGCGTGGAAGAAGAGATTTGTAACGAAGGCCGACAAAATTAATTTGTTTTGGGATGGCAATTTATTTGGTCAGGTGAGGACGTGAGGTTAGACAAAAAGTTCATAAAATGTATATTTTGCATTACAATTTACAAATGTTACAAAAAAAAAAAAAAAAAATTTAGGCTTCAATTGTTTATTGTTTGATAAAGGGGCAAGTTAATGTTGAGCAATGAGAGAATGTATTGCATGGGTGGAGTATTTTTTAGGCGGTTGTTATCGCGACACTACAGTATGGTTATTCGCACATATTTTTTTCCCTAATTTTTCGCATTTTTTTGAAATACGTCTTGTATATACATTTTTAAGAAAAGTGTTCAACACAAAAGTTGTAGATCTCGATGAGATCTACAACTTTCGTGTTGAACACTTTTCCTGAAAATGCATGTACAAGACGTAATTTGAAAATACACTCAGACTGTTTGAAAATGCATGTACAAAACGTATTTCTAAAAGGCACGAAAAATTAGGAAAAAATATGTGTGAATAACCAAAATTATAGTGCGGATAACAATCGTCATTTTGTAACAACTGAGACACTTATGACCTAATCTAGCAGCTTCATGTTTTTTAAAATATATAAATTACGGGTGACAAGCGCGGTGCTCCGTCCCTACGGCCAATCGAGACATTACCTTATCTACGATAGTGCACGGGGCCCCCGTGACCTGCGCGACATTATCACAATCACAACATTGTTCTGGCACGACGACGCTCCCACTGCTTGCAAACCCATGAGTGTTGATAGGGATTGGCTCCATTTTAGAGCTTTAGGGGTGCACATAGCAATACCCAAAATGAGATCATGGGGTTGACTAGTCAACCCCGTGATTCCCTTCATGATGGGAGAAATGGAGGGTCCACTTTCTCTCATCTTTCATCTCCTCCATCCAATTCCCCCCTCTTTCTCTCCCACCAAAAAAGAGATCCACAAAAAGGGAAAAGAGGGGAGAGAGAGAACACTGTCGCCGCAACCGACCGCCGCTGCCCGGCCGCCGGTCGCCGCCGCCCGGCCATCGCCGGCCACCTCCACCTGTCAACTGCCAGCCGGTGGCTCGCCGCCCGAACCTCCACCGTCCGATCATGGCGCGCTACCACGACCGTCCGATCAAGGGGAAACCACCCACTAACCAACTACGTTAGTGGTGGGAGCCACCATGATCTCCCCTTGAAGCCTATAAAAGGACCTCAGGGGCTCTTTATTTCTCATCTTTTTTCCTCATACGATTCTTCTTCTTCTTCCTCAGGTGAGAGCTCTCCCGCCTCCTCTACCAAGCCGGCCTCCGCCCGCCGCCAGCCACCAGCGGCCACCAGCGACCTCCAGCGGCCGCCAGCGGCCACCAGCGCCCGCCATTGGCTATAGGCACCCCATCAGCGCGCGGTTAGCAAGGAGACGCCCAAGATCGGAGGAAGTCGAGCAAAGAAGACAGTCGAGGCCAGCAAGCAAGCGCCGCCTTGAGCGCACGCGCCAGAAGCATCCCGTTCATTCCACCGTTTAAGTCACTTCCGCAGAGCAGCCTTTTGCCCGCCGGAAGCTATAGTCATCCTCTCTCCCCGCAAGTTGTAACGGGAGCGGCCTGTCGCCCCGATTCACTCAGTGTATTATAATTATCCAAAGCTAGTGGATTTTGACTGGCACCGAATCGTTCACGTAGTTTTTCACCCGGTTGAAGGGTTTTCTACGTTAAAACTCATTGTGTACATTTCCCTTTTTTCAACTGACTGTGTGCGCGCTCGATCGCTCCGCGAGCTAAGGCGGTCCAAGTTAGTCCGGATCGACCGGAGCGTCGAGTTTGGTCGCAACAGTTTGGCGCCGTCTGTGGGAAACATTCCCAACATCCTTTAGAAGACAAGTCACTCATATTTACCGCTTACAAAGCTCAAATTCCATGGCGAAGAGAAGTACTCGCACCACTGAAGGATCCGCACTTGGCAGACACATCGAACCAGCACGATCTCACTCACTAGTGGACGTGCCACTGACTGCCGAAGTAGCTTTCGCCCCCGTCGTCGCCCTGGAGGGGCGCATCCGCCAAATGGAAGAACAACAAACGGAAATGCTTGCATTACTCCGAAACATGGGAGCACCTCCTGTTCCCTCGATGTCGTCAGCCCCAGCAAATCCTCCGCTGCAACCAAACCCGGAAAGGGTCCAGGAAGAGCCCGAGGATTATTCTGACGCCGCCGGCTCCACTTGCCCAGCTCAAAAAGGAGTAAGAGCAGATCATCTTCATCACCACCTCGCCGATGACATTCACCCCCCTCCTCTCAAAAGATTTACTCGGGAGGAAATTCGAGAAGTTATAGCCGAAGAATACCGCCGGGCTGGAAGAAGAGACTTTCAGGCTCACCGACCGCTCTGCCAAGGCTCCCCCTTGACGCCTCAAATCCTCGATCATCCCATTCCACATGGATTCAAGCTTCCAAACATCGAGACATTCGATGGAACCGATGATCCACTCGAACATGTCAATCACTTCACCAGCATCATGAGGATTTACAATGCTCTAGACCAGTTGCTCTGCCAAGTGTTCCCAACAACACTCAAAGGGCAGGCCCGTATATGGTTCCATTCCCTGAGAGCTGGCACCATTACCAACTTCACAGAGCTGACCAGACAATTTACTGACCAGTTCATCGCAAATCGGAGAATCGTTCGCGATCCCTCTCACCTTTCAGGTATTCGACAAAATGAAGGAGAGTCCCTCAGGGACTTCTTTCGCCGCTTCACCTCTGAGGCACGTCAAATTCCAGGGGTCGACCCCGAGCTTCTCAGAGGTGTATTCCTTGACGGACTCCGCCCCATCGGCTTTTATTCAGCACTCATGAGGGAGACCGTGCCCAGTTATCCAGAACTTGTTCATCGTGTCGAGGCCCAGATAGCAGTCGAAGAAGCTATTGAAGCGCACCGACAGCAGTTTGGAGGAGGACAGAAAAGGAAGAAAGAAGAGGAACCAACTATCACAAGACAAGAAGAACGATGTCAGAGTGAGCGTCGCCGCAATAGCCGTCAACGAGACCTTCCAAGGAATGAGGGGCAACATCCACTTCAGGAATACACCCCTCTGAATACCACCCGCACAAATGTGATGTACGTCATTCAGAATGATCCAGCCTTCCAACGACCAAGAGCACCACGACCAAACCCCAAGACAGACCAGACAAGATACTGCGAGTTCCGTCGCGCAATGGGTCACAACACCGAAGAGTGTGCCGCTCTAAAAGATGAAATTGAACGTCTTGTCCGTCAGGGGCTCCTCGGGAGATTTTTGCAAGGACATGCACAGATCCCAGCACAAGGAAACCATGGAGGAAGGCAGATGGTGGGCAACACAGAGACCATCGCTGGAGCCCCAACAATGAATACCTAGGATGGACGCTCTCCCCGACGCAGGATGACCCTCTACGGCACACCGGCAGCCCGGAATTTGTGTCGCATCCATCCCTCCGCATTTTTACCTTTTATTAATGGTGTTAATCGTCTGCTTTTTCCGCCGTCTTGTTTTTGTCACTTTAAGAACAGTAAAAGTCATGAGCTCAGGCTCGCGCGAACCATGTTTATTTTCAAGTACAATATCATATTTGTTTTAAGGTAAAACTGTGCTTACAAACCAAACAAACAGGTTCTTCAACAACTTTGCCCCTCAAACGTCATGTCATCGTCAGAGCCTGCCACTCTCGCGATTTCACCCGGATTGAGCACCTACGTTCTCCGACGGACGGATTGAGTACTTACACTCTCCAACGCCATCGCAAGGGCCTGCCCCCTCGCGATCGCACCCGGATTGAGCACCTACGTTCTCCGGCGCCCGGATTGAGCGTCTACATTCTCCGACGGTCGGATTGAGTACTTACACCCTCCGACGCCGTCACAAGGGCCTGCCCCCCTCGCGATCGCACCCGGATTGAGCACCTACGTTCTCCGATGCCCGGATTGAGCACCTACGTTCTCCGACGGTCGGATTGAGAACTTACACTCTCTGACGCCATCGCAAGGGCCTGCCCCCCTCGCGATCGCACCCGGATTGAGCACCTACATTCTCCGGCACCCGGATTGAGAACCTACGTTCACCGACGGTCGGATTGAGTACTTACACACTCCGACGCCGTCACAAGGGCATGCCCCCCTCACGATCGCACTCGGATTGAGCACCTACGTCCTCCGGCGCCCGGATTGAGCACCTACGTTCTCCGACGGTCGGATTGAGTACTTACACTCTCCGACGTCGTCGCAAGGGCCTGCCCCCTCGCGATCGCACCCGGATTGAGCACACATGTTCTTCGGTGCCCGGATTGAGCACCTACGCTCTCCGACGGTCGGATTGAGTACTTACACTCTCCGACGACATCGTGGGGGTCTGCCCCCCCCCCCTCACGAAGAAGCCGCGAGCATCCCTCGCGCAAACTAAGCCGCGAGCAACCATCGCGCAAACTAAGCCGCGAGCAGCCCTCGCGCAATCTAAGCCGCGAGCAACCCTCGCGCAATCTCAGACGCGAGCAACCCTCGCGAAAGTCAAGCCGCGGTCGCAACCCGTGCAAATCAAGCCACGAGCCAGCCTCGTGCAAGCACGGTGGCAAACCAGCAAAGCCGCGAGCCAACGTCGTTCAAACTAAGCCGCGGTCACAAACCGCGCAAGGCAAAGTCACACGCAAGTCTTGTGTGAGCCAAGCTCGTGCGAGCAAAAGTCACGAACCAAGCTCGTGCGAGCAAAAGTCACGAGTCAAGCTCGTGCGAGCAATAATCACGAGTCAGTCTCGCGCAAAATAACGCTGCACGTCAAACTTACGTAAAACAACATCAACCTCACCAACTGAGGTATCATTCAGTCTCGATAAAAATGGAGGCGCCGTGTTTGCACCCATGTGCCTTGCCGCAGCAAGTTTCCCCTTTCGACCTTGTACAAGAAGTACTCGGTGATACACTCGGGGGGCAACAGAAACTCCACATCTCAGTAATCTCTACCCTTGGGCGCTTAGTCCGTCATGCATGTTACACCTTGCGCACATCGTATATGCATCGTGTATCGCGCACGCATCACTCACCCATCGTGCACATTACATACCGTGCACATCGTACCATGTGCACACATCACATATCTCGTGCCTTGCGCACACAAGGCGCAATTGTGCATATCATAGCAAGTACGAAAAGGCCCATAATGACGCATCCAGAAGCGCAAGGCGAGCAAGAGCCCGCACGCACAACATGCGCACCCAGGTTGCCGCACGCACCCAAACGCACAGTCGCGCGCACGCACCCACACGCACGGTCGCGCGCACGCGCACCCGTGCGCCTGCGCACCCGCGTGCTCGCACGCCCGCGCGCGCTCCCACGCGCACGCACCCGCATGCACGTCGGGTCGCGCGCGCGCACGCACACCCGCGGGCAAGGTCACGCGCGCGCACCCTCGCGCGGGGTCGCCCGCATCCGCGCGCACGAGGTCGCGTGCGCGCACCCGCACGCCGAGTTTGCGCAAGCGCACCCGCGCGCGCGCTTGCGTGATTTCGGGTGCGCCTTTGCACTCGCCCGCCATTGCGCCGGCGCGCCTTCGCACCGTCAAGCGCGCGGACTCCCTCGCGATTGGATTCGCCGACACCTTGCCCGAAGCCCCCGTCGCCGCTCCTTCAATTTGATAAAACGCCACCATCACCAATCGTATAAGTACGAGCATACCTTCGAAGCACCATCCTTCGCCTTCTCGGCCTTCTCTCCGGAGGAAGACATGGAAGCGAAGAAGAAGATGATTAAAAATCCTAAGTTGTCTGTCACACGGCTCACCAGCAACAAAGGATTTGGGGGGCAATTGATAGGGATTGGCTCCATTTTAGAGCTTTAGGGGTGCACATAACAATCCCCAAAATGAGATCATGGGGTTGACTAGTCAACCTCATGATTCCCTTCATGATGGGAGAAGTGGAGGGCCCACTTTCTCTAATCTTTCATCTCCTCCATCCAATTCCCCCTCTTTCTCTCCCACCAAAAAAGAGATCCACAAAAAGGGGAAAGAGGGGAGAGAGAGAACACCGCCGCCGCAACCGACCACCGCCGCCCGGCCGCCGGCCGCCGCCGGTAGCCGCCGGCCGCCGCCCGGCCGCCGCCCGCCGCCGGTAGCCGCCGCCCGGCCATCGCCGGCCACCTCCACCTGTCCACCGCCAGCCGGTGGCTCGCCGCCCGAATCTCCACCGTCCGATCATGGCGCGCTACCACGGCTGTCCGATCAAGGGGAAACCACCCACTAACCCACTACGTTAGTGGTGGGGTTCACCATGATCTCCCCCTGGAGCCTATAAAAGGACCCCAGGGGCTCTTCATTTCTCATCTTTTTTCCTCATACGATTCTTCTTCTTCTTCCTCAGGTGAGAGCTCTCCCGCCTCCTCTACCAAGTCGGCCTCCGCCCGCCGCCAGCCACCAGCGGCCACCAGCGACCTCCAGCGGCCGCCAGCGGCCACCAGCGCCCGCCATTGGCTATAGGCACCCCATCAGCGCGCAGTTAGCAAGAAGACGCCAAAGATTGGAGGAAGTCGAGCAAAGAAGACAGTCGAGGCCAGCAAGCGCGCGCCGCCCTGAGCGCACGGGCTAGAAGCATCCCGCTCATTCCACCGTTTAAGTCACTTCTGCGGAGCAGCCTGTTGCCCGCCGGAAGCTATAGTCATCCTCTCTCCCCGCAAGTTGTAACGGGAGCGGCCTGTCGCCCCGATTCACTCAGTGTATTGTAATCATCCAGAGCTAGTGGATTTTGACTGGCACCGAACCGGTCACGTGGTTTTTCACCCGGTTGAATGGTTTTCCACGTTAAAACTCCTGGTGTACATTTCCCTTTTTTCAACTGACTATGTGCGCGCTCGACCGCTCCGCAAGCTAAGGCGGTCCAAGTTAGTCCGGATCGACCGGAACGCCGAGTTTGGCCGCAACAAGTGTCATGCTCCACTCGTCGCTCATTTTTGCGGTGTGCACGGAAGTTTGTGAGCAGCGGGGTGAACACTTCTTTTATTGCAAGTAGATGATTTTATCTATATGATAGCACATTTTTTTAAAATAAAAAACACGTAAATTTTAAAAACTGGAATTTTCTTAATAAAGAGGGGTAAATTCGGAAAGTGAATGTTTAACCAAAAGATGTTTTTCCCTTTTAATATAGTATAAATTTATATATTTGATTTTCAGGATTTGCAAGATATATGTGATTAATCTTACTCACTATTATGGCTTTATCCCTCGGGCAAGCGCATGCACCGCACGCCCAAGCGCTCACGCCCCCCTCGCAGGCGCGCACCCGCGGCCTCACCATCGTCGGACGCCTCCGCCTCCTCCAGCTGTCGTCGGTCGTCGCCGTTGTCGGGCCCCGGACTGCCCGAGGGGCACTTTTGTCTTTTTGCTGAGATTGGTAATTCAGGTGACCAAAATGCAACGATTTCATTCACCATCACAAATTTCGCCTGACGCAATTACCGATGTATCTCTCCAAAAAACTATTAAAGGGACCTCAGACCCTCATTTGAAGACAAGCAGCTACAGAGGTTAGAAAGAGATCTGAGGTTTTAAAGCGAGGTCGTGCACTTAGACCGATCCTCCGCTCATGAATTCTTTATGCTCCTCTTCGAGAGCAGAGGTTCAATTAGGCTTTCAAGACACGATGTTCTTCTCTGCGGGAGCGCTCCCGCCAAGGATCCACTTCAGCATGAGCGCTACCATCGAGGCTTCATGGATTTAAAGATTTTCCCCAGCCGGAACGCTTTCATCGAGGTTTTGTGGACTAAGCAATTCTCTTAGTCAGAGCGTTTCCATCGAGGCCATGAGGACTTATTTTTTTCATTATTTTTTTTACCCTCCAAGGAATTGTCTCAAACTTTTGTAAACTTCAGCGATATAGTGGATTTTGGTCTGACACATATCCAACCGCATAGTTTTTCACCATTTTGGGGTTTTTCGCATCAAAAAAAAACTTTTGTCATTTGCTTCTATTTTTTCTTCGACTGTTTGCGTGTCCGGTCCAGTTCCAAGCTAAGACGATCCAATTCTCTGGACCGGAGAAAAATCAGGCGACCCACAATAATTTCTCGCCGTCCGTGGAAAGTTTTTCCAAAAGTTTTGACAAATTTCAACATCATCCAACTAGTAGTAATGTCAAGGAGTGTGTGCACTATTAACGGCACGGTCCCTAAAGAACGCGTCGAAATAGCCCCTGCCAGCCCGCCTGCAAGCAGCGCTCCACTGCTGGATAGAGCCACTACCGCCGTGCCTGTGAACTCAGTGGAGCTGCAAGTCCTGCTAATGGAAGAACGTCAAGTATAAGTACTCGCCTTCCTATGAGATATGGGGGTATCCAATCCTCCCAACACAACTGGCGTGGGCAGAGCACGACCGGTAGTAGCGTAGGAGCGTGTCCCACTTCAAGGTGTGGCTCGCCCTGAGTAGCCCCTCGCCGAAGAATGCTATGATGCAAGCTCCATGCATGACGCACAAAGGCCAGAGCCGCAGGCCGACGCTCGGCCCGACCCTCGCCTAGGGGATGTGGAAGCCCGACAAGACGATCGTAAGCTCACTCGCCAAGAGGTTAAGGATATAATCGAGAAAGGGTATGCCCAGGAACAATGCCGCCCTATAAATGTGCAACGCCCCTTTCACCACGGGTCCCCAGTCGCCCCTCAAGTGCTAACACACCCATTTCCGCACGGGTTCAAGCTACCACACTTTGAGGCCTTCGACGGGATGGAAGATCCCTAAAAGCACGTAAATTACTTCGACACGATCATGCGCCTCTTTAACGCACCCGACCAATTGAAGTGCCAAGTTTCCACACGAATCTGAATAGGCAAACACACACTTGGTTCTACTCCCTACGAGAAGGGGAGATTAACGACTTTGGGGAGCTCACTCGTCTCTTCATCGACTAATTCATAGCCAAAATGATGGATCGTCAGAAACCCGTCTAACCTCTCTGGCATCCGCCAAAACGAGGGAGAGTCACTCAAGGAGTTCTTTCGTCGCTTCACCTCCAAGGCACGACAAATCCCAGGAGTTGACCCGGAGCTCCTTCGCGGCTTCTTTCTCAGAGGACTTCGCCCGAGTCGATTATACCCCGCTCTAACGCGAGAAACGGTTCCAAACTACGTAGACATCGTTCACCAGGTCGACGCGCAAATCACGACTGATAAAGCCATCGAGGCCCACCACCAACAATTTGAAGGGTATTCTAAGCAGAAGAGGGAGCTGAAGCCTACACCCCCGACACACAGCCAAAATGACGACCGTCGTAACAATCCTCATCAGGATCAAGGCTCCCACTTGCACTGGGAATTCACCCCACTAAATACTGCCAGAACGCAGGTACTAATGGTCGTTAAGGACTCTGGCATGCTCTGATCCCCTCAGTCATTGTCCTGAACCGAAGAGACCGAGCACAGTACTGTGAGTTCCACCGCGAGAACGGGAACAACATAGAGGATTGCGCCCGACTAAAGGAGGAGATAGAGCGCCTCATCTGGTAGGGGTATCTACGAAAGTACTTACAGAATCAAGTGCCCAATTGGCCCCCGCCACACCAGCTTGGACATGATCATCCCCTGATGTGTCAGGATGTGCAAGGGGGCAGACAAATGGTTGGGAGGTTGAGACCATCGTCGGCTCGCCCTTCCAAGTCCTCCTCATCGCTCAGCATGAGAAGGACCCAAAAGACCCGAAGCTGTTAATGGACACTGCCATCAGCTTTGGGAACGAAGACTTAAAAAACGTGCGCGCAGATCCCCTCGTCATCAGCGCAGGAATCGACAATCCGTGCTTCAAGGTCCGACGGATACTGATCGACAACAAAATCTCGGTGGACATCTTATTCGCGTCTACGTTGCTCAGCATAAAAATCCCCTAAGAACATCTCAAGTTAGCAACCTGCCTGGACAGCCCGGACTGCCCGTGGGAAATTTTGTCTTTTTTCTAAAATTGGTGATCTAGGTGACCGAAACAGACCGACATCATTAACCAACACAAATTCCGCATCCGCGCAATTATCGACGTTTCCCTCAAGAAAACTATAAAAGAGTTCTCAAGTCCTCATTTGAAGGCAAACAACACTAGATACTAGCGAGAGCTTTGAGATTTTCCGACGAGATTGTGAGCTTAGACCGATCCTCCGTTCAGAAATAAGCCCCGCCCCCCTTCTAGCAAAATGTTCCATTAGGCTTCCAAAGACAGGACGTTCTCCTCCTCAGGAGCGCTCCCACCAAGGCTCCGCTTCAGGAAGAGCGCTTCCATCGAGCCTCCGTGAACTTAGAGATTTTCCCAGCTGGAACGCTTCCATCGAGGTTCGGTGGACTTAATAATTCTCCTAGTTGTAACGCTTCCATCGAAATTCCGAGAACTTAGTTTCTTTTTCATCATTTTCATACTTGTAACGAAGAGGTGACCCGCCACCCTCCAAGGAATCGTCTCAGACTCTTGTAAACTCCAACGATATTGTGGAATTTGGCCCGATACAGATCCGACCATGTGGTTTTCACAATTTCCGGGTTTTCCACGTCAAAAAAATCTTTGTCATTTGCTACTGTTTTTCTTTGAGTGTTTGTGCGCCCGATCCAATTCTGAGATAAGGCGGTCCGATTCTCCGGACCGGGAAAAAAATCGGACAACCCACAACAATATGAATTATTATATGTATGTTTTTATTGAAATAAGCTTTATATTCACGAAACGCATAAAATAGCTTTTCTGTTCACGATAACAAAAAAACTTGCGACAATAACTAATTTCATTATTAGAACTTCTCACCAAAATCTTGATTTCCTCCCACAAGTTTTTAAACTTATTTACCTGCCGAGCTCAAAACACAGGATATCAAGAAATGTAACAATAAATATCACAACCATAAATTCAAATTCTATCACATAAAACATATATTTTTTTGTTCACCGTTTGGCACGGCGGTGGCGGTTATTTGTTAACGCTCACCTAAAGAATTTCATCAACTTTTATGTTCAAACAGAAGATATTTGTCAGATGATCCTTAACGAATGACGGTTTAACCCATGCGTTTATGACCGCCACCACCGTGCCAAGTGGAGCGATATTAGTTAGAGAGCTCAATAGTGCACTATGCCATTTGATTCATGCCATCTCATTCATCATCTACTCTGTCACTGGGAAAGCTTATGCTGATGAAAAGCTGCTGATAGGAAAAGTCCTGTTTCTAAAAAACAGAGTTTTATCTAAAAATCGTTTGGGTGAAATGAAGTTTGCAGAGCTTTTTTATAAGCCGTTTTTAATAAACTGTTTGGCAAAAATGGAGTTTTCATAGGTGAATTTTTTTTTCTAATTATTTTAATTTTTTTGTTTGATACGTAAAATAGTTTTAAATGTATAAGATCAACATTACATCAGCATAACATAATAAAATTTGAATGTTTTTCAAATATTAATGTTATAAAAATTTTAAATTCTTATCGCACGAATCCATCAGCTGCATGCAAGTACTTCAGTGTACACAAACACACATATACATGTTAGAGTGCTCGAAGCATCCGCGTGACCGTCTAGTTTGGAACGGCCTACTTGTTGCCCCTAGCTTGGGTATTTATAGGGAAACCCTAAATACCCGACTACGGGTTGTTGGACTCCTATCGGATCCTAACCGCAACCCGTTAAGCACCTGTCAACCCTATTCCAATATACCTCAACAATCTCATCCTATATTGTAAATAGATGTTAGCACAGTACAGGTTACTTAAACAAAAATTAATAACGACCAAAATTGAGTTTTTCAGAAAAACATAAATATGAGTTTTAGATAACAAAATGCTAAACTCAAACACAGTCCAAAACATAATAATAGAATATCTGAAAGAAAACTCAAAACTGAAAATTGATCTATGCAAACAATAGATCATCTTCATCTGGGTCGAAATCAACTTTCTCTCCTCCAGTCTCCATGTGATCTGCAAATAAACACAATAAGAATGTCATGAGACAAATCTCTATGAATTCTAACATTTGCCAATCAAAAGTAAAGTGATTAGTTCTAGCAGTAAAAGAACGTAATACTCTAACAAGGAAGAAAGAATCACATATCAGCATCTCTATCTAATTTACATAAAATTAGAAAAATTGATTTCATAGAATCAAACCATGTTCCATCGATTATTAAGATTATTATTACCATTTCACAATTGTGTTATATCATCAAGTTTGGAATGACACAACAAGCTGTGACCATCATATCATCAAGTTTGGAATGATATAATTAATAATCATAATATCAGGACTCATATCAGCAAATTCAGTATTCCTTTTTGGAATGATACCCAATTCAGCCTTCAAATGAAATAATTGTGTAAGTCATCAAGTTTGGAATGACTGACAACTAACCATCTCTGACTTTCATCAGATAGCATCTGAAATACTTCAGTGTACCCAACTCTAGATGCTTGAATGTAAGCAGACTACGGTTCTAAAATTTAAAACATAAGCAAGGTATTAAGTCCTCCTAAATGGACTTTAATCTCATCTCCCTCGATGTTTTAGTTCTTAGAACCTTACATAAGCCCTTGGTAAGGACATCTGCTACATTATCTTTTGATCTCACGTCCAAAAGGGAGATTATCCCCTGACTGGTGAGATAGGTCAACCAGGCCTGTTTCATCCTTAGTTGCCTTCGCTTTCCATTGAACAACGTATTTGTAGCAATGGTTTTTGTGGCTTGATTATCACAATATAACGAAATAGAGTGCATTTTCAGACTCGTCATTGGAATGTCCATTATCAGGTCTCTTATCCACTCTGCCTCTTCTCCAGCTGAGCCGAGAGCATAGAGTTCTGATTCCATAGAGGATAGTGCTATACACGTCTGCCTCTTAGACTTCCAAGCTACTGCTGCTCCTCCTAGGGTAAACACATAACCACTAGTGGATCTACTGTCAGCAATTTCTGAGCACCAGGAGGCGTTAGAATAACCCTCAAGCACTGAAGGATATCCACTGTAACATAAAGCATACTTTTCAGTGTACTTTAAGTATCGCATTAGCCTTTCCAAGGCGTCCCAGTGGTCCTTCCCAGGGTTACTCGTAAATCTACTTAACATGCCGACCGTAAAGGCTATATCAGGTCTAGTGCAGGTTGTAGCATACATGAGACTTCCTATGAGTTTGGAGTAATCCAAATGTCTAATAGGTGAACCTTCATTAGGTTTCAGTCTATTATTGTAGTCGTATGGAGTCTCGGCCTTTTTGCTACTAGCGTAACCCCACTTCTCAAGTAGATTCCTAACGTAGTGACTCTGACTTAGGGTAATACCCTTTTCAGTAAAGTTCACTTCCATACCTAGAATGATCTTCACCACTCCCAAGTCTGTCATGTTAAATATAGCCGTCAAGGCAACTTTCACGTCTTCCACCTCAGACTGATCAGTGCCCAGAATTAGCATGTCATCAACGTACACGCATATAATTGCGACTTTATTTGAACTCGTTCTTACGTACAGACATTTATCTGATAGACTAGATTTGAAGCCCAAGTCTTTAACACAAGTGTCAAATTTCTCGTGCCACAATTTCGGTGCTTGCTTCAATCCGTAGAGTGACTTAATCAACTTACAGACCTTATTTTCTAGACCTTCTATGACAAACCCTTCAGGTTGGTGCATATAGATCTCCTCAGTCAGATCTCCATTAAGAAATGCAGTCTTGACATCCATCTGATGAACAATAAAATGTTCAATAGATGCTAATGCGAGAAGTATCCCAATCGTCGCAATATGACAAACAGGTGAGTATATATCAAAGTAGTCTATACCACTCACTTGAGTGAAGCCTTTTGCAACTAGACGTGCTTTGTATTTGGCAATACTCCCATCAGGATTAAGCTTCTTCTTCAGAACCCACTTACTTCCAATGGTTCTAGCCCCTTTGGGCAAATCAACCAAAATCCAAGTGTGGTTTTGCAGGAGAGAGTTCATCTCATCATCTATGGCTTCTTTCCATAACAGAGAATCCCGAGATCGCATCGCCTCCTTATAGGTCGATGGATCAGCTTCAACTTGGTAAGTCACAAAGTCTGTACCGAAGCTTTTAGGAACTCGTTCTCTATTAGATAACCTTTTAGATGCTAACGCACTAGTGTCTATGAGCTCAGTGTCAGAGGTTCTCATTTCTGGCTCAACAAAAGTATCAGTATTGGTGGCTGTCAGACCTGGAATCGTCAGGTTTTTATCCTTAAGGAACTTATCCTCAAAGAAAACTGCATATCTAGATTCTATTACAGTGTTAGTTGAGAGATCTAGAAATCTGTCTGCATCACTATCCTTTGCACATCCTAGATAGACGCAAGTGTTCGTCTTAGGTCCAATCTTAGCTCTTCTAGAGTCTGGTATCCTAACGTAAGCGATACAGCCCCAGGTCTTTAGATTGTCAAATCTAGGAGGTCTCTTAAACCAAAGCTCATAGGGTGTTTTAGTCAACTTCGCATGAGGAACTTTATTAAGAATGTGATTTGACGTGAGGACGGCTTCACCCCAATAAGCTGTAGGCATGCCAGCAGTCAATAACATGGAATTCAACATTTATGTTAAAGTCCTATTTTTCCGCTCAGCGATACCGTTGGATTGTGGTGAATACGGGGCAGTCATTTCAGGAATTATGCCATTGCTGGCAAGAAAGTCTCTGAACTCCCCCGAGACGTATTCGCCTCCTCTATCACTCCTTAGCCTTTTAATTTTCATGTCTAGTTGATTTTCAATCCTATTTTTGAAAATACGAAATTTTTCAAAAGCTTCATCTTTGGATTTAAGTAGGTAAATATGACTAAATCTAGAGTAATCGTCGATAAAAGTTATCAGATACTTCCGACCTCCTCGAGTGACAAAACTTTTGTAGTCACAAATATCAGAATGTATTAACTCTAGTAATTGTGTGCTCCTAGAAACCCGACCAAAAGGTGTTCTAGTGATCTTTGTCTGAGCACAAATTTCATATTTGTCAAACTTAATGGTTGTGTCTAAGGGAATGTTGTGAGTTCTAGCTAGTAGAAGTAGTTTCCTAGAGTTCACGTGTCCTAGTCTTGCATGTAAAGTCTTAGAATCTATCAAATTTGAACTAACCTGATTGACTACCTCATTTGCTAGACTCAGCCGATAAATCCCGTTGACAACATACACACAACCAAAGTAATGCGAGTGAACCATAAGGGTTACTCAACCACCACTAATGTTAAACGACATACCCGCATCGCATAACAAACTAATAGAAATTAAATTAGCAGCTAACGAGGGTATAAATTTAACATTCTTCAAAATTAAACGCGTACCTGAAGATAGAGTCAGAGTAGCATTTTCAACCCTCAGAACATCAGCAACAGCACCATTTGCAACAGTGACAGTCTCTTGAACAACTTTAGCATCCTCCAGAAGCGCAGAATTGTTGCAGACGTGGCAGGTAGCACCTGAATCGAGCCACCACTCTGAACTGACCTTCCCCTTTCCGACCATGGCAACAAAATCGGTAGGCGCAGTCTGATAAACCATATTGGCTTTGTTATCAGTCCTGGGTGTGTTGGATTCACCCTGTTTGGGCTGCTTGCAGTCGGAAGCGCAGTGACCCCACTTGTTGCAGTTGTAGCACTTGCCTTTGAACTTTTTAATTTTCTTGCTGGTGGCAGCAACTACGGGTGCACTGGTCGGTGGTTTGGTCTTGCCAGGCTTAGGCTTGCGCTTAGGATAAGAAATCATGTTAGCAGCAGAGGTCTGCTTGCTAATCGTCTCTAAGGCATGCCTAGTCCGGTTCTCATCCTCAATGCATATGAAGCGCTTGAGGTCTTTCAAGCTCACCTGCGTCTTCT
Organism: Platanthera zijinensis; assembly: GCA_039513925.1. Classification (NCBI taxonomy): domain Eukaryota; kingdom Viridiplantae; phylum Streptophyta; class Magnoliopsida; order Asparagales; family Orchidaceae; genus Platanthera; species Platanthera zijinensis. The sequence goes on from CM077078.1 coordinate 26,656,077, forward strand.
TCCGATACATCTCAGTTTTGAATGAGTACCATGCCGAGGGTAATTTGAATATTATCGCTCCTGCAACAAACCCATCTGGCAGGGGAATGTTCTCACTGTTGAGCTTGTCCACCAAATTTTCGAACTCAGCAACCCGTGGCAGGATTTCCCTTTCCTCGGTGAAGGTGAATGCCATAAACTTGTCCACCAGGTGCGTCTTGGACATGTTCTCCTCCTCCTTGAATTGCTCTTCTAAAGCTTCCCAGATCTCCTTGGCCCTTTGCATCTTGCCGTACGTCTCTGCAAGCCTGTTGGAGAGACAATTCAGGATGTAGTCTCTGCAGAAGTCCTCGTCGTTGACCCACTGATCTTCATCTTCGCTTCCTTTGACATCTTCAAAAACAGTCTGTACTGTGTAGAAGATGTTCAGGTACTTCATGCCGAACTGTGTGTTGCGCTTCCATGCACTGAACTCGGCGTTGGAGAATTTCTTCAGCTTGATCATCGGAACAGGAGAATTCCCTTTCGACATAGCGTGTCTCTTTCCACACAGAATAATTCTACTAGCAACCTAAATCACAAGTAGGAGAAACTAGAAAGAGATCACCTGAGCCGCGAAGACGAAGAGTTCTTCAGATCCAATCCAGAGAAAAGTTTGCTGCTCTCCGACTGAAAAACAAAACTTCGAAGACTAGATCTCGATCAAGAGTCTGTAGCAGTATTGGTTGTTGCTCGTCAATCCTTTTCCAATCTCAATCAACTCGATCTGATGTTGATATGCAGGAAGAATGAAGAACGCCAAAATTTGGATCAAAACTCTTGACCAATGAGCTCCAGGGTGAGGGAAAGAAGTAAGAATTTTTTTCTTTGCTTTTATTCCTTTGGCAGAACCACTAACAACAAAGTAACATTGCTCCTTGCCACCTATTTCTCATCATCCTCTTCCTCAAACCTACTGCAGATAACCCCGAGCAAGCCTAGATTTGTGATGGCAGAGGTGAGAGATGCACAGATCGACGTATCTAGGCTCTATCAACAACAAGAGAATCCCGATCTGATCAAAGCCACATGAGCAACCGGAGATCAGGCGGCGTCGAACGGCTCTTGGCGTGAAGACCTAGATCCAGGTAAGGAAACGGGCGAAGCCCTCTTTGCGGTCGGCACGTTTGAAGGAAGCGACGATTTCTCCCCCGGATCGATGGAAGTGCACAGCGGCAAACAATCCCGGCAAAGCCAAAACTCGATTTGGCGACAGGATTAAACTGCTCTGCGATCAACGACGGGAAAACTCCTTGATCTCAAGCAAGAAAGCAGCGGCTCTGTGCTACAGGAGTTCCTTTCAGGCGACGGCAAAACTCGATCGGCGACGGGAGGACAGAACGCGAGTGACCGATCAAGGAGGCGTTACCTCCTTGCGATGGAAAATGATTTTCCTATTTCCCGATCTGGATGAGCGGCAGAACCAAAAAACGCTAGCAGCGGCGTCCACTTCAACGACGGGAGAACGAGAGCGGCGACGGGGCCAAACTCCGACGCGGAATCAGGGAACGATTTCATACAGGACCGGCGACAGCGTTCAAGGCGGCGACGGAGAAAATCGCGAGTGGGAGAGAATCACACGGTAGCGGCGGACTGCGGGAGCACGGCTAGGGCAAATGAATTGCTTCGAGAATGTTAGAGTGCTCGAAGCATCCGCGTGACCGTCTAGTTTGGAACGGCCTACTCATTGCCCATAGCTTGGGTATTTATAGGGAAACCCTAAATACCCGATTACGGGTTGTTGGACTCCTATCGGATCCTAACCGCAACCCGTTAAACACCTGTCAACCCTATTCCAATATACCTCAACAATACATATATTTCACACACACACACACACTCATAAACAATCTCACACACACTCATTTACAAACTCACACTCTAACAAAATCACAGTAAAATGTAGTTTAAAAGAAATTCTGCACTATGTAATAATAGTTTGAGCATTATAACAGAAATTCTGCACTCATATACAAATTCTGCACTCATATATAAATTCTGCACTATGTATGACAGAGGAAAAGCATGAAAATTGCACACTCTAACAAAATCCATCAGCAACTCTTATCACCAAGATGTGCAACAGTTCAAATCCCCCCTCATAAAGTGATTCAACAAAAGAAGAAGAAAAAGAATCAGGTGGGATTCTCACCGAGATGTGCAGAATCGGGAGGAAACGACAAGCAACAGTTCTTCAGAATCGGGTGGGATCTGCGCCTTCTTCGTCAGAACTGTTACAGGAGGAAGGAGACGGAGGGTGGCTGAAGAATCGGGAGGAAGATTTCGGGACGGAATTGCGGGAGATGAATGTTGCGGGGTCGGGGAAGAGCTGCGGCGCGATGAGCTTGGAGAAAAAAACCGCGGTTTAAGCCCTAGTATAAAAGAGCGGATAATTTAAAACGCCGTTTTGAGCTTTTGATTCCCAAACAGAACTTATGATCAAAACTGTGTTTTTAGGCTGCCGCACCGAAGACAATTAACTTTCCCAAACGCACCCTAAGAGAAGTCCCAGTTACCGTTCAATTTTCTCCACTTCAAATTTGGTGCTATTAACCATGTTACTATCCATCATAAATATGTTAAAATTTTATTATTTAAATCATTATTTTATTATCATCACTTCAAATCTTTACGGTATTTGATGTTTGGACTATGAGAAAAAATTAAAATCATTTAGGATCCGTTTAACACGGCGGCGGCGGTCGTAAGCGCATGGGTTAAACGGTCATTCGTTAAGGATTACCTAACAAACATCATCCATTTGAACACAAAAGTGGACGAAGTTCCTTAGATGGACACTAACGAATGACAATTTAACCCCTATGTTCATGACCGCCACTACCGTGCCAAACAGAGCCTTAGATAAAACTCAAATATTTGAAGGGGCATCCTAATTTCACATTGCATAAGTACACTATTTTGCATTGTTACATAAATTTTTTTTGAATGCGGTTAGTAACAGATCTATTTTTTCTTTTAACAAATCATTACCACTAGCAAAAATGACTATTCTACTATTCAAAAATGACTATTTAAAAAGCAATTAATTACTAACAAATCACTTTTAAAAAAACAAGTAATTCCCGTCTCCTCTGCGCACCCTTAGGGGCTTGGGACTCCTGGGCTTGTATATTATTTGTTATGATAAGTGACAAATTATTGTCATTTGACAAAGTATATTCTCGAAATATAAGTTTTTGGCAAAATGTATTTTGAAAATTTAAATTTGGCAAAATATATCACTTAAAATGATTTTTTTTGTCAAAGTGCATTCTCAATAGACAAAAAATAAAATGGTTAAAATGTACACTATATGATGCACATTGCCAAAAAAACCATTTTAAGGGGTATATTTTACCAATTCAAACTTTCGTGATGCATTTTATCAAAAGCCTATTTTTCAAGGATGCATTTTGCAAAAAGTCCTATAAAATCATACAGGAGTATAAGAGTCCTCGAAAAACATGGACGAAGAGGAAGAACGGGGGAAAGATTCAACTTGTTATTTTGTCTGTATGTTCGTTTTGAAATAGTCGAAGAAAGGGGCGAGGCTAAGCCAGAGAGGAGCGGATAAAGAAAGCATAGACGAAGAAGAAGGCTCCTCTTCCCTCCTCTGCTCGCCATGGCATCGAATTCCCAGCAGCCAGGTCTCGATTTTGTGTCTATTGAATATTTATTTTTTGCGAAATTGCATCTAAAAATTCGGAATGTTCATCTTCTGGGATTGATCATTCTTTTTTTTTTTGTAAGCGTGTCAATAATCTGGCCGATATATCTATCTCGTGATTCCTTTGCTAGGCCTTTCATTTGTATCCTGCAGATGCGAGCTTCCTAGGGTTTTGCAGGGATTGGTTTGCTAAGAAGGTGCTCGGTTTAGGGTTTTAGAAGATTTTTTTGGGGGAGTGGATTTAGGTTTGTTCCATGATGTTAAAACTGTCGATTGAATCAGCTTATCTCATGGTCATGCTTCACGCACATATCGTACTTTATTCTGATATGGGAGAAGAGGATAATCTGATATTTGATCATCGTGCCGATTTCATGCTCGTATGTTTATGCTTTCGGTCTTAGTTGTTGTTTATTTAATTTTATTGTAGGGTTCGTTTTGTACGCATGAATTGAAGGGGAGGAATTGAAATTAGTCGTGTTGGACCCCCCCAATTCAAATTCTGTTATTTTAGTAGCTCTCATTAACCTTGGCGAAATTGGAATTGCTTGAATTTCATGGGATCATTTGTAGTGTATGTCCTCCCCCCTCCCAAATTATGACCCAAATAGATCGGAATTATGTGAAAGTCCCTAAGTCTGATAGCCTATTCACCTTTTCACCATTTTGCTCGTCCATGACCTCTTTGCCTATCGTCGCATCTCATTCGTTGCTCGTTGATTTCATTGCTTGACGGATTTCTCCTAACTTACTTCTTCGCCTATCTATAACCTCATTCATCTATCGGATCTTCAACCCCTTCACCTATCAGAGATAAGTTCCCCTTTGTCACTATCTTATTTATCCATGAGTTGTAAGGAGGGGCCTGTATCACCACAAACAGAGACTAAAGCAAACATTGGATTGAAACTTGGTGGGAATGATTAAAATTACTTTTTAAATTCTTGACTACAAAACCAAAGATATTGAGATCTTGGCAGCATTTTGAGTAACTCCTCAACTAAGACTTTTGTCTGAAGAAGCAGGCGCTGTTGTAGCAGCTGAATCTTCTACTGCTACATGGACAACTGCATGGACTGATGGACTTTGAAGTCTCAACCGTTTCAAAGGACAATGCTACCACACCGAGGCGGGGATACAAATCAATAGACTATTTATGAACCTTATCCTTGAGACCTTTTTGAATTAGGTGATGTTACTAACACGTTGACTTCCATTGTGGGTGATGTTTTTGGTTTCAAAGCTTTGTGAGCTTTATGTCTGGAAGATCTGTGAGTTTTCTCTTCTTCTTCTTCCAAAATTTTCAAATGTCTGGCTCATGGTGAAGAAAGCAAGTGAACAAAAAAGAACAAGACTTTCTTTTCACAAGATAATACTAGAATTAATGACGAGAAAGATCATTTCCTTCTATAAGCCATACAACTAAGAATTTCTTGTATAGTATCAACTTTAACATTCTCTTTCTGCCCCACATCAATGGTTGATTGGCATAACGGGTAAAAAAGTTCGGTGCTTTTTCTGTGGCTTCTTACATCATTTTGGCCACTTCCTCAAAGCTATATAAGAACTCTTCACTACTTTTTTGACATCGATTTAGGATAATGAGTCTAGATTCAAGTTAAAAATGATGATGATTAGAAGCTTTCCGTTGCTACTGCCTATTGGTCTTGCAAAGTCTCTAAACTTGTTCACCGCATAGCTATATAATACTTCACTGTGTGGCTATTTTACTCAGCCCTCAAGATAGTTCGCCTTATGTCTCACCTCATCTCCCCTTCGGATCCTTTGTAGAAAGCAAAGGCACTAACTATTTTTTAGTAGAGATGAAGGCGGAGGCAAATTGTCTTCCTTTTTCTCATTCTTTGATCTCCACCATCTTTCAAGGTATTGATTCATAAAATTCACCATCTTTTAGTTTGCTTCTCTGATGTGATATTGAAATGGGGTCGGCCAAGAATGTGATGAGGATCTCGTTAGCTGGGACTAGTATTAATCAACTTCATGACAACAAAAGATGTACCTCTCAAGGGTAGTCCTTTACTATTGAAAATACAGTACAAGGATGAAATTTATACCTAATCGATTACGAATTTGAATGGCTTGGTACTATTCTATACATTTTTGGTGAGGAAACAAAAAGAACAATTTGACAAGACAATTTGCATTGATGCTCAACTTGTCCCGGAGTGTTATCCTTTCTTGTTGATTCCGAGATTCTTAAAATTGTGAAAAATGTTTGGTGCTCCTCATTAGGTCAAGCATATGTCTTTTTCTAGTAAAGGCTACGCTTCTTTATCTGGATAGATCCGCCAAAGACTCACTTATGTGCATGTGCAATGCGATACTTGGTGATGCAGTCTGAGCCTGTCCCTAGTCTATGGCACTCTGCGAGACCTATAAACATGGCAAGTGAAAGGAATAGAAGAAAGGCTGCCTCCACTGTTCGTTGCCGGTAGATTGCCACCTCTCCCCCGCTCGTAGTTGTCAACGGCCCTTCCCTGTAACCCCCAAATAATTCTATTCTCTTAAGCATAATTTAGATTCTATTGCGCTGTTTTGCATCAAAATTGTAATCATGTACAATGATGAAGGTAATCTATTGAAGTAAAATTTAGATTTTATGCCTAGATTATAATTTCCGAAGCAAACCCCTTTCTTATCTTCTAAACACACTAGTATATATTGTTATGGGCTTCATCTCCAGTTATTATCTTTAGATTTTTATTAAGGGCTTCATGCTCGGTTATTATCTTCAAAGATTTATTAGGTGTTATTGTTGATTGTCGCTATGTCGCATTTTAAGTCTAAGTTTCTAGACTTATTTACATTTATTCCTGTTAGAAAAGCCCATGTAAAGGGGCCCATATAGCCCATGTTTAGTTTATTTTCTCTTTCTCCTCTTTAGTCCCACTTCATGTATAAGACTTTCTTCTCTCTTTCTCCCTTCTATAAATATGTATTCATACCTTGTATTGAGATATAGAAAGAGTATTTACAAGTTTGGGTTTTCTCTACATGGTATCAGAGGGAATCGGTCTCTCCTGGCGGCTAGCTTTTTTTTTGCTAACTGACCTCCCTCCTTCTAAGCGTTGGCGCGGCCTGTGTTATTCTAACCGGGCGGCCTTCTTCTTCTCGCAAGGCGCGCGGGTTCCTCTTCTCCAACCGCTCACCTTCCTCCTTCTCCCCGTGGCTTCCACCATCCTTTCTCTCTACTCTCTATCCTTTTATAGAGTTCTTTTTCTCTAGCTAGTGGGCCCTCGCCCACTTCCTCTCTTCCCGCGCCGATTCCTCTCTTCCCGCGTGGCTTGTGTTTGACGGACAACCAGACGTTCTCTCTTACCCCGCGGGTTCCTTCTCTTCCTGCACGGTGTGTTCACTCTTCCCGGAACAAGCTTTCTTCTTGCTCGCAGCCTGTCACCTTCTCTCCGCCCGTGCGGCTTACTCCCTAACCGCACAGCTTCTTCTCTATCCGCAACGGCTTCCGCACTTGTTCGTGGCAGCTTTCCCTGCCGCTGGTGTACTCACTTGACCGTGCGGACTGCCTCTGTCCGATTTGCTCCTCTTCTCGCGGCAGTCTTCCTGTCTGGCTTGCCTTCTCGCCTCTTACAACGGTCTTCCTAACCGCTCCGGGCTTAGCACGTGATCGTGGCTTCTTGCCGCTGGTACCCCTTCACCGTGACCGTGCGGCCTCTCCTGCTTACCTCCCACTATCTTTGTCCGCTCGATTTCTTCTGTTCGCTGCTTCTCCTCTCTAGCCGTTGCAGTTAGTCTGTTCGGACGCCTTGCTCTCTGTCCGCTTCTGGTGGTCTTCTCGCGCGGTCTCGTTGCCTAACCGCTGCCTGACCTCTTTCCGGCCTGTTTCTCTACCCTCCCGGTCATGGGCTCCTCTATCGATTCTTCTGTTCCGCCGGTCTCTTTTGCTGACCGCTCGGCTCCTGTAAATGAAATTCGCAATGAATTGCGGATTACGACTATCGCCTTGACCGGGAAGAAGAACTTTACAGAGTGGGTGCACTCAGTTCGCCGTGTCCTTCAATCAAAAGGCCTTCTTCATCACTTGACCCAAGCTGCTCCGGTTCCTCCAATGGATGAGTGGCTACGCAATGACGGTCGGGTGCAGACATGACTCCTTAACTCTCTGGATAGTGAACCTTACCGCATGACCATCTATCATGAAACCACCAAGGCCATGTGGGACGAGCTCCAAGCCCTCTACTCTGGTAAAGATAGTCTTCAACACCTCTACGATATCATCACTAATCTCCAGAATCTGGATGTTGGCGGAGCCTCCGACCTCACGTCCTTTGTGGCCCGGGCCAAGACTCTGGTCGAAGCATGGATTCAGCATCAACCTCCCACGCTGGATCTTGCGGCACAACGTGCTCAAAAAGAGGTTGTTGGAGTAGCCATGATGATGGCTCGTGTACCGCCTCATCTACAGAACATTCGGGCACAGATTCTCTCCTCCGCGGCTACTCCCTCACTGTCAGATGTGTGTGCAATGCTGCTCAAGGTCTCTCCTCCTCCTGATTATCCGGCTCCTCCGTCACCGACTCTACTATAGCAAACTTCGGCTCCCCTACTCCCGCTTCCCCCGTCTACTCGTGGGGGACGGTCTGGCTCCCGGGGCCGAGGTCGCGGCAAACCGCCACTAAAGTGTTCCTTCTGCGGGAAGGATGGTCACCGCGAGGCTGTTTGCTATCGGAAGCATGGGTTTCCTCCTCGCCCACAGGCTACTGTTGCTTCCACCGACTCCTCTTCTCGTTCTGATCTTGAAGAGGTCCGCCTTCAACTGCAACAACTCCATAGTTTGCTTAGTCGCTCACCGTCCTCGGTTGCCTTTGCATCCTCCATCTCCCATGAAGGTATGGCCCATCTCTCCACGAGTCCACATTGGATAGTGGATTCTGGTGCTACTCATCACATTACAGATACCCTTAACATTTTGCATCGATGCATTTCATAAAACGTTTTATATTATGGTAGCAAAAATTGTTACTTAATATTGGCATACGACATACAAATCATGGCTAAAAACTTTATATATAAGAAAAGTACGTGTACTCAAGACATAATTAAAGAAAGAAAACCCTCACATTGATTTTCTCTTTATTTTTGTCCTTGGCTCGCCATCTCGTCGATTGGGCGACGCCATCTCGTCGATTGGGCGACGCCATCCTTTCTCGTAGCTGATAGCAAGTATCAATTGTATATAGTTCATCTTATCAATTGTATATAGTTCATCTTTCTAAATATTTATAAAGTGGAGTTTAAGATTGTGCAAGACAATTAGGGAAACAGACATTTATACTATCAAACTCAATTCTTAATAATTTGCTCTTGTCCATGAATCAGAGAAAGTCATTTGATATCTCATTATACAATCTCAAATAAATATGAAAATATCTGCCCAAACATATTTAGCATTTATATTCAGCAACCTAGCATCCCATCACATTCACGTATAATGGAATATCTTCAATCAATTTATATGGGGTAAACCTGAAATATCTTTTTTTTCCTTGTAACAACAGTCTATATCATGTGATACGTGACCTTCCAAATGGGGGAAAATAGAAATTCCACACTATAGCGTACAATGAACAACACTATATCATTTGTAAGACGGAGCCTCTTTTTAAGCAAAATAGTCCATGGAAGATTACTAACAGCATTATGGTTATCACCAAATTCAAACCCTGTTTTCATTTACCCATTCATTTAGGGCATAGATCCTATACAACATGCATCTCTCTACTTTATTTCAATTCATGAAATTAAAACCCCTAAACAAAATCAGATTCCAAATAAAATTAATTCTCATGACATCAAAATCGGTCCCCTATTCTTTGAGTGCATGTAAGTGATGCTCATGATCCTAAACATCACAATAATACTAAACAATTCTTTCTCTTTAAGACTTAACTATAAAAATTGTATAAAACAGCAAATCAAGAATTGCAATCCATAAAATTCATCCCCCATAATTTTTAGTTTGCTTGCAAGTTAAAAATCATTATATTATTTGAGACATGTATTTTTCTACATCAACCTCAAAAGACAACATTCATTCATGCCAGTAGCCTTTTTTTTTAAATCCCTAATTTTAACAAATCCATTAAAAACCCTAAGAAATCAGCTTTCCAAAACAAAGTAAATCCCCCAAATTCCTATCCAAATCCACAAAGGAACCAAGTAAAGGAGAAAAATATACTTACAATGAAAGATAAACGAAGAGATGAAGAAACTTAGGTGTCTTTGCTCAGTTTAGGCTCTGAAAACTCACAGATAACTTAGGTGGAGAAAAGAGACCCTCTTTTCTATTAATCCCAAATTAAAACCCAATATGATTTTTGGTTTATAATTAGAATTTTCTATTAGCACACTCATGCATAAAAGTTTGACTTTGTTTATTTACACTCAAATTAATGGTATACACATTATTTGTAACTGAAATTTCATATAAATTCAGATTTAGTTATGACGACCGTTTTAAAATTATTTCGTCTAGAGATTTTAAATTTAGCGTATTTTGTGATGACCTTTTGGGCGTCGCAATTACACCCTTTCTTATAAAAATTGTCGTCCTCAAAAATGATGTACCTTTAAAACCGTTAGAAGATAGTAAAATCATGTGTAAAAGCCCATTGTAATTGTGACCCATTTATAAGCCCATATGTGCCTTTTTGTTTTGTCCCACATTGTATTCTTTGGGACTTCTCTCTTTCTCTCTTCCTATATATATGTACTCATACTTGAAGGTTAATACAAGAAATACAGCCCACAGGTTTCATTGCTCTCTTTTCTACATGGTATCAGAGGGATACGGTCCAGCCTGTTCTTTTCTAACCACCCGCTCCTCCTGATTACCGGGCGGCTTGTTCTCTTGCTTAACCGCAGTGTCTTGCGGCCTCCTCCCTTTCTAACCGCGTCTTCCCGCGCGGTTAAGTTTTCTAGCCGCTCCTCTCACTCTCTCCTTCTCTCTCGTGGCTTCCACTTCTTCTTCTCCTCTTGGCCCCCTCCCTTGTATAAATTTCTCGGTCAGGTGGGGCCCTCTTCCTCTAACCGCACGGTTTCTTCCCGGTTACCCGCTTCCTGTCTATCCGCCGCGGTCTCTCTGTCCACCCGCCTTCTCGCCTCTCTCCTCTCTTCTCGCGCGACTTATTCTCTTAGTCGCTACGACTTCTATTGTTTGCTGCGGCTTCCCTAACCGCTGCCTGCACCGCATCTTGGTCGCGACATCTCTCCTTGCCGCTGGTGTGCTCACCGTGACCGTGCAATCTTCTTTGCTTAGTCGCTGCGGCTTCCCTACCCGCTGCAGTTTCCCCTATCGCTACGTCTTCTCGCACGGGTTCTTCTTTGCGTGTTCGTTGCGGCTTCTCTACCCGCCTCGGGCTCCGCATCTAGGTCGCGGCCTCTTGTCGCTGTTGTTTTGACACCGAGACCGTGCGACTTCTCCCGTTCTCTAGTCCAGGGGCTTCTCTTCTCTAATCGCTCCGGGTTTTGGGTTGCGATCTGCCTCTAACCGTCCGGTCAAGTGCTTGTTCGCCTGTCTTCTGTTTCTTCCGGCCTCTGTTACTATCAGACCGCTGCGGCTAGTCTTCTTCCGGCGGCTAGATCGTGTTGATCTCCTTATTGCGGTTTCATGGGTTCCACTTCTGCCTCCGGCGAGTCCGCTGCAGCTTCGCCTCTGCCACCTTGGGCTGCTACTTCCGCTACTGATCTTCGGGATGAACTCTGGATTACCACCATATCTCTCACTGGCAAACAAAACTTTGTGGAATGAGTACATTCAGTACATCGGGTGCTCCCGACAAAAGGACTTCTTCATCACTTGACCCGGGCTACTTCTGCCCTTCCCACTGATGAGTGGCTTCATGATGACGGTCGTGTACAATCCTGGCTTCTCAACTCTATTGATACCGAGCCTTACAGGATGACCATGTATCATGACACAGCTAATTCCATGTGGGAGGAACTCCATTCCTTATACTCTGGCCAAAACAACCTCCAACATTTGTTTGATATCATCACTGATCTTCAATTCCTTGATCCCAGAATGCCAGGCAACATGACTTCCTTCGTTGCCAAGGCCAAGATCCTTGTTGAGGCTTGGATACAACACCGGCCTCCTATTACAGATTTGGTTTCCCAACGGGCACAAAAAGAGGCCGTCGGGATTGCCATGATGATGGCAAGGGTTCCTTCTCATCTGCATAGTGTTCGAGCTCACATCCTCTCCTCCGCCACTATGTTAAAATTAACACTGACATATAAAATATGTTAAAAAAAGAATGCATAATTATGTTAGAGAGAGAACACACCTTTAGGTTGATTCATTCCATCCTCCATGCATTCCGTCGGGAAACCTTTAAATGAACTCCTTAGCCTCCTCTTGAGATATCATCCCCACCCGACAAACATAAGATAGCTTGTTTTTTAACACCCCCTCAAGATAACACCATAAACATCCATCATGCTAAGTTTGAGAGAGTACATTTGAAGAAACTTATCAGAAACTGTCTTGGTGAACATATCAGCAAGTTGGTCCCCAGACGACATAAGCACAATAGTAATGGTTTGATCCTGAATTTTTCTTGCACAAAATGACAATCAATCTCAATATGTTTAGTACTCTCATGAAAGATGGGGTTGTTGGCAATGTGGATAACAACTTGATTTTCACAGTGTAAGTGTATGACCTCCACGATAGGAAAGCTCATTTCTCTCAAAATAGATTTAACCCAAATCAATTCACATGTAGTAATGACAATAATATAATACTTTGCTTTAGTAGAGGAGCGAACATCAACATTTTGTTTCTTACTCCTTCAAAAAACAAGATTGTCACCCACAAAGGTAAAATACCTGCTTGTAGACCTTTTGTCAGAGGAGAAACCAACCCAATCAACATTACAGTACCCGTAAACTTAGCGTGACCATGGTATTGATAGATAACGCCTTTCCTGGGGTCCGATTTTAAGTACTTAAGTATCCAAAGAACAACCTGGTAATGATGAACTTTAGGGCTATGCATGAATTTGCTAACTAACCCAACAACAAATGAGATATCGTGTCTGGTAATGGTCAGATAAATCAATTTTCCCACAATGCGTTGAAATTCCAACTTCTTCTCAAGATCCTGAGAATTATTCTTGTGAATATCATAATTAAAATTCACGGGACTATCCACAGGTTTTACTCCCAAATATCCAATGTCACTGAGAAGATCTAAGACATATTTGCACTGAGAGATCATAATTTTCCCAGTAAATCAAGCAATCTCAATACCAAGAAAATATCGAAGAAAACCCAAATCTTTAATTTAATAGGCAGAGGTCAACTCCCTTTTAACTAGAGTAATGTGTTGATCACCAGTTTCTTCAATAATGATATCATCCCCATATACAATAAGAATAGTGGTAAATTTCTCTTTCCTGTAAATAAAGACTGAGTGATCAGAAATACAACTGGAAAATATAAACTCAGGAGTTTCTCACTTATCTTGTCAAACCAGTCCCGATGTGATTGTTTGAGGCTATACAAGGTCTTCTTGAGCCGACATCCCTGTCCTTTAGGAACATTTATGCCTGATGGATTCATGCAAGTTTCTTCCTTTAATTTACCATGAAGAAAGACAGTTTTTACATCAAGTTGATACAAATGCCAAGACTTGTGGACTACAATATATAGCAAAATTCTTACAGAGTTAAGTTTGACAACGAGAGTAAATGTTTCCTGAAAGTCAATTCCATCAATTTGGGTAAAGCCTTTAACAACCAATCTTGCTTTATATCTATCAAGAGTGTCATCTTGAATGTATTTAATAGTATATATTCATTTGCAGCAGAAAACATGTCCCCCATGCAGAATAAGGATAATTTCTCAAGTATTTTTACGTTGGAGGGCATCCATTTTCTCCTTCATAGCCTTAAACTCTGTTTGGGAGAACTGTTGCGGATTGGAAATCTGTTGATCGTGTAGAGCTCATTGTACAAAGCTCTTTGAAAAGCTATTTTGAAAAGTTGTAGCCTGTTTGGAAGCTATTTTGAAAAGCTATCCCAAATTCTTCTCCACTCCAATGAGCAACATCGTGAGAGAGGGAGGAGACCGACATGAGAGGGAGGAGGCGGGATTGATCCATTTTGAAGAAGATCTGAAGGGCTGCCGACGTGAGAGAGGGAGGAGGCGGGATTGAGCGGCGGCGGCCTTGGAAAAGAAGAATTTGAGGAGGAGAAGACTTCAGCGAGGGTACCGGGCTCCAGAGAGATAGGGAGGAGGCGGGATCGAGCGGCGACAGCCCTGGCGAGGGTATCGGGCTCCTGCAAGAGCGGGAGGAGGCGGGGTCGAGTGGCGTCAGCACCGTGCGAATTGGAGGAGGAGAGGACTCCGACGAGGGTACCGGGCTCCGGCGAGAGCGTCGGATCCGGCGACAGCGTCGGCTCCGGCGAGATGTGTCAGCTTCGACGAGGTCCGTCGGCTTCGGCGAGTTGCGGGCAGAATCGGGAAAGTCGGGGTCGGTAGATTTCCAAAACCTTTGAGAGAGAAAGCTATTTTGCGGAAGCAGAAGCTGGGGGGATTTCCGAAAAGCATCAAAACAGCTCCAGATTTATGAAAAGCTCTTCATAAGGAGCTGTCCCAAACAAATATAAAGCGGTGTGCATGAAAAACCGAAAACCGACCAAACCGCCCCGAACCGCCCAAACCGAACCGATTTTACACCGAACCGAACGACTCGGTTTGGTTTTGGTTTTCCTCTCTGAAAAACCGAACCGCACCGACTAATAATACATGTAAAAATATTACCAATAATAACTTTTTAACTATTTTTATTAACTAAATAATGTACACAAATTATATCAACTTAATAATTTTTATATTATTTGAACCACAATAAATTTTTGTAATGCAATAAAAATATCAAATCATAATTTTTTTAATATAATATGAGCTATTAGTTGTAATATATCATATGTAAATAAAGTTTGATGATATATTTTTTTTATTTATCATGTCATTTTTAAATTTTCTTGAGATATTTAAGTATAAAATTATTTTAAATAGTATAACTGAAAAACCGAAAACCGAACCGAGTAAACCGACCAAAAAACCGAACCGAACCGATAAACATTGGTTCGGTTTCGGTTTAGGTCCAAACCGACCCAAACCGAACCGCTTGCACCCCTATTCTCTGGCGGCTGGAAAAGAACTTTTTCAGCCGCCAGAGCTGCGCCAAACAGAGCCTTAGTCCAATGGGAATTCAAACTAGCTTCTTAAAAATTGTTAGAAATATAAATAAATGAATCTGATGTAAGATAAGATTTCAGAGAAGGAGAGAGAGATTGAAACCCAACATATTTATCAATAGAATATCTGATACGACCACTACGAATTTGGAGAGAAGATGTGGCCCCATGAGTGGTCCTAGTGTTCGGATCTAGCAGAGTGGTGGTGGGTGGCGGAGCATGAGTATGACATTCTTGCCCAATAGTTCTGATTTGTTTTCTCTAGCAGACTTGAAAGTTCTTTCTTCTTTTATATACCCGTAGATCATTTGTGGGCACTTCTCTTTCAATAGGAACATCCAAGCTACTAGGTGAGAGAACGCCCGCGAGAGTAAGTATAGGCAACATCATATCACCCCCATCTTCAAATTTCTCTTGATAAGTAACATTTTTACCTTTATCCGAGTAATATGGGGTGTGCCCAAAGAAGGTAACTTCATTAGATATAAACCTTCTACCAACGAGTTTGAGTAACACTCGTACTCCTTTTAGTTAACGACATATCCAACAAAAAAACATTTGTTAGATTGAAAACCTAATTTATCCTTATGTTGTCCTACAATATGAACAAAAACAACACATCCAAAAATCTTAGGTGGAAGGTTAAATAATGGAAGATTTGGACATATAAGTTTCAGAGGATACTTTCCCATCAAAGTATCAGTTGCCATCCAATTAATTAGATAGATCGACATGATAACACTATCATCCCATTGTCCCGTAGGGACGTGCATCTCTTGTAATAAACAACGAGTAGTTTCGATGATATGATGGTTCTTTTTCTCTGCCACACCATTCTGTTGAGAAGTCCTTGGGCAGAAAGTTTGGAAAATGATGTCGTGTTCTCACAAAAACCTCTGAAGTTTTCCACCAGTATATTCGCCTCCATTGTCACTCCTAAGTATTTTAATCATATCATTAAACTGAGTCTGCACATTGTGATAAAATAATCAAAATATTTCATACACTTCATTTTTCTTTCTCATAAGATAAATCCAAGTAAAATGTGAGTAATCGTCAATGAAAGAAATAAAATAACAAAATCCATTTACATAACAGATAGATGATGTCTAAATATCAGTATATATCAAATCAAAACATCACATACTCCGACTCCTGCTAGGAGCATAGTTGGTTCTACAATATTTTCTAAATTCACAAGATTGACAGTCAATGATAGTTTTATCATCAAAACAACTAGGGAAAGCAGACTTCAAGATCTTCAAGGTAACATACCTAAATCTCTTGTGCTGCAACATCAAACGACCAGTACTTGAAGATTTCTGAGCACCAAAAGCAAGACCAGTGTCCATAATATAAACACCACCTGATTGATGTCCACCACCAATCATCTTCCTTCTCGCCAAATCCTAGAAAATATAATGAGAAGAGTAAAAACTAAGTTGTTTGGTTAAACTGCTTACAGAAGGCGGGTTTGTAGGAAATGAAGAAATAACAATAGATTAGAGGGTGATAGAAGGGGAGATTTTAATAATCCCTTCACTAGTCACCGCAGCAGAAGATCCATCAGTAAGTCTAACAATGTTAGACGCACGAGATATAGAAGTAATACCCCTAAAAGATCCTGTCATATGGTCGGAGGCTCCCGGGTCAATGATCCAGGGAGAAGATGACTCCATAATAGATAAAGAAGTAGTTTGAACATAAGTCGTTGTACCAGACACGTCTGTAGTAAGGGGTCTTCCAACATTAGCCTTCAGAGCATTTAGTTCTCTAGCTAAACATTTATTTTTCGCCAGAATTTCACAGATATTCTCCAAGTTACTATACATAGTAGTTTGAGATCACACATACTTCCTATCAGTACCACGAATCCAACCTGGAGGAACCAAGTTAGGATGCAAGTTCCAACACTTATCTCTCCCATATCCTTTTTTCCACTGTAAGGACATTTCGTCTTACTCTTATCTTTTTTTCGTATATTTCTAGATTGCCACTTCTTTTGTTCAACAACAAGAGCAGATATATCATGACCAATATGAATATCAGTACGAAGAGAGTTATATGACTCGCATCCTTCCGAATGAGTGGGACAGTCTTCAAATCAGAAACAAAATCTCTTCCCAACATCTGAACCCTTTAGAATTCAAGCTTTGAAGGAAGACCAAAAAACATTTCAAATACCCTTCGTTGCATACGTTCAGCGTACAATCGATGGTTTGAATAACAGAGTATTGATCAATTTCTGCTCACTGGTGAGTCAATTTACTATAATATTCCTCTAAATCATTCATACCTGTCATATGTATTTCTTCAGTTTAAAGTTGATAGATTGTTTACAAGTCTTTCTTTTTAAAGTAATTATGTTCAATTAACTCTCATATTTCTTTAACAGTTTGGCAGAAAAGGAATTGACTTTCAATCTTGGGATCCATAGTGTTGACAAGCCAATTGATCATAGTAAGATTCTCACATACCCATTCCTCATATAAGGGGTCTGTCTTTCTTGGGGCCAGTTTGGATCCAGTCTAAGTCTTCGATGACTTCTAATGAATATCCGCATAGACGAGCCCATTAGAAATATTTCCTCCCATTCAGTTTTATGTGAGTCACACCATGAGTGAAATCCATGTTAGGACCTCCTCTACTGTAGTATTTAAAGTGATCAACAACCTATTTAGGGACATTCACACCCTTTAATTTGTCCTTCATTAGGGCACAAAAGGAAGGAGAACCCCCACCTTGAAGAAGGGGGGCAGACAGTTGAAGAAGAAAAAAACAGCGACAGATTCCTAACTTCGGGAAAGCACGAGGAAATTCCAAAGACAAATGCACTTCCAGCTGAAGCTGATATAAATTAAGCAACCGCAGTAGAAGGGATCAGAAGGAAGTAGCTACAAAAACAGGGCAATGAGCCAAGAACAGAAACATAATGATGAACCAGTGCAGAAACAGGGCGACAACTCGATCGACAGAAATGAGCAATGTAATGGGGAAGGAATTCGATCGGCAACACCCGAAGCATCGACGAAGCAGCAACGAAAAACGAGCAGACTGAGTCTTGAGTTCGACGACGCCGAGGAACTTACGTCTCTAATACCATGTAGGGCTGTAAGTCGGATCCAATCGAACCGCATAACCAAACCAAACCAAATCAAATCGCATGGTTCGGTTCGGTTTTAGTAACCTGCAACTCGATCACGGTTCCAATTTTAAAAAAATTGAACCGTACTAGTTACATACAAATATAAATATTTAGAAGGGGAAACAGGGATCTGGAGGGGCTGACAGGTGGCTGGGAATGCAGTGGCAAAACAGGGTTTGAGGGCTGGCAGGGGGCGGTGAAACTGCAGCAGTGAGGGCACAACAAGGAGGAGACGACGGTAGCAGGGCAACAAAGAAGTGGCAGCGGTGGCAGGGCAACACGGAATAGGGGCAGCGACTGGCTCTTTGGAGAGTTTTGGTGCAATGGTGGGGGACTTGGAGGATGGAGGAAGGTGGCTATGGGTTAGGTTTACCTTTGGGGAGTGGGAGAGGGCCTATGAATCATCACCTAGGGTTCCACAGAATTGGCTGGGAGGGATCACCGGATTTCAGGATTTCTCTTCTCCAAAATTTGCAATAACCTATAGCAGCCCCCACATACTGTTATTTATAATAAAGAGATATTAGGACATTCCACCATTGACGGTTATGATTGGTCGGAGATGGGGTAGCTCAAGTACATCAAAAATAAAGCAAAAATGATAATATAATATATGAAATCGTGTTGGAACGACGGGCCGGACTCATCCGTGGAGTCGGATCATTGATTCGGGTATGCCATATATGATAAGTAGCCAATTATCCCCGAACGAGCCCAAAACTCGTCCTACACTGCGGGTCCCCATCTCTGCTGCGCATCATTCTCCCTGGCTTGAAAGAATTCATTTCCTGATGAATAGAGATCGGTATTCTCTCGATGTATGTCAAGTGAGACTCAATAAAGTCCACCAGAGGTCGTCTAAGTGTCGTCAATGGGAAAATATTCTCGCCAATGGTACTCCTGCATCTGACTGACTGACGTGGCTATGCATACATGAGCCACAATATCTATAATGCTCTCTATAATCCACTGTTGTGCTGAAAGTCCTAGTGCGATCACTGTGCAGACAGTAAAACCATAAACGACTGACCCAAAGGCAGCTAGGGTTCAGCAGTGGACTGGGTGCAGGGCTCAGGATGTGAGGGTGTAGGCTCTAACAGATGTGGGGGTGTAGGCTCAAGAGGATCTCCATGAAATTTGTCCACATGCCCGCGAGGCTTGTAGTACGACGTTAAGTCCTCAACATTAAGGGTCTGTTTGGCTAAGCTGTTGCTGATGATAAGCTGCTGACGGAAAGCTGCTGACAGAAAAAGTGCTGTTTCTTAAAAACAGATTTTTGTTAAAAAACTGTTTCGGTAAAATGGAGTTTGCAGAGCTTACCCATAAGCTGTTTTGTAAAAACTGTTTGGATAAAATGGAGTTTTGGCAGCTGTTTTTTTATAATAAAAAATAATATTGTTTTTTGGATTGTAAATACTTAAAAGCAGTTTAAAATTACTAATACACGAAATAACAAATACAAATTTCATGTTTTTCAAACAAAATACAAATGTATAGGTGATATCCCTCCATCCTTTGATTTTTTCATCTACAATTTTTTAAAATTTGAAAAACAAACAAATAAAAAATACTCACAAACAAACATACGCATTCATTAACCCAATTTCTCTTTAATGTAACACACACACACACATATATATACATTCTTCCACTCATATATAACTACAAACACACACATAATACACATGCACAACCTCATACACAACTACAAACATATACATAAACACACACATACAACTATACATATATGCATATACAACTACAAACACTTTCATATACAACTACAAACACACACAGACGCACTCATATACAAACACACACAGACGCACTCATATACAAACACACACATGCATTTACAATCACACACACATGCATTTACAATCACACACACATGCATTTACAATCACACACACACTCATATCCAATCACACACACACTCATATCCAATCACACACACACACTCATATACAAACACACTTACTTACACACACATATACAATCACACACACACACACAAACTTCACACACATACACATATAATCGCGCACACACACACACACGCATAAACACATACATAAACAATCACACACACACACTCATATAAAAACACACATACACATGCACACACAAACTTCACACGCACACACATATGCAATCACACACGCACACACATATGCAATCACACACGCTCACACATATGCAATCACACACGCTCACACATATGCAATCACACACACACACACACTCATATACAAACACACACATACAATCACACAAAAACACAATTTCTCATAAACACAATTTCCTCATAAACAATGTGTGCTCATTGAGCCAACTTCAGTATAGCAGGATCATCTTCCGAGGAACTACAGGAAGACATTTGCATCACTAGTTCTCCTGGAACACCAGACATGCTTACAGTGATAAACAATGTGTGCTCACAGGTGTAGAATAATATTAATAAAATTTATAACAGGCTATCAAGGTTCCAATTAAAAAACAGCAAGCAGTGGTTTCCAAAAAGACTACATAATTCATTGAATGTTCACTGGGATGCATGTCAAAGATGAAGTAAGCGCAATACAGATCATCAACCATAGCATTGTTTCAAAAATGTATTTTAGATCAAAAAAACAAAAACAATGTGTTCATGAAAATCGAAATAGCTAAAAAGAGTATAAATCTTTCATTCTATCGCTCAATAACGTCTGAAAAATGACGGAAAATGAGATAGGGGCAGAGTAGTAGAAGTGAATAAAGGTCAAATAAAAGGAAAGCGAACAAGATGACAGCGTAACCTCTCCATGGGCCGGCCTCCTCCCGAGCTCTGAGTTGAAGAGAGAAGCAAACCGAGCGGTTATTCGTTTGTAGGGGTATTCGAGATGGGAGATCAAGATAGCTAGGTATTCACTGACGGCCCTCGTCTTCCGCCGGGCTGCTTAGAGCTCTCGACTAGGTTTGCGACTTCGCGCGGGCTGCTGATGAAGATGATGATAGAGATTTTGCTGTGGAGGTTCAGCGGCAGGAAGACTTGCTGCGGAGGGGAGGCGGCATCGGCTTCCGTCGAGCAGGGAGAACAAGCGGGAGGTGTGCGGCTGGAGATGTCGCAGGTCGCGGAAGAGTTGCGGCGCGGCGGAGCTGGAGAAAGAACCTGCGCTTGAGTCATAGGTATAAAAGAGCGGATAATTAAAAACGCAGTTTTGAGCTTATGTTTACCAAAAAGAGCTTATGGTAAAAACAATGTTTTTAGGCTGCCGCACCGGAGGCAATAAGCTGCCCCAAACGCAGCCTAAGACATATACTGATACTTATCGAGATATCAAGATCATAGATATTTGCTCTGAACCGTCTTATGATTATGCAGGGATCCGTTTGCTAAACGCTCAAACTTTTAGCAGGCCTTCCACAGAGCCTCATTACGCGGATTCCACCATCACTTGCCCGCCTTCATGAAATACATGCTCTTGTCAGTGAACATCTACATGTAATTTATAAAATTTATCACTAATAATTATCCTCTGTCGGACTGACTCATGACACACATGCAAACGATGAACAAACAACTCAACAGACACATGCAAATGATGAAGAAATGACTTAACAGTTTCATGCCAATGATGCAAATGAAACACGACAGACACAACACACTTGCTAGGAGAAAAATCTTATAATGACCGGGGTGTCTTCAAAATGTGGTGGCCTATTAGGAGGTTCTTTCGGTAGAGAGTAAAAAAACCCATCGAGTGTGCGACGAGTATCAAATGACTGTGTGAGACATGAACACTCAAATACGAGCTCGTAAAGAGCCAAATGTCTCTCAGGGAACATGACACATCGGGGGGTTCATCAGGAGATATGTATGAAAAGTCGTTGCAAATGCGATGACCACTTGAGTATATGCTCAAGTGTACTTAAGAAGCCCCTGCATACATAATGCTTCATTGAAGATCTATTCTCCGGGCAAGGCCAGAGATGATAACAAAAGAGACGACAATAACTCGAAACTCATAAACGAGTGGCTCACCTGAATCTCATCCTCATCAGGATGTGGCGGCTCATCAAGAGGCTCAACAGAGGGCTCGTCATAAAACTCATCAATTGGGTCATGATCCTACAGATGGGTATCATCGTGAGGGGTAGTGTCCCATAAATGGGTGAAATAATCACTACGAGATCAGCATCAAGCTCATGGCCCTTAGTCGTGATGTGGCTCGAGACAATGACATAGGGAGAGTGACATAGACCTACTCTCAAGAATGGGTCTGTAGGTGCGGTATAAAAATGAGTCTATGGTATGAGTGCTAACTAACCCAGTGCTTGGTTGAAGTAAAGGTGTAGGTGAGAGACACAACACTATAAAATCAATAGGTTGCTTAAAGTCACTCTCAGTAGGGGTCACCCGAGAAGAGTCGGAAACAAAAGATAGATCACTCACCAGACTAAATACCTCATTAGGTGGAGAGAAATCCATATCAGGTGTCATTTATATCGTGTCTGACAGAACAATGATAGACAAAATGGTGACCTCGGTATGAGAGGGACTCGTATTGCGAAGGTCAAGGTGTGAATCCAATTGACCAGCTCTTGCGGATCTCAAGGACTATTTATGATGAAGGGCGAACTGATATGTCTGCTCAAGGGAGTTTGAGCTGTGATAAACCAACTCAGTATGTATGTTAGATTGAAGTCCAAACCGAAATCGGGAAATGGTCATAGTTGGCTCCTCTCGTATATCATTCCTCACAACTAACTCATCAAAACGATCATTGCACTCAACGACAGACATGGATTCTTGCTGAAGGGAAAATAATCGCTCGAGCAAGTGATTTCGATACGATGGAGGCAAATACCTCAGACACAACATACACTTCATATCCACCCAACTAGCGATGCAATGAAGACAATCTCACTCTCGGGTCCTCTCAATACTAGACCAATACGCTCTCGCCTGATCTAAAAGCCTAAGTTTCGCAAACTTGATGCGCCACACACCAAATCACTCAAAAACGATCAAGATAAAATTCCATATCCACGAGCCAATAACTGAAAGACTCGGGACTCGATGAGCCGTCAAAAGAAGAAGCATCAGTGTGAAACTGCCACTCGAGATCTCTCTCATATTAATTTTCCCTAAGGTAATTGAGTTGTGTCGAAGTATCATCACGATCCGCTCGCGTGCAGGGATATGAACGATGACAATCATCATACTGATAGTCTCTAGCATAGCAGGGTCGTGTCGGTGGATCAAATTGATCTCCGAAAGCGGTGTGCTGCGATCGAGAATAATCATCGTAATAACGTGAGGATCTCCCTGAAAGGGCTCTTTGGACTCGGGATCCCCAAATAGAGAAGAAGAATATTAGTGATACCTAGCCATGAAGAAACCTATAGACTCTACAACTGCGTATCAAAAGAGTGCTCACAACTTGGCTCTGATACCAATTGACGTAGGACGAATCTATAGGCGGCGGATGAACGATGCTCTAACCCTATATGTAATGCAATGAGCAGACACATGATTTAACAATATCCGACGAAGAATTCAAGACATAATAATAAATAATTAAATGACACGCGTTAGAAATAGCAAAATAAATCTTTAGGCAAGCGGGTGTAGGCTCCTCCGCGTGGAGGGCCAAAGCAAGAGCGCGCGGCGAATGGTTCCCGCAAATCACAAAATAATTTAGAGCAAAATCCTATGATGCTATTTATCTAAACAAGTATAAGATCACAACACAATATTTAAATTATGAAAACAAGAGTTCGTACAAGAAGAAAACTCATGAAAGTATGAGGGCTGCTCGAGGTGTGGAGATCTGGTGAATCATGGCGCAGAGGTGGCGATCCGGAAGGGAACAACGACTGGAATCAGATGGCGGTGGCTGGATCTGAAGGTTGGGGAAAAAGATCGGGGTTGTGGTGGGGTTTTTAGGGAAGGGAGGTGGCTGGATCGGGACAGGAATCAACGGGTTTTCAGGCCGGGGAAAAATAGGGCCAATCTGCCTTATATTGGGGCAGAAATCAGCAACAAACCGGGATCTGGAGACATGAAAACAGAGCAACTTTCACTCTGTTTAGAGGTGGAACAAAATCTGGAGGGGCTGGCAAGTGACTGGGAATGTAGCAACAAAACAGGGTTTGGGGGTTGGCTTGGGGAGGTGAAATTGCACCAGTGAGGGCGCAACAAGGAGGAGACGACGGTAGCAGGGCAGCGAGAAGAAGGCGGCAGCGGTGGCAGGGCAGCAAGGAACAGGGGCGGCGGCTGGCTGTTTGAAGAGTTTTGGGACAACGATGGAGGGGAGGGCCTTGAGGATGGAGGAAGGTGGCTAGGGGTTATGGTTACCTTTGGGGAGCGGGAGAGGGTTTAGGAGTCATCACCCAGGGTTCCATGAAGTTGGCACTGTGGAAGGATCACCGGATTTCGAGATTTCTTCAAAATCTGCAACAGCCTATAACCCCCCATACACTCTTATTTATAATAAAGAGATATTAGAGCATGCCACCGTCGACAACCATGATTGGCCGGAGATGGGGAAGCCTGATTACATCAAAAATAAAACAAAAATGACAATATAATATATGAAATCATGTCGGAACAACAGGCCGGACGCATCCATGGAGTTGGATCATTGATCCGGGTACGCCATGTATGATAAGTAGCCAATCAGCCCCGAATGGGCCCAAAACTCATCCTCTGTTGCGGGTCCCCATCTCCGCTCCGCATCCGTTCAGTTCCAATGGTGTAAGCGGTTCGGTTCGGCTCTAAATTTTTGGAACCACATGCGGGTGGTTCGGTTTGCAGTTTTGATCAAAAACCAAACCAAATCGAACCATTATAGGGTTAATACCATGTTAGAGAGAAAACACACCATTAGGTTAATTTGTTTCATCCTTCATCCATTCCCCCAGCCCCAGGAAACCCTTAAATGAACTCCTTAGCCACCTCTTGATATATATGAGCATAGGATAGCTTACCGTTTAACAAATTATTGGTTGCACCCCTATTTTTTGAAATTATAAAAATCTATCTTGAGAGTTCACATTTCTTAACATCCATGCACTAAAATACATAGGGGGCTATTTTCGTTCATGCATGGCTTGAAATGTAAACTCACATGAGAGTTTTTTATAATTTCAAAAGGTAGAGGAGTGCGATTTGTAAATTTTTAATCTTACAGCGTAGGCCTTAGTAAACGTGTACCTATGTTGTATTTATCATTAGTTGGAACCATTATTTTTTTTAATAATATTATTTTTAGGTATGAAGGGGAGCCTTGGCGCACCGGTTGAGGTGTTGTTGTGTGACCCTGAGGTCACGGGTTCGAGTCCTGGTATCTTCCTCTTGCAGAAATGCCGAGTAAGGTTGGCCTACATTTCACCCTTGTGACGAGACCCTTCCCCGGACCCTCGCGCTGCGCGGGAATGCTTTGTGCACCAGGCTGCCTTTTTAAAAAAATTTAGGTATCTTGGGCTAAAGGGCTGGTTTCTTGATAACATAAACGAGTATGAATATACTCGAAAGTTGGTTCCTTAATATCTTCTGGATTATGAAAATTCCTGAAAATTGAAATTGTTAATATCTGAAGTCTTTAAGACTGCTTTCGCAGGTCTGTTCCAAATATACTACCTATTCAGAGGAATTGCTATTTTTCAGTCTATTGATGATTCATAACTCGTATGAAATGTTTCTTGTTTATCCCCACATCTGAAATTTGTTTATGGAGGGCAATTCTTGTACTTCAGTAGGCCTTTTCCTTTTGAATTCTAAGGTACTTATCGGCCATGCTTTTATATTCTTGTAAGCACTTTAACTTACGGAAAAGTAAGGTCTACTGTCTCTCTCTCTCTCTATATATATTCTTGCACTTGTGTTTCGAAGTGCCATTTACATGCACCCCCCACCCCACCCCAAAAATAAAGTGAACTATCCACTAGTTGAAATAATGAAATCATAATAAAAAATTCAAGGTTAGGGTATTTTCTTTTCGAGCAAAATGGCATTTTATCTTGTAGTTTAGGTAGCGGTAGATAAGTTTTACTCAGTTGGACAGTTTTTTGAGTTGTGTTTGTACTGTGGGTGTAAAGTAGATTAATGTTTGGTAAAAAAAGTACTCTCGAAAGTGTTGTAAAGATCGTAAATGTTTTTTAAAAAACTGTTATGCATTTGAGTAATTAAAGGAATATATTACTAGCATACTAATATTTATTAGCTTGTAATTTAATTGAATAAAAAAAGGCAGCCCGGTGCACAAAGCATCCCCGCACAATGAGGGTCCGGGGAACGGTTCCGTCACAAGGGTGAAATGTAGGCAAACCTTACCCTACATAATTTAATAGAATATTTAATTTAATTAATTGATTAATTTTTCACGGAACATAATTGCTAAATTTCATGATTCACTTTTCTGGGAAGCCATTGACGCGAGACGAATTTATAGGCGGCGGACGCGTGATGCCCTAATCCTAGTTGGAATACAAGTAAGCACACGATGAATGTAATGGTCCGATGACAAACCCTAAAATGAAAATGATGATGAAAGCATGCATGCAACTTGATGAACTTATGACGGCTAGCCCTAAATTCTAATTCAATGCTCATGAATCACCATACAAATCTTTTCGACGTGCAAGTAATTAAACAACATTTAACTCACGCATTTAATCACAATTAACAATATTGTTTCAAATTAAGCAAGTAAGAAATGATTGCAAAGTAATTACAACAACAACAACACTCGAGCCTTTATCCCACTATAGTGGGGTCGGCTATATTGATCCTTTGTCGCCATTGTGCCCTATCTTTTGTCATAATCTCACTAATGCCTAAGTACATCATGTCTTTCCTTATAGTTTCATTCCAAGTCTTAATTGGTCTACCCCTCCCTCGTTTAACATGTCTAGTGACTAGACTCTCACAACCCCTAACAGGTGCCTCTACTGGTCTCCTTTGTACGTGTCCAAACCATCTTAGTCGAGCTTCTCACATCTTCTCTGCAATTGGTGCTACTCTTGTCTTATCCCTTATACATTCATTCCTAATTTTATCCAGTCTCACGTGTCCACACATCCACCTAAGCATTCTCATCTCCGCAACTCCCATTTTTTGCTCATGTATACAATTCACTGACCAACACTCAGAACCATAGAGCATCGCAGGTCTAATTACAGTACGGTAGAATTTGCCCTTAAGTTTTAGTGGTACTTTACGATCACATAAGATCCTTGATGCGCCTCTCCACTTCAACCAACCCGCTTGGATTCTATTTGTCACATCTTTATCAATACCTTCGTCTTTTTGAACTATCGATCCAATATATTTAAAAACTCACTATGGGAAATATCCTGATCACCCAACTTAATGACGAAGTCATCCGTCCTTCTTGTATTGCTAAATTTTAGCTCCGTGTGATCTACTCTGTCTTTGTCCTGCTCAACCTAAAACCCTTCTTGTCTAAAGTTTCTCGCCAAGATTCAAGTTTTGCGTTTACACCCTCGCGTGTCTCATCAACCAAAACGATATCATCCGCAAACAATAAACACCAAGGTATTGCTTGTTGGATATGTTCGGTAAGCTCATCTAAGATAAGGGTAAATAGATAAGGGCTTAAAGCTGAAACTTGATGTAAGCCAATAGTGATAGGGAATTCCTGTGTTAATCCTCCAGATGTCCTCACCCTGTAAGTAATTAAAATACTAAAATTAAATATAGATCAAAAAGGGATCACACAATATTGAGATTAAAAGATTCAAATATTTAAATTAAAATTCATTAAAAATCCATACATATTCATATGTTGCGAGAACTCAAACAAGCAAAGAAACCCACCAATATATTGGCATCGGTCGCGAAGCAAGGGATGTGGCTGTGTGGAGGTTGTATGTTACGATCACGGATAAATTCTAGGACGAATCCGGCAAGGGGAGGGCCGGCGGAGGTGAGGGAGAAGAAAAGAGAGAGAAAGAGATGAGACTTAGGGAGCAACCCTAATAACCTTCATGCATTCCAAGATACCCCCACACATAAACCTCTTCCCCTTATATAGATGAGGGAGGATAATCAAATAAGGAAATATGAAAGAGACTCAAAAAGGAAATACAAAAGACAACCCAACAAGGAATACAAAATAATTAACTTAATTGATTGTTATTAATTGATATTAATTAATTCATACAAATTAATTATAAGAATGTCGTCATGGTGGCTTCCATATGCGCTTATGATGAGGGGGCCCACTTGAGTAAATGTACCCGCGATCATGGAGGCTTCCATATGTGGGCTCCTTAAATTATGTCGAGTGGGGTCCACTTGAGTGACTGCGCCCACGACCATGCTGACTTCCGTATGCGCGTTCCATAAATTATGACGAGGGGGGTCCACTTGAGTGAATGTGTCCGCGACACGTGGACCTCTAACACTCCATCCGTCCTTCAAAACGAGCTTGTCCCCAAGCTCGTGTACCAAGCGGGTGGCCGGATCATCTGGTACCTTGACCTCCCTCCAGAACAGGGCCAGGTAGTACGTAGCAGCGACAACGGTGTTGGCGAGTAGCGACGGCGCCGTCGGAGAGACGGGCGGCTGAAGCAGTGGCTTCCGCATAGTCGGTGGAGCGGTGGTGAGCGACAACCACAAAGATGTCGGAGACGCGACGACCGGCAGCAGGAATGGATCCGTTGGGAACAGCGGGGTACATGGCGGCAGAAGAGGCGGCGATGCGGCCGGTGGAAGTGGTAAGGCTGGGGCCGGCAGAGCCAGAGCCGGGGGAGGAGGCGGTAAAATGGTCGGAGGCGGTGGAGCGGGAGACCGAAGAGATGGCGGAAGCGGTGGAGGGACGACCACCATGGAGAGAGGTGGTATATCCGTGGCCGATGCGCTTTCGTCGTGAGGATCAACTGTGGAGCGGAGGGGTAGGTTGGTGTCGTAGAGGAATGTTGGGGGCGGCATGGGATGATTACTCTTGTTCGATGCAGGAGGAAGTCGTGGTGGAGACGACGTAGGGCAGGGAGCCTTGTGGGAGTTTGCGAAGGCCCGTCCGTTGAGAGCGAGGAGACGATCGAGTTTGGCGTGGAGAGAGGCGCATGCGGCATGGATTTGTGCAGCGAGGGCAGGAAAATTCAGCCGAGGGCCGATGTCCGCCGATGACAAGAACATCGGCTCGGGAGCGGCCGATTGGGAGGCGACCATGGTGCCAAGGATGTAGAGTGAAGATGATGCCGCCAAAGAGGGAAGGCAAGGAAGTCGCGCCGAAAGGAAGCAACCGGCTGGCGGTGTTGAGGAGAGCAATGCAGTGGGGGTGTTGCGGCGGTGGCTGAGACACTGTACGACGGAGAGATGCGGGTTGGGGGGCTGGAACCGGCTGTACCAGGCTGGATGCAGTGGACACGAGCGGAAATCTGTCAGATCGGTGCTATGGTGCGGCTGAATTGGCGGATCTGGATGGGGTTGGTCCTGGAGGGGGACTGAAAGTGGCAGAACAACACCAGACTTGCCAGATCGGGGTTAGGAGGGTCGAATGTCTGGAGCCATGGGGCTGGAGCCATGGGGCTGGAGCTGTTGGACGGAGGCCGAAGGAGGCAGAACTTGAGAGGAAAGGCGGCACAGGAGGTTGCTGTGCCCGTTTGAAGTAGCGGCAGGGCCGGCCGGCGTAGATAAGTACGGATCGGCTTGTAATGGCCGATTGATCTGCAGTGCCGATCGGGAAATAGGCAGACTCGACCTGCGATTTGGCTTTGTCGGACGCGACACAGAAGCGGCGGAGCGGGCTTCCCCGTGAGGCGCGACTGTTGGAGAAGTCGCAGGTAGCAGGCTGACGAGGAAAAGGCGCAGACGTCGACGTGATTTGGGAGCGGCAGGTGCGATTCGGCGAAAAGAGCAAGTTGGGAGCGGACGGATGATCAAACCTGCTTGGATCGGGGTACGTCAGGGTCAGAGGCGTAGAAATTCGAGCACCGACGGCAATTACGCGGGCGGTGTGGCAGGTCGGACCAATTGTTACGATCACGGATAAATTCTAGGACGAATCCAGCAAGGGGAGGGCCAGCGGAGGTGAGGGAGAAGAAAAGAGAGAGAAAGAGATGAGACTTAGGGAGCAACCCTAATAACCTTCATGCATTCCAAGATACCCCCACACATAAACCTCTTCCCCTTATATAGATGAGGGAGGATAATCAAACAAGGAAATATTAAAGAGACTCAAAAAGGAAATACAAAAGACAACCCAACAAGGAATACAAAATAATTAACTTAATTGATTGTTATTAATTAGTATGAATTAATTAATATCAATTAATTAATTCATACAAATTAATTATAAGAATGTCGTCATGGTGGCTTCCATATGCGCTTATGATGAGGGGGCCCACTTGAGTGAATGTACCCGCGATCATGGAGGCTTTCATATGTGGGCTCCTTAAATTATGTCGAGTGGGGTCCACTTGAGTGACTGCGCCCACGACCACGCTGACTTCCGTATGCGCGCTCCATAAATTATGACGAGGGGGGTCCACTTGAGTGAATGTGTCCGCGACACGTGGACCTCTAACACTGTACGAGTGGATTTGGGACTGTGGGGTTTTTGATGTCGGCACCGGCTGCAAGGAACGGTGGATGGAGGGGTATGGTGTAGATGAGGCTGCAGTGGACGGTTATGTTGAAGGTCCCAATACCAAGATGATTTCTCATTTAGAATCAGATTCCCTGCTGCAGGCACATAATGAATACTTATATTCCTAACTATATCAAGATCATAAAGATCTGACTCATTCTTTCTCAAGATAGTGTACAGACTCGTTCGCATAAAACCCAGATTCATAGTTGTCCCCAATGGAGACCTCCCAATTAACATGTTAATCATTGCCCAATCACCTTCCTTGAACATGTGCTCTCTCATGTGATTAGCCGCGCAAGTTTAAAAATGCTCATTGTTTCATATAACTCTATGTTGGAGTATGACATGAAAATCATGCAACAGTTGCAATTGAAGAATGACAAACCCAGTAGACTTACTAAATGCAGTCTCCACGTGGCAGTGAAAGTTCCGAAGGATGAGTGGTTTATCTAGTGGTTCCTTGGGTGGGGTGTAAAAATATTCGTCGACTATATGAGGAACACCCATATGACTAACTGAGACATCACAAGTGAGATATAATATCGTAGAATGCCCGGCGATCCAAAAGTGTCAATAATGAAAGAGTGCACAAACGTTTTGCGATCAATCTCCATCAGCCATCTAAGCCGTCTTGCTAAAAAAAATTCTTTTCAGCATTAATATAACTGAAGTTTTTCTCACGGCAAGTAAAAGAATAAATGTATTATTGTTCAAGAAAATAATAACAAGCATTAAAAGAATTTACCGAACAGGCCTTAGGGCCTATTTGTTGTTTGGATGGATTTGGAGCTCTGAAATTAGAATTGGATGTCCATATTCACTGGAATTGGTCCTCAATTCCAATTCCGAGGCCTCATTTCCATCCCAAGCAAACAGACCCCTAGTGATACTAAATTGGACTGCAATGTATCAATCTTACTCTATTGTTAATTTTTTTTTTACTCCAGGTAATAATCCCCCACCAAAACCCTGGGAACAAGCTGCCACCTCTTCCGGCCCCACCCCATTCAGGCCCTCAACTCCTGGAAGCACAAGTGTTGTTGTCGAAACCTCTGGCACCGCCAAACCCGGAGAGTTGTATTCTAATACTGGGAGTACAGCCGCAAACCCAAGTATTGTTACAAGACCCCTACCCTCCAGGCCTTGGGATCAAAACTATGGAAGTAGTTATGGAGGTAAAACTAGTTCATCATTAGTTTGGAATAATTACAAAATTCTCCCCTCTTGCTTTTCATAATTACAGGGATCTTCCTTTCACCTTTCATATCAAAATCACTATCTAAGTTTGCATTGTTAACATACATGTACCAAAAAACCCCTTGGAAGATCCCTCCATGTGTTTTTTAGGTATATGTATGCTAATAATGTAAACTTAGAGGGTTTTTGTGATTTTAAAATATAGAAGGGAGGTCAGTAAATGACCCTTATTTGTTTTGGTAGTGCCTTCTTAGTTCTTACTCTGTGCTTGCAACCAAAACTCTTCTTGAATATAGGATATGGTTCGAATATGAGCTACAATACCGGCTATGGTTCTGGATATGGTTCCAGCATGTATGGGTCCTCCGGTGGATTGGGTGGTTCCTATGGAAGTGGTCTTTATGGAAATAGCATGTATAGAGGAGGTTATGGAGGACTCTCTGGAGGTTATGGAACTTATGGTGGCATGTCTAATAGTGGATTTGGTGGGACCATGGGTGGTTATGGTAATGGTGGCCCTTATGGGAATCCAGACCCGAATAATCCGTATGGACAACCACCATCGCCACCAGGATTCTGGGTATCGTTCCTTCGTGTGGTGAGTATTATGTTATTCTTCTTCATGTATTCTTACTAGTATGTAGACTTGCGACTAATGCCGCGCTCAACAAATATGTGCAAACTTGATCCTTATTTGAGTGATTTGAACATGTATAACGAAACGTTGATCCCAAATAATTGGGATTAGGCTCCGTCTGGTATGACGTTTTTGCTCCGGTGATTTTGAACAGAAACACCACTCATGAAAGTATGTTTGGCATGACGACCTATGACCGCCACTATGATAAAAAAACTAATTTTGAACATAAAAGTAGATGAAGTTCATTAGATGAGGTCAGACATTCGTGAATGATGGTTCATAATCATCACGTTCATGACCGCCACCGCCGCGTCTAACGGAACCTAGTGAGATCATTAATGAACGCATCATGAACAACTCTTAGGTGTTACTTTTTTTTGGTGAAGCACTAAATGATTGTTTATATTCAATTTTGTAGGTAAAGAAAAATCAATAAAGTTTCTCAATTGGTAGGTAGAGGGACCCAAGATCTATGCTAATCGACATGCTAGATGAGTTTCCCTATGTGAGACTTGTTCTCAACCCGCCCTTATGACTTTAACTCATAAATCTTATTCTTTAGCTACATGATATGAGAGTGGACCCCTGGATTTTCTCTGCTCTATTACCATTTTAGAATCTATACATCCAACCTAAACCGTGTAGGTGGAGAGGTCCATGTGGGATTATATCCTAAGCACTTGCCCAAAAAATGTAAAATCTTGTATTAAAATTAAGTTCCTCTATAATAGGAATAACTATTAAGACTATATTTGGTTCGGCGGTAGCGGGTGCATCCGGTGGGTCGAAA
Organism: Platanthera zijinensis; assembly: GCA_039513925.1. Taxonomy (NCBI): domain Eukaryota; kingdom Viridiplantae; phylum Streptophyta; class Magnoliopsida; order Asparagales; family Orchidaceae; genus Platanthera; species Platanthera zijinensis. The sequence continues at coordinate 26,689,385 of CM077078.1, forward strand.
CGCCACTTTGGAACCGGAGGGGGGAGGTGGGGATCGAAACGGAGTGGATCAGGGCCATTTCCTCCTTGCTGCGGGTGCAAACGGAGCAAACGCAGCCGCCGGCCGTTTGTTTACCCGCCGTCTGTTGGCGTTTGCTCCAAACGGAGGCGGCGAAATGCTGAACCAAACGAAGCCTAAATTTAATGCTTCTTTACCTAAACTATTCCTATTAAGAATCCAGTTTATTACTGACAAAGTCTACATATTTGGCAGATGCATGGTGTTGTGAACTTCTTCGGCCGGGTTTCAATGCTAATTGATCAGAATACTCAAGCTTTTCACTTTTTCATGACAGCTCTTCTACAGGTTTGCCTTTTTATTTAAATCTTGGATGAATGTTATGCGGCTGTTTTTGTCCATAGTTGTTTTCGTACTCAAGCCTATCCGGCTCATGGTTGGGTCAAAGTAATTGGAACGGCTCCCAAGTCTTTCAAACCCTCTTTATAGATTGGCTTGACCCTATCCCAACTTGAGCTCGGTATGGCTCAATTACTTGATTAAAGTGGCAAAAATTGTTTTGATATTGATTACTTTCTTTATCTATGCGCTACGACCATGCACGAACTCCCCCGAGCGCATTATGCGATGGAGGCAGTTCCCGACCGTCACTTGTGCGACAACTGTTCTTTAATGGCAGTCCTCACCTTAATTGAGGACCTTGACCAATTATTGAGATTATTTTTTAAATGTATGACCGTGAAAGTATCCCATTAGATAGTTGCAACATTTCGTCGTCGTTCGATTGAGTGGTGGGTGGTAGCTTCAAGCGACCAAAAGTCTCATCTTTTGAAAATAATTTGTTGTTTTTTAAATTTATTATTGTTGAGAATATCAATAAAAAAGAGAAATGGAAAATAAATTCTTTATTAATTTCTTTTATATATCTTGAATACAAGCCTTTGTACGCTAATATAGAAAAAGAAAAGAGAGAGGAATCCCAAACTATGATGTGAGATTAATACAAATGGATGAAGAGGGCCCAAGGTGGGCTTTCTCATGGGCTTTTATGGATCTTTCTTTTAGCACTCTTCCGCAAGCTGGAGCATACAAATCATAAGCACCCAGCTTGGACAAAGAACTTGTAATATAATATACGTGGCAAGACCTTAGTGAGAAGATCTGCAACTTGATCAACAACCGGAACATGTTTCAATTCTAACTTCTTCAATTGAACTGTCTCCCGAATGAAGTGATAGTTAACTTCAATGTGTTTGGTTCACTCATGAAAAACAAGATTCTTAACAATGTGTACTGTTGCTTGACTGTCACTCAATAAAGTAGGTGGTGAGGAAAGCTTGACTCTCAAATCATGTGGGAGACTTTCTAACCACGTAATCTCAGATACAATAGATGTCATTGAACGATACTCGGCTTTGGATGGAGAGCGAGCAATCATAGATTGTTTCTTGTTGCGCCAGATAATAAGGTGTCCCCCGAAGTAGGTACAAAACCCACTAGTGGAACGCCGATCATCCAGTGAGCCAACATAATCTGCATCAGAGTAAGAAACCAGTGACAGAGTAGAAGAGGGCTTGTAAACGAGCCCTTGTCCAGGGGCAATCTTTAGATACCTTAGGATGCGCTCAACAACCTGAATGTGAGACATTTGTGGAGAATGCATGAACCGACTGACAACTCCAACAACAAATGAGATGTCAGGTCTTATAACTGTAAGATAAATCAATTTTCCTACAAGTTGTCGATAATATTATCGATTTGGAAGAGATAGATCGGTGTTAGAGGCCTGAGCACAGAGTTTGTGATTGACATCCATAAGAGTATATCAATAGACTTGCATCCAGAATAACCAGCATCTTGAAGAAAATCAAGATAATACTTCCGTTGGGATAGAACAAGGCCATCACGACGTCTTACAACTTCTAGGCCAAGGAAGTACCGAAGATTCCTCAAATCTTTAGTTTGAAAAATGGAATTCAGGTGTTGTTTGATCATTTGTATTCCGTTCGAATCATCTCCCATGATTAGTAAAGAGAGAGAAGTCCGCCGAGCTTCGAGTAAATCCAACATCACAGACAATCTTATTGAACATGTCAAACCAAACGCGAGGAGACTGTTTGAGACCATAAATAGATTTCTTGAGGTGACAAACAAGTGACTCCCCCGCGGTCTCAAATCTGGGAGGCTGGTGCATGTAGACAGTTTCTTGAAGATTGTAATTAAGAAAGACATTTTTGATATCTAACTGATGTAATGGCCACCTCCGATGAATAGCCAAAGAAATGAGGACATGAACGGTGTTCAATTTGGCAACGAGAGAGGTCTCATCATAATCAAGACCTGGTTCTTGAGTAAACCCACACGCCATAAGACAAGCCTTGAGACGGTCAATGGTCCCATCAAGAGCATGATCACGAAGACCCATTTATAGCCAACGCACGTCTGCCCTGGAGGAAGAGAAACCAGATTCCATGTTTCATTAGCCCATAGGGAGGTCATTTCCTAATCCATTACCGCACACCACCCCGGATGTTGAAGAGCCTCCTGCACAGAGTTAGGTATAGAGATGGAAGATAAAGAGGTTGCAAATCTGAGAAGGCTGGGGAGAGGCGGTGCAACGATACATAATTTGCCAGAGGATGAGCCATGGAGATTGGAGCTGGATTAGCAGGTCGCGGCGTACCAAAGGTAAAAGGCAACTGTTGAGGGGCTCTGGAGCTAGGAGGACGACGAATATAAACACAAAGAAGAGGTGGTTTGTTCGGGACAAGAACTGGGTGGGTAGGAGTGGTGGTAGAGGAGAGGTAACGAGGATGTCAAGTCTGGCAATAACAATCGCAGAGGGATGAAAGAGCAGGGGAAAAAGATTGATCTTCCAGAAAGGTAACATCAATAAACACTAGAGTCTTTCAATTAGTGAGAGAGTAACACACATAACCTTTCTGAGTACGAAATTAACCAACAAACATATATTTAGTAGCTCGGGGAGCAAATTTGTCACCTGATGGACTAAGATTATGAACATAATAGGTACAATCAAATACACGAGGTGTGACTGTGAGGGAGAAGAGCGATGTGGAGCGAAAGAGAAGACTAAATGGAGTAGCCTAATTGAGAATGGGGAAAGATAAACGATTAATGAGATAACATGTCTTGGAAACTGCAAAGTGGCAATAAGACGTGGACACGCGCATTTGGAACATGAGGTAACGGGGATGACAGGTCATGGCAATAACGGTGATGGAGGGGATGAAGGAGCAGAGCAAAAAGATTGATCTTTCAAAAAGGTAACATCAGCAGACACAACAGTCTTCCGATCAGTAGGAGAGTGACACACATAACCTTTCTGAGTACGGGAGTAACCAACAAACATATATTTAGTAGCTCAGAGAGCAAATTTGTTAGCTGATGAACCAAGATTATGAACATAGCAGCTACAACCAAATACACAAGGTGTGAGGGAGAAGAATGGTGTGAAGGGAAAGAGAAGACTAAATGGAGTAGCATAATTGAGAATGAAGAAAGGCTGACGATTGATGAAATAACATGTCGTGAAAACTTCAAAGTGACAATAAGATGTAAGCACGTGCATTTGGAACAGAGGGAACGAGCCACATCAAGAAGATATCTATTTTTGCGCTCAGCCACACCATTCTGTTGGGGAGTATAAGCACAAGAGGTATGATGAATGATCCCAAACTCAGTACAAAGATCATCAAACGCATGACTGGTATACTCGCGAGCATTGTCTATACAGATAGTTTTAATTGTGCGAGAAAATTGAGTACGAGCCTCAACAATAAAAGTCCGAAATACACTTGTTAGATCCGAGCGATCACGAAATAAGTACAGTCACGTCATACGACAATAATCATCAATAAAAGTAATGAAATAACGATACCCAGAAAGACTAGCAACTTTATATGTTCCCCAAACATCCGAATACACTAAATCAAAAGGAGCATCGCTCCGAGTACAATAAGGAGGAAAAGAAGAACGATGGTGTTTTCCATAGATACAAGACTCGCAGGTAAAAACAGGAAGAGAGAAGTCAGGGAGAGCCTTCATGAGAATTGGAACAGGAGCATGCCCAAGACACCGATGCCACTCCACAGAGGCGATGGAGGAGAGAATGTTGGGAGACATGTCCAGAAGATAGAGTCCGTTGCACAATTGTTCTTTACTAATGATATTCTACGTCCGTCGATCCTGCACCACAAAATAAGAAGGGGTGAATGTTATAAAGCAGTCAAGATAAAGTAAGTTGACTAATAGAAAGGAGGTTAAAAGGGGAGCCTAGGACATGGAGAACCGAGCGGCGAGCGCAGAGATATAAAGGTAGTGAGAGGCATATCAGCTGAGCCGGAGGCAGGGACAGTGTCACCATTAACAACTGTGATAAACTTGGGATGCGACGCAGCCAAGTATTTTGGTGGTTTCTGCGAGGTGATATGATGAGTGACACCAGAGTCCACAATCCAACGTGGACTATTTGAGAAGCAAGCGATACCTTCATTGGAGACAGAAACGACTGAACCAGGCGGACGATGGGGTAACCCGTGGAGATGTTGTATCTGAAAGCACATAGCCTCAATATCGGCCCGAGTGGTAGAAGATGTATCAGCAGCAACAAAGACATTAGGCTGAGGCGGCATATCATGTTTACGATAACAAGTCGTCTCAAGATGACCCTCTCTTCCACAACGAGTACTCTTAAATTTTGATCGGTCGGTGCGACATCTCCCTCGGTGGCTGGTATGATCCCCTCAGGTAGAGGGAGGAGGGGGTGAGATGTAGATGAGTGCTAAAGATGGGCCGAAGAGGGAGGGCCGAGAGCATCCGGGGGTGGTGTCATCTTTAACAACATTGAGCAAATATCAGAGAAAGAAGGAATCGTGGAGGAGAGGATCTGAGCCCGAACACTATGAAGATGAGGCGGAGCACGAGTCATCATGACAATTCCAACGACTTCTTTTGAAGCACGTTGTATAACAAAATCAGTAGTAGGAGGCTGAACTGAATCCATGCCTCAACTAACGTTTTGGACCGCACAACAAAGGAGGTTAAGTCACCAACACCTCCAGAGTCAGCGATTTAAGATCTGTTATGATGTCATACAAATGTTGAAAGCTGTCTTTGTCGGAATAGAGGGAATGAAGTTCATCCCACATAGTCTTAACCGTCTCATGATACATGACCATACAATAAGGTTCACCATCCAGAGAGTTGAGAATCCATGTCTAGACACAACCATCATTACCAGGGCGGATCCGGGATTAGAATTAAGGAGGGCCCAAAAAAGTATGAATCAAAATATAATAAGCAAAAAAATTTATAATTTGAAATTTTAGCATTAACAATTAAAGAAAAATTATAATATAGATGTTACCTTATTTTAGTTGTGCACGCCGTTTTTTAAACTCATAGAATTCATCAATGATCACATCTTTCTCGATCTTCTCTGCTATTTCCCGTTCTATGTAGAGAGTCATACAATTTGCCAGAAATTCATCCTCCATTTTGTTGCACAGTCTTGTTTTAATAAGCTTCACATCTTTCTTGATCACGCTCGAATATGAGAGGTGTATTAACAACTAAACACGAATCAACATTCACTAAAGAAGAATCCACAATAATTGATTCTGTTGATGCAGATGTCTCGCCTTCAGTTGATAACTTTTTGTTGAAAAATGAGTTAATAGTTTTCATCTTTTTCATGAGACCTAAAATTAAAGTGTGTTAGCACCCTTGGAAACCTAATATTCGGCCACTAAATCGCACAAAATTTTGGCATTATAACAACACTGTGACCGTCATAACACCTGCGTACAATAATCTAAATGCAAACAACATCATTGATCCGTGTCAATGACACGAATAAGCTTCGCGCAGCATGCCTAACCCGGAAATGCGCTCGGGCTTCTAATGCAAGTATCATGCCGGGGACGGACACAATCGACCCGGTAGTTCATAAAAAACAAATAAAAAAAGGTTCGCTACGCCTCTAGAGATTGAACAATGACTATAGGTCAATGTCCGCTCAAGCGAAAAGGACCCACACGGTCCGAACGAAATGCGAGGTGATTCGCCCAAACGTTTTCAAAGCGGCAAAGCCACACCTAAATCTCTCCACCAAGCTATTACGTATAGAAGAAAATCATACAAAAGGAGGTAGAGGAATTCGTTACCCAAGTACCCAACCCTCCTTTTTCTTCGGATCTTCAGGGCTCAAGCGGAGGGCCGACGGCAGTCACGACACACCCTCCTTTTTCTTCGGATCTTCAAGCTCAGATTTTACTGGAGGTTGCCAGGTCGGGCTGCTGCCTGCTGGTGGTCGGGACAACCGGACAAGCCGGCATGGGGTGTATTAGAGCAGGCCGATGGGCGACGGCCGACGGGCGACGGGCGACAGGGAGGAACAAGCATAGTAAGAACTAATTAGAGCAGGCCGACGACGACTAGAGGCTGGCGAGAACAGGGGCAGGCGGGCAGCGACGCACGCCGGGACGCGGGATGGCGGGAGGGAGAAATCAGAAATCTGATCGGGACTCACTCGACCACTCGGGAGATAGGGTTTGGGAGATAAGTTTGCTTTTTATTTATTTATATTATATTATATACATAATACATAATATATAATACATAATATATAATACATAAACTTCATAATTCAAGGGGGGGGCCGGGCCCCCCTTGCTCCCTGGATCTGCCACTGCTCATCACAAAGTCAGTCGTCAGTGGGAGTCGAAGGTGCTTCTTTAGTTATATGATGCAAGAGACCCTTAGTCTGAAGAACACGACGGGCGAAATGCACCTATTCAACAAAATTCTTCTTCCCACTAAAAGAAATAGTGGTGATCCGCAGTTCATCACGGACTTCAGTAATCGGTAATGCAACACGAGCGAAAAGAGAGGGTGCAACAGCTGACTCCATGAAGCACGCAGTCCGACACTAGCACATGAAGCAAGACCATATTGCGGCTAGGAGGGGAAAGGAATGTCAAGAAACATCGTCTTGAGAAGAAGGCACCGGTTGGAAGGACAAGACCAACAAACAGGTAGCTGCGACAAGCAGGAGGACCAGGGAGCGGCGACCAGGAAGCGGCGAGAAGGATCCAGGAGAACAACAGTGACGGCACTAAATGCGGCTAGGCACTCGACAGGCTATAATTAGTGGGAGCACATCGGCCAGGCGAGCTACAATAACAGACAAGCCGCTCGACGGCCATCGATCTGTATCAACAGGCAAGCCGCGCGAGAAGCAGAACAACTGTAGAGAGCAAGAATGTGCAGGCCTCAGGCGACTACGACGACCAAGGAAAACCGCGACCAGCAAGTCGCTAGCCGGATGTAAGTTGCTATCCGGAGAAAGGAAGCCACACACTGCGGCTAGGCACGAGACAATGTGGAAAGCCTGCAGCCAGGCGGACAACACGCCAGAGGAAAAAGACCGCACACTTGAAAAAATGATACCGCATGAGGAAGATCTGAGACCGCGTGAGTCAGCAGAGTTCGCACACCAAGCGGTAAGGCAGAGAAGACCGCGGAAAGAAAGAGCTGAGGGGGGGCCCACTATCAGAGGGGAGAGCATCTATAAAAGGGAAAGCAATTGAAGTTGAAGAAACATGAGAAAGGAGCAGAGGGCAGCCTGCGGTTAGAAACAAGCTAGCTGCGGCGGATAGAGAGCAAGCAGAGACCTGCGGTTAGACAAAGTCTAATCACCTAGAAGCAGCGAGCACGAGGACCCGAAACAGGAAGAATTAAGGACCGGAAGCTCTGATACCATGTTGAGAATAACCACACAAAAAAGAAATAGAAAATAAAATCTTTATTAATTTCTCTTATATATCTTGAATACAAGCCTTTGTACACTAATATAGGGAAAGAAGGGAGTGACCCTAACTATGATGTGAGAGTAATACAAATGGATGAAGAGGGCCCAAGGTGGGCTTTCTCATGGGCTTTTATGGATCTTTCTTTCAACAATTATATATATATTTTAGTTTAAAATAATAATAATAATGGGAGAAATGCCACTATATTGAGATAAAGGCTCGAGTGTTGTTGATCTAAGCTCGGCTCTTCAATAAAAGTAAAAAAGCTAAGCCAAACCTCTATCTAAAATGCCAACCTCAGACATTCAAGAGTGCACAAATCTCTAATCTTTCTACTTGTGCTCGCAATTAACACATAATCATTGCAGCTATTCGATCGATCCGGCATGTTGTATGGCGAGCTTGCAAGGTTCGTACTGAGATTACTTGGAATCAGAACAAAGTCGAAGCAGAAGCAGCATCAACCCGGGCTTGATCAGTTAGAAAGCGCCGACAAGGGGCGACAGCAGCCTTTTTTGGATGGGCCGAAAGCTCCTGGGCCTTCGTGGGACAGTGTTTGGGGAGGTGATGATGCTCCCAAGGGAGCCAGATGATCATTTTGGTCAATTTTGGAACGTGAAAATGTTTCATTTACCAAGGGAAAATGTTTATAAAGCACCATCAGGCATATAGTAAATATGTTATTTTGGATATCAAGGAGTTTAAATTATTGTTAGAATAAAGGCTTAATGGGTTATTCTTTTTGGTTGAGGTTGGAGAAGAAAGCTTCATAGTTCATAGTGTGTGGGTGCAGATCCTCTGCTGTTCTTAGTCAGTTTAGGGTTCCTCGTGTGGTTTTGTATGAGCGAAATGCGTCATCGGGTGTGTATTTCTTTGACTACAATGTATTGGTAGTTGTTTGTGGAGCGTGTAACGGTCGGGTGTTGATTGTAACCGGCGATAATTACAAGTTGCGGGGGTTGTGTACACGGGAATGGAGAATGTGCAGGCCCTATCTATGAAGTTTGGCTTCCTCTATAAAGCCTTTAATGTCCATTTGGTTTCAATGTTTTTCTACTATCTCACCTTGCATCATTTTATAGGAGGCAATGCTTCCTTGTATGCTGACTAAGGCTCTGTTTTAGAGGACTTATTTTCACCGGTCAGGCGGTTACAACCGCATGAACCGGACCTTAAGGTCAGATTCATGCGGTTGTAACCGCCTGACCGGTGAAAATAAGTCCTCCCAAACAGAGCCTAAGGCACCATTTGGCACGGGGCTGGTGGGCATAAATGCGGTGGTTATAAACTGTTGTTTGTGAACGCCCAACCTCACCTAAGAAATTTCATCCACTTTTATGCTTCTTTTCTTGATGGTGGACATTACTTTTGTCTTGCCAAATATGGCATTCTAAGATGTGGTAGCATTTTTGTCCAAACTTAGTGAATGAAAAAAAAGCTACGAGTCTAATTGTAGGTTCAAACTCTTGGGGCTTGTTTGGTGCGGCGGGAGGAGACAGGCCAGGAGATGGGGCCGCCGATCGAATTGGAGGGGGAGGCCGCCGATCGAAACGGAGGTAAAATTTCCATTTTTCATGGCGCGGTGGGAGGAGACGGGCCAAACGCCGCCGCCGGGCATTTGGTTACCTGTCGTGCGACGGCGTTTGCCGCAAATACTGCCTCCAAATGCCGCCTACAAACGCCGCGCCAAACGAGCCCTTAATTGTCCTGCCATACTTGATTTTACAGGAGCCAGGAAGAGGCTAGTGTGTCTGAAGTATACATAATGCTTCATTAATTAGAAAGAATAAATATAGGGAAGTTATTTGTATTGAACAGAATAAAAATGAAGGTAATTGTTATCCGCATTACATTTGGCTATTCGTAAATTTTTGTTAAATTTATATTCGCAAATCAAATTGTTATTCACAAATGAATTTTTTTGATATCCGCAAATTAAAAAATTATAACAAAAAGTTTTTATTCTCAAATATTTCAGTAGTCCATAATGTTACCAAAAATTGAAAAAATTGAATATTTTTGATAAACATAAAAGTAAAATAATAAAATTTAACAATCAAAATATGTTAATATTATCTTCTTTATAGTCATCGATTCATTTTAATCTTTAAATCATAAATTAATTTGTAAAAAAAATTTAAACTTGCAAATTGAATATTTATATGCATACAAAAACCTACAATTAAATATTTTGTATCTCAAATAATTAGCAAAATTTGACAATCAAAATTCTTTCAATGTTGTCTTATCTATAGTCATAACCTTTAAACCCGCATCTCCAATATTGCTCTCTCCTTTTGTTGTCTGCTCTGCATCATATTCGTTACTCCGCCGCCATTAGTACCCTTCTCGTCATGATATTTCATGGAGAATCAAAAATGACATTGAGTTGACCACCTTCCTACAATATATTCTGTCTTCCAGTAAACTTCAATCTCTTCTTTGAACAGTGATTTGTTTCTATGAAATTTTTCGGGAAGAAATTAACAGCACATCGGAGTATGAAATATTAATCACATTGAGTGAGCGAAGATTTTCATAATATATGAAATCGATCAATAGCTTGCGGATAGTCAAAACTGCTTTGAGATTATCTAATTTTGTGGAGAAAAAAAATATCTAAAATAGAGTGTGGATAGCCAAAACTGCGGATAACAATCGCCAAAAAAATTTCAGAACTACGGTTGCAGAAAAAAATACACACCTACACATTACAAGCTGGTGTCGGTCAAGAATACAATGATCATGAATTGTCATTCGAGAATTCCCGACCTCACCGACATTTATGTTGAAAACTAGCTTTTTTTTCTTGGTGGCGGTCATGCCCATGCATTGTCATGTCAAACATACATTTTATAAATGTGGAGTTTTTGTCCAAACTCACCTGAGCATAAAAGTCGTGTCAAACGGAGCCTAAGGCTCTGTTTGGCGCGGCTGCAGCGACTGGAGAAGCAGTGGTGGGAAGCAGTGGTGAAATAATCAGCTGTTTTGCAGAGTGGTGGCAAAATCTGTAAATCTGTTTGGAAGAGCAGCGTTTGCAGTGCTGTTTATATACATTATATAACTTATAATATTTAATATATTTAATATAATAATATATAATAATAATATTAATAATATATATAACTTAATATATAATTATAATAATAATTTAATATTAAAATTAAAAAAAAGGCAGCAGCGCTGCAGCCAAAAGGCTGCAGCGCTGCTGCGTTTTCTGAGTCGCGGAAGGCCTTCCGCGACTCAGAAAACGCCGGCCACCGCTCAAAAGAGCGGTGGCTGATGCCACCGTACCCCCCCCTCCCCCCCCCCTCTAAATCTGTTTGGCGCGGCGGTGGCAAAATCGGTGGTGTGCTGCTTCAAAAACGCCGCGCCAAACAGAGCCTAAAGCTCTATTTCACATGGAGGTGATGGTTGTGAACATAATGGTTATGCAAACGCCCAACCTCAGCTAAGGAAATCCATCCATTTTAATGTTCAAAATTAGTTTTTTTCTCTTTGGGGCTGTCCTAACTGATCAGGATCCTCTCGAGTTGCAATGAACTGGATAGTATCCACTTTGCCAACTCAGCAAATCCAACGGCCACAATGAAAAGATCTCAAAAGTAAGCTTACCAACTCAGCAAATCAGCTCGCCAAATCAACTCGCGTTGTCAGCTCGTCATCTCCTGCTCGTCGTTGGATTTGGGAGATGAAATCAGGGCTATGAACTGGATACTATCCATTTCATCCAAACTGGAGAGGATCCTGGTCCTTCATAACTGATGTGATCATGTCAAACATATATTTCATTACGGCGGCTTTCTTTTCGAAACTTAGCGGAGCAAAAAGCCTCTCGAAACAAATGACGGTTCCTAATCACGAGATTCAGGACCGCCGCCGTTGAGCCAAAAGCACCCTAATTGTATGGACTCATTTACCGATTATTCAAAGTAGTCATTGCATTTTATGGCAGACGATCTTTTGTAATTCAAGTTAGGCCTCATAAGGGGGCATGGTTATAATTATTTACCCTGAAGAGTCTCTACACAACTGTAACTATAGTTGTATATAATAATTTGCATGCATGTATACTACACACATTAGTTGGCGAATTTTTTGCGTCTGAACCAAGGTTTTAGGTAGTGTTTGGTTAGGCTTTTAGCCTGTGGTGCGGTTGAAATGCCCGGGCGTTTTGGGCAAAAGCGCCGTTTGGTTCCACTCTTTTTCAAACCTGTGTTTATTACTGTCCGTCGTTTTCTTTTTATCTCAGCCCGCTGTTTTTTCTTGCGGTGGACAGCTCTCGATCGCGATCCTCTCCCGATCCCCCCTTCCCTGTCGACGATGGCGTAATCTATGCACAGATTTCTCGCACATCCCCCTCGGCGTCCACAGTCTCTCTCGGTGGTGCTATTTTCGTTGAACTTCTCCTCTGGTTTGTTCTCTTCCTGATATTCTTTCTAGTTTTTCCTCTGCTTTGGTAGTTCACCTTTGATTTCTTCTTTCTGCCATTAATAAGTAGTATTAGGTCGATTTCTTTTTTGGATTTGTTCTCGGGTTAGGTATTGTAACAGTAGGCTGATTTTAGCATGTTTTCTTCACAGCTTCATTGACTGCTACAGTTTTCTTGGCTGATGCTAGCTCTCTCCAAAGATTTTTCCCCAGATTTGCTGTACTAGCTCTCTCCAATGTTTTTTTTGCTTCAAATTTGTTTTTTCTGCTTCAAATCTATTAGGGCAAGCACTATTACTCCAGTTAATGAGTGTGTTGTTAACCATTTTGAAGGCATGTTATTAAAAACTTTCACTAATGTTGGAATGCATCAAGGAAGTTGAAAAAAATTAAAACTTTCAACAACTGGTATGGTAGTTCACCTGACTTGTTTATCAGGGCATGGTTTTTATTAATAACTGTAAATAAAAACTTTACTTTCTCTAATGTTGTAAAAGTTGAAAAATGATATCTATTTTCTTTTTGGTAATTAAAAATGTGGAAAAAAATTCACTCAAAATTCGTTTTATTTTCAAATAACTTTTTGAAAACTTCATTTTGCAAACTCCATTTCACCCAAACAGTTTTTTAACAAAACTCTATTTTTCAGGATCAACATTTTTTCTATCAGCAGCTTTTTCATCAGCAACTTACCATCAGCGACAGCCCAACAAAAAAGAGCCTTAGTCTATATTTTTGCGTCAGTTGTTAGGAGTCATCTATGCGGAAGGTTGCGTTTGAGGAAACTATGCGCTCGTATGCTCTTCGGATCTACCCACACGAGTGCGCTGTACGGATCTGCATGCACCGGGTGCTCTTCAGAACCACGTGCACATTCTCGCTCTTTGAATCTACGCTCACATGCGCGCTCTTTGGAACTACACGCACGTGAATGGTCTTTGCGGTTTTCTATTCTTTTGTCGTATGCCGCTTAGTGCAGACATACCGCTAGTGTCAAGAAGGCATAAGAGAGTGGTTCTAGTTGGAGGTTTTTGGTGTCGCAACGCACAAACACAGGATCCTTACTCTTCATCCAATTGCGACCTCTTTACAAGGAGTATGCCTTTGAGAATTTTACTCTTTTAGTTTTTTGGCAGAACAGAGATGCTATGTTTGTCTTTGATCCCTCAACGGTTAAACAACTTTTTGTTAGTGTATATTTGGACAATTAACGGGTTTGGAGGCTTAACGGGTCGTGTCGGGTACACGGTTAACCCATACCCGTAGTAACTCCTAAGGGTTTGCCTATTTATACCCACCTAGGGGCAACGGGTAGGGGATTCCACCTAGATCCCCGTCCGGATGCTTCGAGCAATTTCCACAAACTCGAAGTAACTGCCCCTTGCTCGTTCATCCGACCCCTCCCGTAACCGCTTCCCCTCGCTCGTTTTCGCACAGGAAAACCGCCGCTCTCGTCGCCGGTTAGAGTAGTAGATCGAGAGGAGAATCCCTCTCAGGTTTCCCGTCGCATTCAGAGGAGAATCGCGCCGCTGTTTCACTCCGTTCGCGAAGGAGAAGACGTCGTCGCCACTACAGTCGGATCGGAAGAAACGAAGAACAGTTCCGCTGTAAAGGAGAGAAGCTTCCCGCAGCCCGTTCCTGTGCGGATCTACAGCCACCGCCGCTGTTTCGCTTGGATCGGGAAGAGGAAAACCCGCTGATTCTGTAGCCGCCTGAAATCGGAAAAGGTGGAAGAGAATGATCCCGTGCTTCGGATTCTCTCCCGCATCCCGTCCTCCGTTCTCCCGCCGCCGTCGCTGATCTCCAGAAAAGCCGCCGTCGCTGATCGCCAGAGCCAAAGCCGCCTGGTCTTCACGGTTTTACGCACCGGAGGAGAAGGATCGCAAAATAGGAATAAAGATCCCGATTTCTAACCTCTTTTACGCGATTTTCTGCTTGCCGCCGGGATCGATCGGGAAGGAAAAGAGGATAAGGAGATCGCTACCATTTCCTGTTTCCTGTTTACTGTGTTCTTCTTTAGATCGGCCGCCGGTGGAGAAGGAGGTCCCGGCTCTGCTCAGAATTGAATTTTTTTTCTCTCCAGAACAGTGAAATCCGACCACCTGTTTGTTGCTTTTACCTCTTGTGGTATTTCTTGAGGACAAATCTGCAGAGGTATTTGTTGAGCAATATTACTGCTGCTGGAATTCTACAAGCCAGAGAATCGTTTTTGTTCTTCACAGGCCATAATTTGTTTGAAGAGGCCAACAATAATTTGTTCCTGATAGTGAAGCAGTCATCAAGAGTGCACAAATTAATTTGTTTGGAGCCTGTAAAAGTGACACAAAATGATGAAGGGCAATAATTTTTCCTCCCCTGTTCCTATGATAAAATTGGAGAAATTCACGGCGACCGAGTTTAACGACTGGAAGTTGAATACCCAGTTCAGAATGAAGTACTTGAACGTGTTCTACACCGTTCAGTCTGATCGTGCTACTATTATGGGGACTGAAGCGGAGGCTCAGTGGATAGCTGATGAGGACTTCTGCCGCGATTACCTGCTGAACTGCCTGTCCTCCAGCTTGGCGAAGACGTACATCAAGCTGAAAACTGCCAAGGAAATTTGGGAGGCACTGGAGGAGCACTTCAGGCAAGAGGAGGATCTGTCCAAAACGCACCTGGTGGACAAACTCCATTCCTTCATGTTCGACGAGGAGAAGACAATTCTCCCTCAGGTATCGGATTTTGAAGCTTTAGTAGATTTTTTACATAGTGAGAATATTTCCCTGTCAGACAGCTTTGTTACTGGCACGATTATTTTTAAGCTGCCCTCTACGTGGTACAACTTTAAAACTGAAATGTACCGCAAGAAGATGCAGGTCGGTCTCAATGACCTCAAGCGATTTATTCGCATTGAGGATGAGAATAGGACTCGACACGCTTTAGAAACTGTTAGCAAGCAGAAAGCTGCGGCTAACATGGTTCTTAGTTCTAAACGCGTGTCGAACCCTAAGAGGACCGGACCCTCCCATGGTAGCTCCCAGGTTGCAGGCCCTAACAAACGCGCTAAAAAGTTCAAGGGCAAGTGTTTTAACTGCAACAAGTGGGGGCACAGCGCATATGATTGCATGCTTCCCAAGCGGGAAAGAACCAAAGCACCACAGGATGGCAACCAAGACAATATGGTTAGCCTAGCTGAGTCTTCCGATTTTGTTGCGATGGTCGGAAACGCTAAGGCCAGCACGGAGTGGTACTTGGATTCGGGGGCGACGTGCCACGTTTGCAACAATGCTGATCTTATGACAGGGCTCACTACTGTGAAAGAGTCTGTTACAGTTGCAAATGGCGAGACAGCTGACGTCTTGAAGGTGGGGAATGCAACGCTGCTGCTATCCTCAGGTAAGACTCTAACTCTAAAAAATATTAAGTTTATTCCTTCTCTAGCTGCTAACTTAGTATCTATAAGTTTATTATGTGATGCTGGTATGTCTTTTACTTTTTGTAGCGGTAGAGTAACACTGTCAGTTAACTCACGCTATTTTGGATGTGCATACGTCCAAAATAGGATGTACCGACTAAGTCTTGCAAACGAGTTAGTTCAACAAGTTCAAACAAACTTAGTTAGCCCTAAGACTCTACATGAGAGACTAGGACACGTGAACTATAGGAAGATGTTCCAAATAGCTAGAACTCACCAGATCACATTAGACACTAAGTCACCGCCTGAGAAATGTGACGTGTGTGCTCAGACTAAGATCACTAGGAAACCTTTTAGTGTGGTTACTAGGAGTACAACACCGCTAGAGCTTATATATTCCGATATATGTGACTTTAAAAGTTTTGTCACTAGAGGAAGAAAGAAGTATATGATCACATTTATAGATGACTGCTCTAGGTTCTGTCACATCTATCTTCTTAAAACTAAAGATGAAGTGTTTGAAAAATTCTGTCTTTTCAAAACCATGGTAGAGAACCAACTAGACATGAGAATTAAGAGGTTTAGAAGTGATAGAGGAGGATAATACATGTCCAGTGAGTTCCGGGGTTTCCTTGCCTCTCAAGGGATCATAGCAAAAACCACTGCTCCTTACTCACCCCAATCGAATGGTATAGCCGAGAGAAAGAATAGAACGTTAACAGAGATGTTGAATTCTATGGTCCTCACTGCTGGCATGCCTACTTCCTATTGGGGAGAAGCAGTTTTAACTGCAAATAATATTCTAAACAAAGTTCCTCATGCTAAGTTAGACGTCACACCCTACAAGCTTTGGTTTAAGAGACCCCCGTCTTTAACTAGACTTAAGACCTGGGGCTGCATAGCCTATGTCAGGGTCTCTGACCCTAGACGGTCTAAACTTAGACCTAGGACCAACACGTGTGTCTACTTAGGTTGTGCTGAAGATAGTGCTGCAGATAGATTCTTAGACCTGTCTAATAATATAATTATTGAATCTAGGGATGCTGTGTTCTTTGAGGATAAATTCCTTAAGGATAAGAACCTGACAATCCCAGGTATGCAAGCAACTATTACTGAGGAAGAACCTGAATCAGTACCGAGCACCTCCTATTCAGTCCCGGTAGATAATAGTGTCCTAGAGTCTAGAAGGACTTCAGTGAGAGAGAGAACTCCCAGAACCTTTGGTTGTGATTTTGTCACTTACCACGTTGAGGCTGATCCATCCACCTATAAGGATGCGATGAGATCAAGAGATTCCCTACTTTGGAAAGAAGCCATTGATGAAGAGATGAACTCTTTGCTTCAGAACAATACCTGGACGTTGGTTGATAAGCCAAGAGGAGCTAAAACTATAGGGTGTAAGTGGGTTCTGAAAAAGAAGCTCAATCCTGATGGTAGCGTAGATAAGTATAAAGCGCGCCTGGTGGCTAAAGGTTTCACACAAGTGAGTGGGGTGGATTACTTTGATGTATATTCACTAGTGTGTCACTTAGCAACCATTAGGATCCTACTTGCTATTGCGTCTATTGAGAACTTTATTGTTCATCAAATAGATGTTAAGACTGCGTTTTTGAACGGAGATCTGACCGAAGAGATATACATGAGCCAACCTGAAGGCTTCATAGTAGACGGTCACGAAAATAAGGTCTGTAAGTTAATCAAGTCGTTATACGGACTAAAACAAGCACCAAAATTATGGCATGAGAAGTTTGACTATAGTGTAAGAAACATGGGATTCATGTCGAGTCTCTCGGACAAATGTCTTTACATACGTCATAGATCGAACAAAGTCGCTATAATATGTTTGTATGTGGATGATATGCTGATACTTGGTTCTGATCAATCCGTAGTTGATGACGTTAAGTCAGAACTAATGAAGGAGTTTAGCATTAAAGACCTAGGTGTAGCTGAGACTATCCTAGGCATGCAGGTGAGCTTTGGGAAAATGGCATTTCCCTAAGTCAAAGACACTATATAAAGTCCATGTTGGACACGTGGGGATACAGTAAACGTAGAGCAGTGGAGACACCTTACGATTACAATAATCGCTTGAAGCCCAATGATGGAGCTGCGATTCGACAGTCAGATTATGCTAAACTGATTGGTAGTCTCATGTATGCTATGGTCTGCACAAGACCTGACATAGCCTTTATGGTCGACATGTTGAGTAGATTCACTAGTAATCCTAGCCAAGACCATTGGGATGCCCTCGATAGGCTGATGCGATACCTAAAGCACACCCACAAGTATGTTTTATGTTATCATGGTCATCCTCCAGTTCTGGAAGGATATTCTTATGCATCATGGTGCTCAGAATTAAATGGCAGCAAGTCCACTAGTGGATTTATATTCACACTAGGAGGAGCAGCTGTAGCCTAAAAGTTCAAGAGGCAATCATGTATTGCGCTATCTTCTATAGAATCCGAACTCTACGCTCTAGCTTCAGCGGGAGAAGAAACAGAGTGGATAAGAGATTTGGTGATGCACATTCCATTGACGAGCCTGAAGTTGAGTTCTATTGCAGTTTACTGCGAAAATCAGGCTTCTAAAACGATTGCTACGAACACTTTGTTCAATAGCAAAAGAAGGCAACTATGGATGAAACAAGCCTGGTTGACCTCCCTTACGAGTCAAGGGATTATGAACCTCGTTGATGTGAGGCCAAAAGATAATATTGCAGACGCTTTGACAAAGGGCTTAAATAGAGTTCTCACAATAAAAACATCGGAGGAGATGAGATTAAAGTTCATAGAAATATGAAACTTCCTCCAATGTTTATGTTTTCATAGTAAGAACCTATAGTCGCAACATTCAAGCATCTAATAACAGACTGAAAATCTCAAATAATTTCTTGATGAAAGCCCAAGATGGTTAGATACTAGTCATTCCACACCTGATGACTTAACATCTTTCTCGTTGTAAGCTGATTTGAGAATTATTCAACTGGGAATAGAAAGTCATTGCATGAGTTAATCTAACATTAGTGGTCATAGCATATTATTTCACATTTGATAATGTTGCAAATGATGGTGTGTCAAGTCATATGACAAGGCACATAGTGGTCACTAATGAGTAAGATAACAACGTTTGATTTATTGAAAATCAAAACTTGACTGGTCCAAGCTAGACTGGATAGAGATGCTGACAGTGTTACTTCACTACTGCTATAAGTACTAAGCTCATTTAGGTAGAGCTAGTTTACTTTGATACGTCACTGCATATGTTTATGAATTCATAGAGTCTGACTCATGAAATTCCTTGCAGTCACTGGTGAAGATGGAGGAGAGAAAGTGGATTTTGACATAGATGAGATGATCTACTCTCTGAGTAGAATTGTTACATGTTTATCTGTAGTCATTTTATTGTTTTCCAGACTTATTTATTGTTGAGTAGCACATTTTCTTTTGAGGTATTATGTTATTGTTTTTAAAATTCATGTTTATGTTTTTCTTTAAAAATTGTGCTAACTCTTATGGAAATGTGTTAGGTCGGAAATTTATTTTAATATTCTCCACTTTCTGCACTCTGAAACGTATACGTTATTTGTCACAAATATAGGAGGAGATTGTTAGTGTATATTTGGACAATTAACGGGTTCGGAGGCTTAACGGGTCGTGTCGGGTACACGGTTAACTCATACCCGTAGTAACTCCTAAGGGTTTGCCTATTTATACCCACCTAGGGGCAACGGGTAGGGGATTCCACCTAGATCCCCATCCGGATGCTTCGAGCAACTTCCACATTTTTCCCCTCAACGGATTCAAGCAGCTAGGCTAGGTTCGTCGGAGCAGTGGCAGCCGACAGTGACTGCCGCCTCGCCTGACAAATGAAAATGTTGTGAACTCCATGAAAATGTCATGGAAGCATCGTCTCGTCGCCACGAGCCTACTGACAGTGACGGTTTCTCGATCAGAGGTTCGGAGCTATGGTAATCGCCGAAGAGATGGGTGTTTGGGTGAAAAGGCAGCTCCGCCAAAACCCCACCAATTTTTTGAAGGAATAGCCTAATTTATAGTGTTTTCCGGAGAAATCCAATGCCACTTTAATTTGGATCATAATTTTGTGGAGCAGTTGGGGAGATATATGCTTCCAAAGATCTCAAATGGCAATTTGAAAGAGATTTGGTGGAGCAATGAGAAAAGGAGGCACCCATGGCCATGGGAGGGCCTGAGCACCCCCTGGTGCACCTCACATTAGGGATCGACCCTACGGCGAGGACGGTAGATACCGACCCGAGCTGGGACAATCCAGGCCGAGCCAACCCTGGTCAGTTCATTATTTCCTTGGACTGCTCCGGGAGTTGTTTGAGGGATCAAACCGACTTGGAATCAAGTAAATTAGGATCCATCTGAATCGTCTCGACCCGCTGGACACAATCGTCATCTCGTTAGTCCAATCCGACTAATTTAAACCACCTCCTGCAGTCGGCGAATATTGCATGGGATCATCAGAACCCAATCCTAATATTTAGTTTTTATTGGCATCTATATATATCCACCATGCAAAGCGTTGCCGAAGGAGTAAAAATACGTCCGTCAATCGGACCTTCATTTAGGTCCCACCTATTAAGCACTTTAAAAGCTTGTATTTTTTGTGAGGTCCGCAGTGTACAGTAAATCTGTCTAACGTGACCCCCACCAATTTGCATGTTTTTATTGGCGGAGCGAGTGCTGAACAGGTCCATATGAATGGCTGGATGGAAAAGCACGTGTCTAAAACGGCACTCTGTTGATGGAAGACGGTGCCGACCAAGTCACGACAATAGTAGTCCTTAAAACAAAGTCAAAACAAAGAACCATCAACAAATTAAGGTCAACTGCCTACCTAAACAATAACGGTCCCACGGTCCCAAATCCCACGCGGGTTCTTTGGAGGAGAAGATAGTTCGCCACGTGGACCAGTCATTATTCATCCACGTGCGCATCTGCTCAGAATAAACAAGTCAGCAAGTCGATGGAACGCCAAATCATCACTGGGATGCGCCGGCGGTGGCCGGAGTGCTGTTAGAATTATTGTCCGGCTACTGCATTTATTGTCGGATATAGGCTACGTTTAAGCCGGCTGTTTTTGCTCAATGGCTTTGGACAAAAACACCCCCGCCGGTCATAGAATATGAGTTATGACACTTTTCGAGGCGTCTTTGAACCATTTGAGTGAGCGCGGCTTCAGCCTTCATGTGCTGGCTTGATTGGCTAGGTTGGTATGTTTTTGTGTTTTTGGTCGAAATTTTTCGGTATGACTCGAAAATTTTTAGAGGGAATCCTCATTAATAATAATTAAATTAAATTAATAACTATTTATTTCATCAATTTAAGTTTTTCCAGAAAGTTATCAAAAAATGAAGGTGGTTTGATACACAGATGGACCCAAGCACGGGCAGGCCGAGAAACAATGAGAGAAATGATTGTTTGATTGTTTGAATTAAAAAAATGCTAGTTGTTAATACAATTACAACTAAAACAAATATTTAACACTTGTTATTTAAGTTTTTTTTATAATGCTTTGTTTCTATGCCTTTTATGTTTTGATTTTGCGATAATTTGACTCATTTTGTATCTTTTTATTTTTTGCATTGCTGAAAAAAACATTAATAATATTTTCTACAATTATTTGCAAAAAGTAGTACTAAACTTCAAATATAAATGACTTTAGCATCTCCTTCTATAACCAAAAAAGAAAAAATAGTGAAAAACCCCAGTGTGATCTGAGCTTGGGCAAATTGCTGAATCATGTAAATCTATGCATTCTTTACTTGTTTTACTGTCATTTTTTCTTTCGTCATTTTAGATCTTCGCTCCTAACTCCTAAGAACGAGCCGCCGATGGTTTCATATATGAGCTCTGGCAACAATTCACATTATTGGATTACACTACAACTAATTTTAATTTTTTATGCCTCTTGTTATTACAAAATTTATCAGTTTGCATGTTGATTCTTACCATGAGAGACAGCCCGCTCGCTCTTTCGTCGCCCGTGGTGAAGTTTTTGGAACCATGTCCTTGGACCATCGGGGTGATCTCCGTGGGACCATGATAGAATAATCCCATTGGTCCGACAAAAATACTATCCATGTACTATACTATGATCAAAATAGATTTAAAAAGGTTTTTTTTTTCAGCTATAGGCATATAGCTAATTGGAACGCATCTTATGTGCTTCTCTGAGGCTTAGTTTGGCGGGGTGGTGGGGCTTTCGCGGAAATAACGGAGCCGCTGGACCGCGACCACAGTTCCTGCTGTGCGGTTGATTTTCACGAAAATTTCACGGTTTTGTGTGGCGGGGTGGAGCCCCACTATCCGATCGCGGGATTTCCAAACCCCACATTTCATGGCAGGGTGGTGATGTGCGCGCGACCGGAACGAATTCGCCCCGCCAAAAAAAGCCTAAGTTTTTTTTTATTTGTTATGATTTGGTTGACTCCCTAAATTAGGCTCTGTTTGACATTCCGGCGGGGCGCCGTTCCGGCCTGAACGAGCCGGAGAAAGGCTGTTTGGCGAGCTCCGGGCGAGAACGGCCAGCGTAAAAGGGTGGCAGCCCGGTGTTTTGACGCTGATAGGCGGAGCATCAGTCGACTGTTCTAAACGGTCGTTTTCTCTCTCCTCGCTGGCCTCCCGCCGGCCCCAAATATCAAACAGAGTCTTAGTGTCGCTCGTTCTGCATTCTTGGCCAGCACGCTTTGACCTTTTTTAATGATAAAAATGAAATAATTAAGCTCATTTTTATTAAAATTTATGCATTTCATGTAAAATTAATTGATTATAATATAGGTAAAGGCTCCGTTTCTACGTTTTTTGCTCATTGGCCAGCCCATTTGTGACCGTAATTAAAAAACATGAAGCTATTTTTGAATATTAAAAAACATGAAAGAAGTTCATTAGATGAGACCGGATATTTACGAACGACGGTTTATAACCACCGTTTTTATGACCGTCACCCACAACCTTGCCAAAAGGAGCCTGAATGTACGCCTCAGAGACACGGTGAAGATATCCCGAACAATTTTGGGGGCATAACATATGAACAATTGCTTCTATATAGACAACACAATCTAGCCAACTAAGACTCTGTTTGGGGGAACTTATTTTCACCGGTCAAGCGGTTACGATCGCATGAATCTGGCCTTAATTAAGGTCCAATTCATGCGGCCGTAATCGCTTGACCGGTAAAAATAAGTTCCCCAAACTAAGTCTAACTCATTCAATGATAATTGAATAGTGGTGTTCATTCACTTGAAATTTTATTCAATTCTTCATATTTGACCTGACTCTCAATAATTTTAAAAATACATAAATGAAATTTCTCATCCAAGATTATTGACCCAAGTTTGTAGACATAGTAGGTCAAACCTCCAAGCTGTTGTTGAATACATGTACTAGTGATGACATCTATTCCATCGAGATAAACAACAATTTTTTGTTCTTGAAGCAATGGCTCCAATGAAATTTTTCTGGCACATGATCCGAGGCGTATGGGTTTGTGCCGTGGGCGTATGCGAATGTTATAATTGTTGAGGTATATTTATATACGTGTATATGGGCTCATTAACGGGTCAGTTAGGATCAGATAGGAATCCAAACCCGAGTCGGGGATTTAGGGTTTCACCTATAAATACTCTAGCTACGGGCAACGAGGAGACCGTTCCAAACTTGACGGTCACGCGGATGCTTCGAGCACCATAACATTCTCGAAGTTTCCCTCTTGCCCAAGCCCCGCTCCCGTTACCTAAACCCCCGTTCACGAATTTCTCTGCACCGGCCGCCGCTGTACGCGTTCGATCGCGAAGAATCCCGCCGGATCGATCCTTCGTTTGTCGTCGCAGATCGCGAAGGAGGAGGCTCTCTCGTGAAGTAGCCGCTCCAGTTTTTTAGATCGGTGAAACCGCCGCCCGCCACCGGTGTTGTTTCGATCGGTGAAATCGACCGGTTGCCGCTCCAGTTTACGCGATTTTTTTTTGATCGACGTCGCTGCTCGTTCGTGGAGGTAGCCCGCGCCATTTCAAGCCGATCGAGATCGGGAGGAAGATATCTCGGATTTTTCCTGCCCTAGCCGTCGTCGTTGGTAGGGCTCGGCCCCGTCGCCGATCGGGATACTGCCCTGCTCCCTCCATCTCCTCACTGCGTTTTTCTTGTGGCGTTCTTCGCCGCTCGATCGGAAGCGGTGGAGCACACCACTGTTCGCGGCCGCCGGCTCTGCATCTTACAAAATCTGGAAACGCACTAGCCGATATCCATCCCATGCGGCAGAAGGTGAAGATTCCAGTGCTCCAGAATTGAGAATTAAATCCCTCAGAGTTTTTTTTTCCTTGTTGATTGCTGTTGCAAGGAATGTTCTTCTTTTTGGGATCGATCCATGTTGATCTAACTTCACGAGGGTGAATTTTTCCTCTGGATCCAGACCTTCTCCAATTTCTTAGTTCGTTTTTTTGCTAGACTTTGTGGAGGGTTTTGTTTGCCTTTCTTGTCAGAGAAAATCAGTTGATCTTGGATCTCTGCTGTTTGAATCCAACATTTGGCGATCTTTATTAGCCGAAGTGGAGGAGCAAAACCTTTTCTTGGATTGGATCCGAAGACCGTCGTCGGTTTGCTCAGGTGATTTCTTTCTTATTTTACTGTTCCTGTTTAGATTGCTAGTGCAGCTTTAGTTTTGTGTAAGGAACCCACAATGTCAAAAACAAGCAATCTGTCGTCTCCTGTGCCGATGATCAAGCTAGAGAAATTCTCCAACGCCGAGTTCAGTGCTTGGAAGCGCAACACTCAGTTCGGCATGAAGTACCTGAACATCTTCTATACAGTGCAGACTGCTTTTGAGGACTTCCAAGGAAGCGAAGATGAAGATCAGTGGGTCAACGACGAGGACTTCTGCAGAGACTACATTCTGAATTGCCTCTCCAACAGGCTTGCAGAGACGTACGACAAGATGCAAAGGGCCAAGGAGATCTGGGAAGCCTTAGACGAGCAGTTCAAGGAGGAGGAAAACATGTCCAAGACAAACCTGGTGGACAAGTTTATGGCTTTCACCTTCACTGAGGAAAGGGAAATCCTGCCACAGGTTGCTGAGTTTGAAAATCAGGTGGACAAGCTCAACAGTGAGAACATCCCTCTGCCGGATGGATTCGTTGCAGGGGCGATTATTTTCAAGTTGCCCTCGGCCTGGTATTCCTTTAAGACTGAGATGTACCGGAAGAAGTCGCAGGTGAGTCTTAAAGACCTCAAGCGCTTCATCTGCATTGAGGATGAGAACCGAATTAGGCACGCTATAGAGACGATCAGCAAGCAGTCCTCTACTGCTAACATGATCACGCATCCTAAGCGAAAGCCTAAGCCTGGGAAGATTCGCCCACCGACCTGTGCACCCGCAGTTGCTGCCACCAGCAAACAGATAAAAAAGAAATTCAAAGGTAAGTGCTACAACTGCAATAAGTGGGGTCACTGCGCTTCCGAGTGCCGTCAGCCCAAACGGGGCGACACCAGCACACCAAGGACTGAAAATCAAGCCAACATGGTTTTTCAGACTGCGTCTACTGACTTTGTTGCTATGGTCGGTAACGGGACGGCCAGTTCAGAGTGGTGGCTCGACTTAGGTGCTACCTGCCACGTCTGCAACAATCCAAAGCTTCTGGAGGATGCAAAAGAGGTGGAAGAGACTGTCACTGTTGCGAATAGAGCTGTAGCTGACGTGTTGAAGGTCGACAACGCTACCCTGACTCTCTCCTCAGGTAAGACTCTAACTTTGAAAAATATTAAATTTATACCAACATTAGCTGCTAATTTAGTTTCGATTAGTCTGTTGTGCGATGCGGGTATGTCTTTTAACATTAGTGGTGGTTGGGTAACCTTAATGGTTCACTCACATTATTTTGGTTGCGCATATGTCGTTAATGGGATGTATAGGCTGAGTCTAGCACATGAAGTAGTAAATCAGGTTAGCTCAAATCTGATAGATCCTAAGACTTTACATGCAAGACTAGGACACGTCAATTATAAAAAACTACTCCTGCTAGCTAGAACCTACAACATACCCCTCGACACAAAAACCAAATTTGAAAAATGTGAAATTTGTGCGCAAACTAAGATAACTAGAACACCTTTTAGTCAGGTTTCTAGGAGCACACAATTGCTAGAGTTGATACACTCCGACATTTGTGAGTACAAAAGTTTTGTCACACGTGGAGGTCGGAAGTATCTGATAACTTTTATCGACGACTACTCTATATTCAGTCACATTTATCTTCTTAAAACCAAAGATGAAGCTTTTGAAAAATTTCGTATATTCAAAAATAGGGTTGAAAATTAACTTGACATGAAAATTAAAAGGCTAAGAAGTGATAGAGGAGGAGAATACGTCTCGGGGGAGTTCAGAGATTTCCTTGCCAGCAATGGCATAATCCCTAAAACCACCGCTCCATATTCCCCACAATCACCCGGCATCGCTGAAAGGAAAAATAGAACTTTAACAGAAATGTTAAATTCTATGTTGTTGACTGCTGGCATGCCTGCGGCCTATTGGGGTGAAGCCGTCCTCACGTCAAATCGCATTCTTAATAAAGTTCCCCATGCAAAGTTGACTAAGACATCCTATGAGCTTTAGTTTAAGAGGCCTCCTAGATTTGACAATCTTAAGACCTGGGGCTGTATCGCTTATGTTAGGATACCAGACTCTAGAAGAACTAAGATTGGACCCAGGACAAATACCTGCGTCTACATAGGATGTGCAGATGATAGTGCTGCAGACAGGTTTCTGGATCTCTCCACTAATACTGTAATAGAATCTAGAGACGCTGTGTTCTTTGAGGATAAGTTCCTTAAGGACAAGAACCTGACACTGTCACGTCTGTCAGCCACTAGTACTGAGCCCTTAGCTGAGCCAGGACTACGTAACTCTGACACTGAGCCTGTATACACGAGTGGTTTAGATACCAGAAGGTTATCTAGTAGAGAGAAAATGCCAAAAAACTTTGGTACAGACTTCGTGACTTACCAAGTTGAAGCTGATCCATCCACCTATAAGGAAGTGATGCGATCTACAGACTCTCTATTATGGAAAGAAACCATAGACGGAGAGATGAACTCTCTCATGCATAACAACACATGGACTTTGGTCGATTTGCCCAAAGGGGCTAAAACCATTGGTAATAAGTGGGTTCTGAGGAAGAAGCTAAATCTTGATGGGAGTATCGCTAAATACAAAGCACGTCTAGTTGTCAAAGGCTTCACTCAAGTGAGTGGTGTAGACTACTTTGATATTTACTCACCTGTATGTCACTATGCGACAATTAGGATTCTTTTCGCACTAGCATCTATTGAACACTACGCTGTTCATCAGATGGATGTCAAGACTGCATTTCTTAATGGAGATCTGACTGAAAAGATCTACATGCACCAGCCTGAAGGGTTCGTCATAGAAGGTCTAGAAACTAAGGTCTGTAAATTGATTAAATCACTATACGGATTGAAACAAGCACCTAAAATGTGGCATGAGAAATTTGACACCTGTGTAAAAGGTTTTGGTTTCAAATCCAGTCTATCAGATAAATGTCTGTACGTAAGAACAAGTGCAAATAAAGTAGCCATCATATGCTTGTACGTTGATGACATGCTAATTCTGGGCACTGATCAGTCTGAGGTGAAAGACGTGAAAGTTGCTTTGACGACACAATTTAGCATGAAAGACCTAGGTGAGGTGAAAATCATCCTAGGAATGGAAGTGAACTTCACAAAAAAGAGTATTACCCTGAGTCAGAGTCACTACATTATGAATCTACTGGAAAAGTGGGGTTACGATAAGAGCAAAGAGGTTGAGACTCCATACAATTATAACAGTAGACTGAAATCGAATGAAGGTTTAGCTATTAGACAGTTGGATTATTCCAAACTCATAGGAAGTCTCATGTACGCTACTACCTGCACTAGACCTAACATAGCCTTTACAGTCGGCATGTTGAGTAGATTCACCAGTAACCCTGGGAAGGACCACTGGGACGCCTTAGAAAGACTAATGAGATACTTAAAGTATACTGAGAAGTATTCTTTATGTTATAGTGGACATCCTCCAGTGCTTGAAAAGTATTCTGACGCATCTTGGTGCTCGAAAATAGCTGATTGTCGATCCACTAGTGGTTTTGTGTTTACACTAGGAGGAGTTGCAGTAGCTTGGAAGTTTAAGAGGCAAACGTGCATTGCACTATCCTCTATGGAATCGGAACTCTATGCTCTCTCTTCAGCTGGAGAAGAAGCAGAGTAGATAAGAGATCTGATATTGGATATTCCAATGACAAGTCTAAAAATGAACTCAATTTCGATTTATTGTGACAATCAAGTCACAAAGACCATTGCTACAAATACGTTGTTCAATGGAAAGCGAAGGCAACTAAGGATGAAACAGGCCTGGTTGACCTATCTTACCAGTCATGGGATAATCTCCCTATTGGACGTGAGATCAAAAGATAATGTAGCAGATGTCCTTACTAAGGGCTTATGTAAGGTTCTCACATCTAAAACATCGGGAGAGATGAGATTAACGTCCTTTTAGGAGGACTTAATACCTAGCTTATGTTTTAAATCCAAGAACCGTTGTTTGCTTACATTCAAGCATCTATGTTGAGCACATTAAAGTGTTTCAGATGTTATCTGATGAAAGCTAGAGGTGAGATAGTTACCAGTCATTTCAAACTTGATGACTTACGTAATTATTCTTTGCCAAAGGCTGAATTGGGTATCATTCCAAAAAGAAATACTGAGGTTGCTGTTATGTGCCCTGATATTATGATTATTAGTTATATAATTCCAAACTTGATGATATAATAGTCGCAGCTTGTTGTATCATTCCAAACTTGATGATATAACACAATTGTGGAACGTTAATAATAATCTTAATAATCGAAGGAACATGGTTTGATTATATGAAATCAATTAATCTAATTTTGTGTAAATTAGATAGAGATGTTGTTTTGAGATTCTTTCCTCTCAGTTACAATATTAAGTTCACCCGTTGTTAGAACTAATCACTTCATTTCTGCAAATGTTTGAATTCATGGAGATTTGTCTCATGACATTCTTGTTGAAATTATTTGCAGACAATATGGAGATTGGAGGAGAGACAGTTGATTTTGACCCAGATGATGATGATCTGCTGTTCGTCTAGATCAATTATCAGTTTGAGCTTTCCAGTTTTTTGTCATATTTCATGTTTGGAACATTTGGTTTGAGTTTAGCATTTTGTTATCTAAAACTCATATTTATAATTCTGGAAAACTCTTTTTTTGTTTTTATCATTATTAACTATTGAATCAGTAGCCCATTTTATTTGCTAACACTTATATACAATATAAGAGGAGATTGTTGAGATATATTTATATACGTGTGTATGGGCTCATTAACGGGTCAGTTAGGATCCGATAGGAATCCAAACCCGAGTCGGGGATTTAGGGTTTCACCTATAAATACCCTAGCTAGGGGCAACGAGGAGACCGTTCCAAACTTGACGGTCACGCGGATGCTTCGAGCACAACTCCAACAATAACTGCTCCAGAAGTTAGGGGACGCAAATCCAAAAGATGGATACACGACTTTTCGGGGCACACGGTCCGGTTGAGACACACGAGCGTGTGTCATTCCGACGGTTCCATGACGATTTACTACACGTCCATTGATGAAAGGACGTGATGAATGAGACACTTACGGGTGTGTGTCAATCATGTTTTCCGAAATCGCAATTGTACGTAGTGCTAGCTATATATAAACATCGTTCTTGGCTTTGAGCATACGGAAATTTAAACTATGAAAACTCCCCTCGCACTCTCTGTAACAGCCTCTATTCTTGATAATGAAGGTACGTTTGCTGATGAACCACTTAAGGCTTTGTTTGGGAGGACTTATTTTCACCGGACAAGCGGTCACGACCGCATGAACCAGGCCTTAATTAAGGTCCGATTCATACGGTTGTGACCGCTTGACCGGTGAAAATAAGTCCCGCCAAACGGAGCCTAAATCTGTATCGTGTGTGATTATTTGATTTCTAGTTCATTCTTCCCCAATTCCTACAACACAAGGCATATCGAAATTTCATCATTGCAGAGGGAGAAGTAAATACAAAACTATGTGCCACCCCAGTTATAACCTGTAATAAAGTTGCTGCTCTTTAGCTTTCGTTGTGTCCGTAGTGGCTCTCAGTGTGTTTAAGTAGTTGGGCTAGTAAGAGAAAGTGCCCTTAATTTTCTTGTAAAATACTCGATATAATCTTGTATAAAGTACGTATAGTAAATAAGCTAACAAATTTCATCTCTCTCACGACTCTCTTATTACACATGAATCAATAACTATGCATACATTTTATTATTTTATTCTTTTTAATTAATTAAATTTCTTCCACACACACAACAAGCAACGCTATATATGTATAGCTCACAAATTAATCACTATATTTTTCTTTCTAATTCCCAACTATATACGTACACATTGACATACCCGCATAGAAAAGGGAGACCCGCATTTATGTGAACAGTTGCATTAATGGCTGCCGGCGATCTCCGTACGGACAGGAGTGATCAACTATCCTCGCCTTGCGCTTCTGTAAGAACCTCTGCAGCGACCTCTTCATCGATAGGCCCGGAATTATCGGCTGTGCTGCCGGCGCCGGCGCCTCCGTGGTCGCCGGAAAAGAGAAATCGTCGACCTTATTCCCCTCCTTCTTCGCCATCTCTATAATGGCTCTCGCCTGGACTCCCGTCAGATCGGAGGAGGAGATCATGCGGCCGTCGTAAAAGATGGTCATTTTCTGCCGCCGGTGATCGGAGGATGAAGAAGGCGTGGAGCTGAGCCGGAGCTCGAGCTCGTGAGGCTCTACGACGACGGAGCTGTTTCTCTCCATAAATGTCTCGGCTTTGGATCTGTGTCTGATGCGACTTTTTGCTACGGAGAATCGGAGGTCGAGGGTAAAGAATGAGAGAGGAGGGAGATATGCGGTTCCTGGTTTTATAGATGCGGGGCGGAAAGAAAGAGGCACGTGCTCCACGCGTTTTTCGTGTCAAGGAAAATGGCGCGCCGTTTCGAAGTCGTCGTGGCTGCGACCTCACCGCGCGCGCGTTTCTCATTTCTTTTCCGTTAAGTTATTTATTATTTATTTATTTAGGGTTTTATTTTTTTTTTAAGAATTATTGCAAACGCCGTAAGCAAGATCACATTGATTAGGGCGGTGAGGATATGGTGGTATATATGCTGGTGGGTACTGACAATTTAGCAATATTATTGGAGCATGGTGGTGGGCGGGAAGCATCTGCGCCTTTCATCAAACAAAAACACAGCTTGATGGACGACGCAAATGCATTCTGCGTACCATGCTCATACATGTTGAGCGCACAAAAAATTTGCTCGCCTCCAATACCTCTTTGTCTTCCTCATCTATGGTTGTCACCTTCTTTGTGGTACAGCTCATCAATATTTATCCCTCATGTTTACTGCAAAAAATTCGTACTTGGGTATCTACCAGAAGATTTGCTACCTTCATCTACTCGATGGTTAAAAGCCGGAAAAATTCTTACTCCAAAATTCAGATCAATACAGCCTAAGGTTATTGATTATGCGGTCAGATGCCACAATTCAAATGACTAGCGTGAAAGAGAGAAAATTTTCTATAAGCACACCCCAAGTGCTATAACAAAGAGGTCGCACCACGTACCCAGATGTTTGAGAGAAACTCTCCCTCCCCCGCAACCAAAAGTTGGGCGAGCTACTAAGAATGCATGGACTTGACGAGTATCCAGCTTGGGGGGACCTCAACCTCTTCCAAAAAGTCCATTTCTAGTATCACTGTGGGGATATTTATAGAGAAATTCTGGGGGGTGACTAGTATTCAGCCTCTACTAGCGAGTACCAAGAGCTACTCGCTCATACTCAAGAGGTACTCGTCTCTGCTCGCCCAAGCTCGTATCTACTCGCCCAAGCTCGCATCTCCTCATCCAAACTCACATCTGCTCCTTCAAGCTCGCCTCTGCTCGCCCAAGCCCGTCTCTGTTCGTGGCGAGGTCTGCGAATAGCCATCTCTGTATGTGTTTCTGATCTCGGCGAATTACAGGTCTCTGCTCGTGGCGAGGTCTGCAAATAGTCGTCTCTTTAGCCGTTTCTGATCTTTTCGAATTACGGGTTATACATCGATAAAGATAGCCCAGACAAAAATGACTAGAAAGTGATTGTGATCACTCTCACGCAGGGGCAGATCTAGGGGGGACAGAGGCCCGGGCCCCCCAAAATTTTTGTAAAATAGATGTTAAATTTGGATTCCTCTCTCCGAGTCAATGAATTTCGACTACTTATATGTCAAAAAGTGTCTGAATGAGAGAGAAAATGATCCAGAAAGATGAAGACGTACAAATTTCTTTTTAGTTGGAAGAGTAGAAAGGTAGCATGACAACTAACTTGTATAATTATTTTTTGTGGAGTGACATGTGTAAATTTAGTTGGAAAAAGTACAACCAATTTTGACCCCCCCCCCCCCCTCAAGTTTACTTTCTTTTTTAATCAGAGCTTCTTTGGAATTTTTGAAAGAAATACCGTCATCTTTGGCACGATATTTTCTTTACTCAACATTTACATATTTGTTTATTTGGATAGTGTTCCCTTAATTACACCTCAAGAGTGCACGAGAACAAGTTCATATCTAGCTGGATGCCAGAATGAAACAGTCACTGACGAGCATGAATGGATTTATTGGGGGCTAGCTGGGACTCGAGCCCCTAAGATTTTTTCTTAATATATAATAAGCCCTGCCTAAATCATGTCTGCCCTAATCTCGCCTTCGATTTTGCGCATCCCCCTCCCCCAACTTCACAACCATGCAACCTCACAGTTGCGTCACCCTTCCACTCGAATGCGCGATTAGCCTCCAACGGCAAGCAGTGCATCAAACTGGGCTTCTCTCCACTGCAGTCCCGCAACTGCCAGCACCGTACGTCCACTCGCTGACACGAAGGCTAAGTTCAAGCCATTCAGACTCCGATGGCATTGCGGCAAGTCCCAACTCTTGAGGCAAGTGTTTCTTCCATTTTCATGTTCCAAAATCCTTTTTCAAACTGTGCTTCCCTCCACTGCAACCCAGTAATTCCTCCCGGCTCCCACCCTCATTCTCCTCTTTCTCCATCTCCTCTGTGGCCACCACTATATTTTGTGTCGCAAAAGGATCCGTCGAACAACTCAAACCTCTAGCTTGATCGAAAGTTCAGAAGCAAAGGTACAAATTTTCACCTTCTCCCACTCAACTTCATTGCCTTGTTTTTTGTGGAGAGATCTAATTAGTTTTTAGAGAGATTTTACTGGTTTCTGAATTGAAGTTTGTTTAGTGAATGTTTAGTCTACCTTTCAAGTATTTGAACAAATGTTAAACGCAAATTTAAAGAGATGAATTTTATGATGAGAGTTTCTATTGCTAAACATTAAGAAAATACCAAAAATAAATAAAAATAATTGACCTGTTTTTCAATTCAGATATAGTGGTTAAAGATGACATGAATGAGTTGATTTTGAAAGAATATCAACATATTCAATACTTTATCATGTGAGTTTTTTGTCATTTAGAGTTTTTTGTCAATTTAGATGTTTGATAGCTTATTTAGTCATTTTCTTGCAGTATGCGTGTTTATTGTACTGCCCATGAGTTAAATTTTGCAGAGTAGCAACACATGTAGTTTTGATGTACGGTTGATTATTTATGCTATGTTTTTTGATGTTGTCATTAAGTGAAGTAAGAAAAGAAATTACACTCAACATTCTTCTCTGTTTTAGATTATTATTTACCCCAAAAAAAATTTCATCCTGCCTTATATCTCGGTCACCCCTTACTAAACTTTCTGGATCCGCCTCTGCTCTCACGGGAGCCACCGCTGGGTTTTGAACTACCAAGTGTGCTCTCAACCCTCATTATGCTGCTCAACTCTTCCGTGTTCACGAGCTCCGTATTTTCTTTCCTTTGACGCTCTATCCGTAGTTACTTGTATGTTGTATTGTCTTTTTAGTTTCTTTTCACTATATGACCGGTTTTTTCTTTGTCTGGAAAATCTTTTTCTATGTGACGGACCCGCTGGACTGAACAGTGAGTAGTATAAATGTAAATGAATACCACCATGATCATCTCGATTTAATTATTAAAGTCATGCATTATTTAAAGTTCACGTTGCGTGAAACCTAACCATGCCGATCTCGATTTTCCTCTTCTCGCCTAACCACTTGTGAATCAAAGTATTAATACCTCGTATTCTTTTTCAGCATATTCAAGTAGGGAATGAGTAGTTTTTGCCCCAAAATTGGATGTACAAATATCACCTCATTTCTACATGGCCAACGCTTACTTTGCTTCCTTTATTGCTTTTTCCTTGCACAATTGATCTTATTTATGAATTCAGTTGACAAGAGTAGGATGCGGCCGTTACGAGCTTTCTGGTTGCATCTCGCTCCGAAGTAGCTACTGTTAGGAATGGCGCCTACCAACTCTCCCAAAATCCCGGAGTGTTAGGAAGGGCGCTACCAATTCCTTTATATTATTTTAGCAGGACCGATCAAACTGTTTGCATGGCTCCCTCGCACTTAAACCGTGCCCGGAACACCCCTGTAATCATGCCCGGAGCCAACCCGACTCCCTTGCATTAAACCGTACCATGGAGTTCCCCTGCACCCATGTCAGGAGCCAACCCGGATGCGCCCGAGAGACACCCCATCCAACACCTAGATGACGGGCCACACCAAACAACTACTCCTTATAAATCTCAAGCAACAGACAAGCAAAGATATTTAAGACATCGTCATCAGACAATGTGGTTCCTCTATCTGAGACTCTGCC
This sequence comes from Platanthera zijinensis, assembly GCA_039513925.1. Lineage (NCBI taxonomy): Eukaryota > Viridiplantae > Streptophyta > Magnoliopsida > Asparagales > Orchidaceae > Platanthera > Platanthera zijinensis. The sequence continues at coordinate 26,723,906 of CM077078.1, forward strand.
CCTGAATCAGCCTGTTAGACATGCTTTAGAAGCATGACCAACAGCCATGTGAATCAATCTGAGCACTCCTCGAATGTGTCCAAAGTATCACAAACAAATTTGTTGATGTTGGATGGCCACTTCTAAGAATTTTCATGACAAAAAACACAGCAACATACTTAAAAACAATACAAAAGATTCATGTGGAACACCACGACAAATCAAGAATAAGAAACATTTACGTGCGACAAAATCAAATTCTATGAAGATCAAGGGGTTCTGAGAATCAAACCGCAGAACGAAATTCAAATCCATACAAATGTCTACATGAACACATAAAACACAATGTAGACTGTCCAAAAGTCTCGTGGATGGAAGATGATCGATCGACCTTGCAGCAAAATATTATTTTGATTTCTACCGAGATTCTTCTTCCTTCTTTCTCTCTCTGTTTTCACAGTAAACTAAAACAAACGGCACTTTTGCGGCCAAAATCGAAAATAGCATTCATAGGTAATTTTCAAAAAGGGTCCTCTTGAAATTTCCAAGTCAAGCCGGAGACGGATTCGGTCGATCAAAGACACGGGGAAAGACAACCCGGCTAGACGAGCCACGCGCAAGAAGTCGCGCTCACCCGAAAGACCCAAAAACACCCGAGAAGTGAACAAAACCACACGCACCCCCGCCAAACCGCCAAGACAGCGCAAGCGGCGAAGCGTCCCGCGCGGCCCGCAAGTGCACAGTCGCGCACTGCGTGGCCGCACGCCCGCACTGCGCAAAGCGGCGCACCGTATAGTACGGCTGTGCGATCGCACACCGCCGGCGACCCTCGCCGTCTTCAGCCGCCTCCGACCACCACCGCCTCCGGGCATTTTATGCGAGCAGCCCGAACTGCCCGGAGGGTATTCCTGTCATTTCGACGAAATTGGTGATTTAAGTGATCGAAACGGAGCAATGTCATTCGCCAACACAAATCACTCACAGACGCAATTATCACCATAACACTCCAAAAAATTATAAATATGCCCTCAGACCTTCATTTGAAGAAAAACAAATCTAGAGGTAAGAGAAAGCTCTGAGGTTTTCCGGCAAGATCGTGGACTTAGGCTGATTCTCCGCTCAAATTCACTCCGCTCTTCTCCTTGTGCTAAGGCTTCAACGCGCTCCAAATCTCGTTGACCGCCTCTACAAAAGCGCTCCCATCAAGGCTCCACATCAACAAAAGCGCCCCCACCAGAAGCGCTGTGGACTTGGAGAAATTTCCAGTCGGAACGCTCCCACCCAAGTTTCGCGAGCTCAGCAACTTTTCAAGGCCGTAGCGCTTGCATCGAGGCTCCGAGGACTTTGCCCCCACAATGACAAAGGGAAGCACGCACCCCGTCGTCCAACCAACTCACGAAGAGTCTAGCGATCAAGCATCCAATGACTCGCCCATTAGACCCACGCCACTTCTCGAGGAGATTGTTATCATGCTGGCATCGTCAATAGAGAAGCAAATGCGTCAGATGGAAGAGCGTCAGGCTCAAATGCTCACCCTACTAAGTAGCTCAGAGACTTCTAAGCCCCTAGGGGCGCCTTCCACGCTCACAAACCGGGGATCGCCCCCTTCAAGCCGCCACTCGCTCGGCAAAGTCGCTCGCATCGCATGCCACGTACGGGCCTGGGAGCACATGCCAATGGAAGCACCTCACCCTAGAAATCCCTTCTCCTGCCAGAGTAAAGGGATCAAGTGAAGAAGAAGCTGAAATCGAGCCTGACGTCCTGAGAAAGGGACGGACTCCTCAACAACACTTCAAGGACTAGAAGGCAGCACAATAACCTACACTTCGCTCTGCTCACCCACTCCGAGCCAAATGTACACATTTTCTAATTTCAACTAATATTTTTTCCCTAAGAACATATCCGATAGGGATCTCTATATTTAGATACTCTCATTGTATCATGTTCTCAATCTAAATACGAAGAACGTAATTAAAGCAATTTCAATCATATTCTTCATATTTAGAGAACATGATATTTTTATGTATTTATATATATATATATATATATTTGTATTTATATATTTGTATTTAAATTAAGTTTATATATTTATATGTATATATATAAATATATATATATAATAATTATAAAGATGAATCATTATTATTTTTTGTATTACAGTTTTTGTATTATATTTTTGTATGATAAATAATTATTAAAAAATATTTAGTATTAATGATGGGCTCCACCATAATTTATAAGAGAAAGGAGACCCCCATGATCCCCATGAATGGAGATTATGGGTGGGCCCCCTAACCCCCATGATCTCTCATGGAGATCATGGGAGTGGGCCCCCTCTCTCCCCACCATTGGGGGAAGGAACCGCCCCCGGCGGTTCCCCTCCGGCCATGGCCGGCCGGCCACGATCGTGGCCGGCCGCGGCCGGGGCCGGCCGCGGCCGGGCCGTGGCCGGCCGCGGCCGTGGCCGGCCTCGGCCATGGCCATGGCCCAGCCTCGGCCATGGCCGACCCCGGCCATGGCCCCGACCATGGCCGGCCGCCGCCGTGGCCATGGCCGGCAGTGGCCATGGCCGCCCCGGCCATGGCCCCCCCGGCCATGGCCGGCCGTGGCCATGGCCGCCCCGGCCATGGCCGGCCGTGGCCATGGCCGCCCCGGCCATGGCCGGCCGTGGCCATGGCCGCCCCGGCCATGGACGGCCGTGGCCGCGGCCGGCCGTGACCTTGGCCGCCGCCGGCCTCCCTCGCCGGGCGCCCGGCTGCCGCCGCCGTCATGACGGCCCACCATCGTGGGAGGACCTCCCCGCCATCCGATCGAGGGAGAGGCCCCGCCGGCCGTCCGATCGGGACAAAACCACCCACTAACCCACTAGGTTAGTGGGGGGGCCCGCCATAACTTCCCCCTGGAGCCTATAAAAGGACCCCAGGGGCTCCTCATTTCCTAACTTTCTCCTCCTACGCTTCTTCTTCTTCTTCTTCCTCAGGTGGGAGCTTTCCCGTTCTTCTCCGCCGGCGGCCACCCCTCGTCGCCAACCACCAGCGGCCGCCTCTCGCCGCCAACCACCGGCCGCCGCCCGAGGCCTCCAGCGGCCCCCAGTGGCTATCAGCTCCTGCCAACAGCTACCAGAACCTATCATCGGCTATTTGCACCCCACCAGAGCTCAGTTACCAAGGAAACACTCCAAGGACCGAGAAAGACAGACAAAGGAAGCAGTGACAACCTCTGGACACGCGTCGCCTCTGAGCGCACGCAACTGAAGCATCCCGCACATTCCACCATCCAAGTCCCGTTGGCGAGGCAGTCTGTTGCCCACCGACGAGCGCATATACTCTCTCTCTCCTCAAGGTTGTAACGGGAGCGGCCTGTCGCCCCGATTTCCCCCGTCAAATTGTAACCTCCAGCAATCTAGTGGATTTTGATCGGCACCGACCCGGTCACGTGGTTTTTCACCCAGTTGAAGGGTTTTCCACGTTAAAACCTCCTGTGTCCGTCCCCCATTTTTCAATTGACTGTGTGCGCGCTCGACCGCTCCGCGAGCTAAGGCGGTCCAAGAATATCCGGTCCGACCGGAACATCGAGTTAGTCCGCAACAATTAATTTTATTTTATGGGTCTCAGAAAATCAATTTTATTAATATATTATATGTTATAATTAAAAATAATAACTTAACATAAAAAAATTGTAATTAAATAAAACAAGTCATTTAAAAAAAAAATGAAATGCATGGCCAGCATTTCCTCTCCCTCTCCTCTAAATTTGGAGGAGAGAGAGAGAATCGGCATTTTTGTTGAGTCATTTGCAATAAAATAATAAAAATAAAAATAAAATCTAAAACAATTGATGTGACATTGTATCGAGTCCCGTTTCAGATTTGCACTTACGCCTAGTATTTAATCACGTTTTTTTGGCCTTGGGTGGAAAAATTGCGTCCAAAATTTATTTGGACAAAAAAAGAATTTAAATATAACGTCGTTTTCTAGAAGTCGAGAAAGAAGCAAATATTCTTCACGTGCTTTAAAAGTAGTCTACCATTATGTATTTATGTTATACAGATATTAGAAGACTTTTGGCCATAGAAAAATTAAAAAAAACTGGATATTTTCTGTCGTATGACTCTTTTATTTCACATTTTTATAGACAGCGAGAGCGACGGAAATACTACGGGCAAACCTAATTGAGTAATTATCAGGGATGTGCGGATGTTGCATTATGATTTCGTTTGGGAGAGACTTATTTTCACCGGTCGAGCGGACCGAGTGATTACGATCGCATGGACCGGGACTTAATGCAGTCGCAACCGTTCGACCAGTGAAAATAAGTCCCCCAAACAGAGCCATAGTTTGGCACGGTGATGAAGGTCATAAACGCATGGGTTAATCCGTCATTCGTCAAGTTTCACCTGACAAACATCATCCGCTTGAACATAAAAGTAAATGAAAGTTTCTTAGGCAGGTGTTAACAAATGACAATTTAACCACCCTTGTTCATGATTGCCACCGCAGTGTCGAACGGGGCCAAAGGCTGACGATGGACGATTATGTTGCTGCCTGCACACGCGCAAGGGCATAACTATTAATTAATCGATAGAGATATAGGCTTCGTTTGGCACGGTGGTGGCGGTCATAATGTATGGGTTAAACCGTCATTCGTTAAAAATCACCCAACAAACATATCTATTTGAACATAAAAATAGATGAAGTTCCTTAGGTAGGTGTTAAGGAATGGCAATTTAACTCTCATATTCATGACTGCCACCACGGTGCCGAACGAGTCATAGGCTTTGTTTGTAGTGACTTTTTGCTCTAATGAATTTAGAGAAAAAATCAGCCAGCATTCAATGTATGTTTTGAACATAAAAGGGGATGAAATTTCGTAGGGAGTTCACGAAGGATGTTCATAACAATCGCTATCACTACTGCCACAGCTAGGCCAAACAAAATCATAATAAATTATTTTGATTTTCTTATAATGATTTACACTAATGAATATTTAATTTTTTGAATCTCGCCTCTCTAATAATTAGGTGCGCACAACGTTCCTTATTGTAGGAGCGAGTGAAATCCGGAACATGATAAAAAAATCATAAAAAAAGGAACATGCAATATTAAACCGATCGGACGACCACCTATTTTCCCGCACGGCTACGCTACACATTCCTAAAAAATTTTCCTCCTTAAGGAGGATGATATCAATATATTTTTTTAAAAAATTGGTAATAAATCATAGAGCTATTATTGATTAATGTTCCTAATATAATGATATTTATACGTTTATTACTCAAAATAATCGTGGACACATATTAATAATAATATTTATTTGTTTTACAGAAAGTAATAGTGATTTCATAATTATTATTTGGGAGAATTTTCTATTTATATAAAAAATTTAATTGCTGAATATATATTATATAATATATATGCAACCAAAAACATAAATAACACGATAACCATACGGAGCAACATGTTTCTTAAGTCACAATATCATGAGCTACATATTTATTATGTCATAATATTTATGTATTAATTAATTAATATAAATATTGTTGCGGGCTGCCCATGACTCTAGGTAGACAAAACTAATTGAATCGCCTTAGTCTGAAGCGGTCAAGCGTGAATTAGGTGAAAAATCACGTGGTCGGATCAGTGTCAACCAAACTTCCACTATACTTCTGCAGTTGTACTAGCCTTTGGGAGCTCTCACGAATCCAAGTATTTGGCACTACGTGCGGTGAAGAGCTCGCACACGCTTTGAAGACCTGGTGGGCTTCTGCTTGTACTCGGACACTAGAATGGTGGAGGTTGACAGTTGGCCGGTGAACGATGAACGTTGGGCGTGCTGTCGGCAAATTGCTTGTTGCGGTGGGAAGAGAGTGCACGGAGCAAAGCACATGGAGTCGCAAGAAGATGAACGAAACTCTTCGAACGATCTTTGAAATGCTCAAAGGGGTTCGAGAGCGACTTCGAAGATCAAGGAGAATTTTGGTGAAAAACCTGAAAACGTAGGGGGAGAAACAAAGTGTTGTGTGAAATGGTGCGGAAAAACAAGATCACACAACCAAACACAATAAACACGATGCGATTTACGTGGTTCGGCGAGAAGCGCCTACATCCACGGGGAGGGGTTGTTCACTATCAATGGTGGGGAGAAAAATAAGAGGCCAATACAACTCCACACAACTCAACTCTCTCTCTCTCTAAAGAGAACCCTAACCCCTTTATATTTATAGGGAAAAGTTAGGGAAAGTACATAAAGACCAAATTACCCCTCAAAACAACAATCTCCACCTCATCTCTTATTTGACACACAAATATGAGATGACACAATAAACAACAACACTAAACTGCGGCTGCGCCAAGATGGCTGCCTACGTACCCCCCCTCCCATGGGATCAAGCCACGCGTAGTTCTTCAAAAGTGCCTCTCAAGACACTCACCTCTGAGCTCGAACATTCACCAATCCTTTGCAATATGTGAACTTCTGGACTGGAAGCACCTTCGTGAGCATATCCGCTGGATTCTCCTTGGTATCAATCTTCTTCAAAAGAACCTCACCTGTCTCGATCAAGTCTCGAACAAAATGATATCTGACATCAATGTGCTTGGTACGAGCATGATGTACTGGATTGGACGCCAAGAAAATTGCACTTTGACTGTCACAAAAGACAGTTAAAGGCTTATGCTCCACACCCAGATCATCCAATAGGTCTTGCATCCAGATGGCCTCCTTCATAGCTTCTGTCACTGCCATGTATTCAGCCTCTGTTGTAGATAAAGCCACTGTCGATTGCAAAGTCGACCTCCAACTCACTGGACCTCCTGCCAATGTGAATAAATATCCGGTCGTAGACCTGCGCCTATCTATATCACCTGCATAGTCTGAATCAGTGTAGCCCATACACAACCCAACACTGGACTGCTGCCTCTCGTACACTAAACCAACATCAACTGTACCCTTGAGATACCTCAAAATCCACTTAACTGCCTGCCAATGAACTTGACCGGGATCATGCATGAATCTGCTCACCACGCCAACAGCTTGTGCAATATCTGATCTTGTGCAAACCATGAGGTACATCAAACTGCCCACTGCACTGGCATACGGAACTGGCTTCATTCCTTTCCTCTCTTGGTCATCTTTAGGACACAAGTCAGCACTCAATTGAAAATGCGCTGCCAATGGTAGAGTCACTGCCTTAGTAGTGTCATCAATCTCAAACCTCTTCAGCACCTTCTCAATATATGCTCTTTGAGAGAGCCAAACCTTTCCAACTTTCTTGTCCCTGCAGATTTCCATCCCGAGAATTTTGCGAGCCTCACCTAACTCCTTCATCTCAAACTGCTTTGAGAGCTGCCTCTTCATTCTATCAATCTCTGACTGACTTGAAGCGGCAATCAACATATCATCAACATACAGTAGAAAGTAGATGAACTCACCAGTAGCTAATCTCTTGAAATATGCACAGTGATCATACTGACTCCGTGTGTACTTCTGTCCCAGCATAAACTGATAGAACTTTCTATACCACTGTCTCGGTGACTGCTTCAAACCATAAAGTGACTTGTCCAATTTACATACCAAGTCACTCTTAGCCTCATATCCAGGTGTCTGCTTCATATAGATCTCCTCTTGCAAATCTCCGTGCAAAAATGCAGTCTTCACATCAAGCTGCTCCAAAATCAGACCATACTGCGCTACTAAGGCCAAGAGAACACGGATCGACGGATGTTTGACAACTGGGGAAAACACCTCGTCATAATCAATACCTTCACGCTGAGCAAAGCCTTTGGCCACCAATCTTGCCTTGTAACGTACATCAACAGCACCATGAGATCCTTCTTTATTCGCATACACCCATTTGCACTCAATTGCTTTTCTACCTGGAGGTAACTTCACTAATCTCCATGTAGCATTTTTCTTTAGAGAAGTCATCTCTTTATACATCGCATCCCTCCAAAAATCTGCTTCAGGACTCTCTATAGCCTCCTTGAAGTGACAAAGGATTTCAGTCTCAGATGCTGAAAGTGCAAATGCAATATGATCCCTCAACCAAGCTGGCTTTGGGATATTTTGCCTCCTGGTCCGGCTTCTGGCAATAGAATCCTGAACCTGACTCTCTGTCTCAACTTCCTCCACCTCCTGATCATCAGTATCTGCTACCTCATCAGCGGTCTCATCATATACCTCATCAGGAGTGTAAGGAACTGGTGGAACAAATGGAGTCACATCAAACTCCTTATTCTGATTCGTAGTAGTGATCGGCTTCGAACTCTCCACCCGCTCTGAGTCCCGAGGCTTCAGCAAACTTGCCTCGTCAAAAGTAACATCCCTGCTAATAACAATCTTCCTCTCTGCCTGATCATAAAGTTTATAACCTTTGACTCCACGTCTGAAGCCAATGAAGATTGCTTTTTTTGCCCGTGGTTCCAGTTTATCATTCTTCACGTGATAGTAAGCTGGACACCCAAATACTTTCATATGCATGTAATCTCTAGCAGGATGCCCCGACCATATCTCTTTTGGTGTCTTCTTCCCAATAGCTGCAGAAGGCAGACGGTTCACCAAGTGACAAGCATAATCAATGGCCTCAGCCCAAAAAATCCTGCCTAACCCAACATTAGCCAACATGCATCGAACCTTCTCCACCAAAGTCCGGTTCATGCGCTCTGCCACCCCGTTCTGCTGTGATGTCTCCTTGACTGTAAAGTGATGCTCTATACCTGATCTCTGGCACTCTTGCAAGAACGCTTTCGATGTATATTCGCCTCCATTGTCTGATCTGATACATCGAATCTTTTTGCCAGTCTGGTTCTCAATCCACTTCTTCCAAGTCACAAATATCTCCAGAACTTCGCTCTTATTCTTCATGGTGTACACCCAAACATATCTGGAATAATCATCAATAAAGGAGACAAAGTATTGTCGCCCCGTAAAGATTTCGTCTTCGTCGGGCCCCAAACATCTGTGTGAACATAATTTAAAATACCTTTTGTACTGTGGACAGCAGTGCCAAAAGATACTCGCGTCTTCTTGTCAATCACACAATGCTCACAGAAATCCAATTTGCAGCTTTTCGCTCCCTTAATCAATCCTTGTCTTGATAAAGCCTGGAGGGAAGCCTCTCCAGCATGAGTCAATCTCATATGCCATAAAGTACTGGCATCCCAAGAATCATCAGCCACAGCCACAGCCACAGTCCCAGTAACTGTACTCCCCTGAAGATAATATAAATTGTGGTGTCGAACTCCTCTCATGAAAACCAAAGCTCCGTGACTAATCTTTAGAACTCCTGCCTCGATCACTACCTTGTAGCCTTTGGCTTCTAAAGCCCCAACAGACAGCAAATTCTTCTTGATATCCGGAACATGTCTGACCTCTGTCAACTCTCTCACTGCTTCATCATGCATCCGAACCAGAATACTCCCAACACCAATAATACGACAAGTCTGATCATTGCTCATAGCAACAGCACCAGTATCCAAAGACTTGTAAGCACAGAACCACTCCCGATTGGGACAAATGTGATAGGTAGCACCCGTGTCCAGAATCCAGTATGCATCATCAGTAAGTAAACACTGTGGGGTAACAGAAAGAGACACATCAGACTCACCACCACTGGTAATCTCTTGGGTAATATGGGCCTTCGCCTCTGAAGAAAGCCCCTTATTTTTCTCCTTTAACTTGGGGCAATCCTTCTTCCAGTGACCCGTTTCCAAACAGAAAGCGCACTGATTTCGTCCAAGACTTCGGCCACGTGATTTATCACGCTTCTGAGTACCGTTATTATTCTTCTTGTGTCAGTTCTTCTTTTTCTCAAATCTGCCTCGATGAGACACAAGTGCTTCGGCCGACTCCGCCTTTGATGACTCTTTATCTCTTCGACAGAACTCATGATTCAACAATGCCGTAGACACTTCACTATACTTTAAGACCTCCTTCCCATGAATGAGAGACATCGTGAAGTTCTCATATTCATCTGGAAGCGAATTCAATAGAATGAGTGTCTTATCTTCATCGCCAACATCCTCGTCCAAATTTAACAGATCTGCTAATAGCTTCGTGAACTCATTTAGATGCTCATCAATCGATACTCCACGCCTCATCTGGAACCGGTGCAATCGTCGCTTCATGTGGAGACGATTCTTCATGCTCTTCGTGAGATATTTGTTCTCCAGCGTCCTCCAAAGGTTTCCAGCAGACGTCTCCAACATAACTCCATATTTGATCTCCTGAGTCAGACAATTTCTGATCAACCCGCAAGCACTCTGATTCATCTTCGCCCAAACTTTTTCAGTTATCCCATCAGAACATTCGTCACCATCAAGAACGTCCTCCAAATTTAGAGAGCACAACGCATCCATCATCTCGCACCTCCACATGCCAAAGTTACTTTTTCAATCAAACTTGGTGACATCGATTTTGACCAGATGCAAACCCGTATGATGGATCGTGGATTCCATTGCCCCGGAAGATGAAGAAGTCGCGCCGGAGTCTCCCATTTTTTTTTAATTGATCGCAAATAAAAACAATACAGAGAACCAAAAAAAACAAAGCGACAAATTTTTATTAATTAATCTAGAACAAAATAAAAATTTGTTACCTCTCAAATAAGAACTGTTCTGCCGAAGGAGATGAGAATTCGAAAAATAAAACTCTGGTACGGCCAATAAAGAGAAACCAAAACCGTTTTTTTTTTTCTTACTATGTCGCTGATGGAGAGAACCAGAGTTTATTTTTTTTTCCGTTGCTCTACTGCACCGCTTCGAGGAAATCCAATGTTTTTTTCAATGTCTGCTCCTACTACTAGAGAAGGAAAGCCAAATAAAGAAACTTTTTTTTCTTTTCCAATATTGCAGCCGATCTTCTGCCACATCAAATCCAAAGTTGCCTTTTTTTTTATAGACGTGGCCCTGCTTTGTCAAATGAAAAACAAAAAAAAGGAATTTCCCTTTTTTTTTCCTTCTTTAGTTTTCCAAATTAGCTAAGCCTGCAATCTCCTCGGCCCCCTACAGCTGCTCTTCTCCGCCCGCTGCAGAGAAATGACTCCTGACAGTCCTCGGTTCTATCCAAAGCCACCTATCAAGGTCGGTAAGACTGCAACAACTTGACCGGCCAAGGCTTCCACCAGCGCTTATTGAGGCCGCCGCAAGTTCTGTGAAAGGAGAAAGCAAAACCCTTCCTTGCGCCTTCTTCCGTCACCGCCAACCAGTTGATGCCACCTCCTCCGAAACAAGCGGACGAATCTACGGTGCCGCCTCCACCAAACGAAATGAGATCCAAACTACAGCGGCCCTTTTTCGATTGAAAAACTGAGAATCGCGCCGCCTCCAAACAACATCGCACCGGAACCTCCATCTGATACCACTTGTTGTGTGAAACGGTGCGGAAAAACAAGATCACACAACCAAACACAATAAACACGATGAGATTTACGTGGTTCGGCGAGAAGCGCCTACATCAATGGGGAGGGGTTGTTCACTATCAATGGTGGGGAGAAAAATAAGAGGTCAATACAACTCCACACAACTCAACTCTCTCTCTCTCTCTCTCTAAAGAGAACCCTAACCCCTTTATATTTATAGGGAAAAGTTAGGGAAAATACATAAAGACCAAATTACCCCTCAAAACAACACAAAGGAGAGAAAAAGTAAGAATGATAGGATGCTCGGGGTCCTATTTATAGACTCCAGTGATGGTTACGGTAGTCATGCGTTTATTCGCAAACCGTAACCACCTTTCCTGCTAATTACATACCGCTTTAGCATAGTTTGCAAAACACCTTATTATAATATCTTACAACACGCTGATCGGAATAATTTCGGCTATTCGTACCCACCCATGATCGGTGGTTACGTTGGTGGTTACCCGCACGTTGGACGACAAAGATCGTGTAGGAACGATCTGACGACAAAGGAGACCTGACTGACGGTGGCGATCAGCGGCGAACCTCCGGCGGCGGAAGGCCGACCGGCGAGGGGAAAGAGACGGCGGCTAGCCAGAAGGCCGACACCGGGGCGCGGGGCAGCCGCTTGCGAGTGGTCGCACGACGCTGGGCAGTCGGTCGGGAGGCCGACCATGCGACACGAGGCGGCCGTTCACGGGCAACCGCACGACGTAGGGCGGCAGGCCGGGAGACCAGTCGCAAGGCGCGGGGATACCACTTGCAAGTGGTCGCACGGGGCGGCCGCTTACGGCGCGGGCCGGCTGGCCGGGAGGCGGGCTGCGGCCCTCGCAGCCTCTCACGGGCGATCACGGGGCGGCCGTCCTAAAAGCCAGCCGTGGCCGTGGTGGTCGCTTGCGGGAGACCATATGGCCCAAGGTGGCCAATTGTCTAATTTACTATTGTGAGATTGTATTAGCCAAGCCTAAAAACTGTGGTAAAAGGACCTTGTATTTCCCATAGTAATATTTGTGTGTAGCAAATACTATTTTTCCACGGCCAGTAAGTGGCTAAAAAGCTTTCTCCACACGACTTTTAGTCGCGATCTTTTTTCGTGTCCGCGCCATCGCAAAATATCTTTAGCCACAATTTTAAACTTCAAAACTCAATTTCCGTGTACTGTTCATGGCACTCCTAATCATCCAACAAACAATTACCACTCCTATTTTCCAAAGGATCATGGTGGCAAAGACAGCAAAAACTGATTGGGACATCCTCAAAGAAACTTATCAGGAAGATAAGAAGGTAATATATATTAGACGTCCGAATTTAAGAAGAAATTTTGACTTAATCAATATGAAAGACGATGAATCCATTTTTGAGTGCATGCCAAGAATCGCAAACATCACAATATCAACTAAACAACCTTGGAGCACCTATCCCATAAAATGAGATAGTGTTCAAAGAGTTCAGAAGTTTACCCAAAACTTATGATCACATTTAATGTAGCAATAGAAGGAAGTAATGATCTTGACGTTCTATCTATTGTTGCACTCGTGCGAAAGATTCAATCCCATGAAAAGAGGCTGAGAATGCCAAGAATCACAAACAACTAAACAACCTTGGAGCACCTATCCCATAAAATGAGATGGTGTTCAAAGAGTTCAGAAGTCTACCCTATACTTAAGATCACATTTACTGTAGCAATAGAAGGAAGTAATGATCTTGACGTTCTATCTATTGTTGCACTCGTGCGAAAGATTCAATCCCATGAAAAGAGGCTGAGAAGCCACTCTCCCTCTATCGATCGGGTTTTTCAAATGAAAATGCATCTTGGAAAGCAAACATCTCAAGACAGACATAACAAAATCAAGTCAAATCTTCCCATCAGAAGAGGATAGCTGGGAATCAGTTATTCAAAAACTCTCAAAAACTATCTGAGCCCACAAACAATCTCATCAATCCCACTCTTTTTTCTGCACTTTGCAAAAAAATAAATCATGAAACAGCAAAATGTTTTTTCAAATGCAAGCGTTGCAGAAAACCAATCCATTTTGATCGAGAATGCTGCTTCAAAAATAAAGAAGAGGCTAAGTTTTCAGAACAACCAAAAGAGGAAGAGAGATTGCTGCTAACCTGCTGCAACGAGGATGTTGTCCCAGTAGAGTCCGCTGAATGATTCTTCGATTCGGGGTGCTCAAGGAACATGGCAGAAGATAAAGAGCTATTCACCTCTCTCGACAAATCATTCAAGTCCTTTGTCCTACTTGAAAATGGGAAATCCAAACAAATAGAGGAAAGGGAACAACATCAGTGCTTGGTGTTGATGGAATGAAGCTGATACAAGATTTTCAATTCGTTCCCTCCATGACGCAGAATTTGCTGAGCATCGTCCAATTGCTCTCCAAAAGGCACAATATTATCTTTGTCTGGAAAAGGACTTGACGGGTAAGTAAAAGCCTCAGCAGGTATGAATAAACAGAATCTTCCCTTTGGAGTTGTGAGCTCAAGCTCAGACTGCCCGCTCCACAACGGGTTACAGCACTGACCTCATTTTCACCTGGCATCATCATCGGCTGGGTCATCTGAACTTTGGATCGATGAGGACTCTTGCCGAAGATAAATTGGCCTCTGGGATGCCGAACAATCAAATTCGTCCACGCCTGTGCAACACAGGCTCAACTGAAAAATCTCATCGGCGAGCTTTTCCTATTTCTACTCGCAAAACTAAACCTCTGGAGCTTATCCACTGTGACCTCTGGAGGCCGAAATCTACACCAACACTAAGAAGAAAAAGATACTACTTTCTCCTCATTGATGACTTCACCGGGTATACGTAGCCATTATGATGGCTAACGTGTAATGGGCCGTAACGGTCATAATGTGGGTGGGGGATTAGTATAAATAGATGTAAATGTTGTAATGACTGTTATGCATTAATGAAGTATGTTCTCTCTCTCCTGCTTTGTTCTGTCTCTCTCCTTTAACATTTCTTCTCTCTCCCCGAATCCTTCATCTCTCTCCTCCTCCAGCCCATGGCTGATTCTCCCAACCTCCGTCGCGCCGCTACAACTGGTGCTCTCGTTGAGATCTCCTCTCTGGAGGGGAACACCGCCGCGTTGCTGTCGACGCCGTCCAACGCCGACGCCATCTCCATCCACGCACCGGTGACTAGAGCCGATCTTGATAGAAGACATGCGAAATACATGGAGCAGCATACCTTGGTGTGTGATTCCATCAACCACACCCAGGAACGATTCTCATGTGAACTGCAGCAAGTTCACAACTCCTTGTCCACAACGACGCAAAACCAGGACCTCCTCCGCAAGAACCAAGAGCAGTTAAAGGATTCACAGGACCTCCTCCGCAAGAACCAAGAGCAATTAAAGGACTCTCATCAATCTTTCTACCAAGAATTCAAATATTTACGTTCTGAGTTACAGACCTTCATGCGATCGTTGGCTCCCCCAAGAAGCACGGAAGTTCTTCCGCTGGCTCAGGCTCAGCCACAAATGCCGCTGGATCATCATCGTCATTGCACGGCATCCACGGGCTTCATCCCACAACACCTTTCTCGGCATCATCTGGCCCTTTGGAGGGTCTGCCCCGGTTCCGTGCTCCGATTATTGATCTCCAGGCTTCCACATCACAGCCGAGTGTATTGGGATGACAGCCTGTACAAGCAGAACCAATTAAGACACACCAACTCAATAATTCGCTATCCAGCCATGTAATTCCGCCTTTAAGTACTCAAGCGCCAAATTACCAGGACCTGGGAAACATAGGAGGGCAGCCAGAGTTACATAATCGGACCCCAACAAAAATGGATTGCACAACGTTTGCCACAGGAGACCCCACAGACTGGATCTTCAAAACCGAACTATATTTCAGGTATTACAATATAAACCCACTTGATTATGTATTCATTGCTTCTATGAATTTAGACAGGCCCGCTTCGCAATGGTTTCAAGGACTGCTCCGTAATGACTTATGTCCGGATTGGAAAACATTCAAAGACGCATTAATGGATCGTTTTGGACCATCAGATTACGAGGATCCTATGGGTAAGTTCATGAAATTAGTTCAGCATGCTACTGTTTCCAATTATCAAGATACATTTGATACATTAGCTAGTCAAGTAGACGGATTGTCACAAGATATATTACACCGTAATTTTGTCGCAGGATTAAAACCACATATTCGTCGCGAGGTTATTGCTCATCATCCGGCAACCTTATACGAAGCATTTAAAATGGCAAAGTTATTTGAAGACAAAATAGTGGACGACTCTCGTCCGAGTCGGCATTGGCCGACCAGGACGACGGGACCGGGAAATCAGACCTGGTCTGGGTCCCAAAACACCACTCAAACAACCAATTTTAAAAACCGCAACGATAAAATGATGGTCCGACGTTTGTCACCCAACGAGTTACAGAGTCGTCGAGAGCGGGGACAATGTTTTACATGTGAGGAACGCTATACACCGGGACACATGTAAAATAAATCAACCCTATATTTTTTTGAAGGCGAACAAGAGGAATTGGAAGAAGATAACATTATACCACTAACTGACGACCCACCGTCATTGGACGATTCGGGAGACCCTGAAATTAGTGTTAACGCGTTGATGAGCACCTTTCCCTCAAAGTCCTTACGTGTCCAGGGAAACATAGGTCACAGTACTGTCCACATATTTCTGGACAACGGCAGCACACATAACTTTATCACTAAACGATCCGCCGTGTACCTAAAACTTCCCATTAGTGCTATTCCGCCATTTAAAGTACATGTGGGAAACGGTAACAATATGTTTTGCAAGGAACTTTGCCCTCAGGTAGCTCTAGAAATACAGAATATATCATTTATAGTCGACTTATATATTGTGGATCTACACGGGGCGGACGTTATTTTAGGCTTTAATTGGTTAGAAACTTAAGGTCCCATTACTACAGATTACGCTACCCGCGAGATGACGTTCACATATCAAGGCAACCTCTGTAAACTGAAGGGAGAACGGTTCTTAAATCCAGGGTCAATATCATCCTCCCAGATCTGTAAACTTCAGGCACAGGATTCCATTGAATCCATGTTGCTATGTTTACAAACTGATACCATGGACACATCGAATTCAAAACCACACGCAGATTTTGCAGATGTCCAAAATCCAATGATCCAGACATTATTAATCGACTATCAAAGTCTATTTGGCAAACCAACTGGTCTACCCCCAATTCGGCCATTTGACCATAAAATACCATTAATTATGGAAGGATCAGTGGCCAGGGTCAGGCCATATCGATACCCACATTATCATAAGAACGAAATTGAAAGATTAATAGCTGAATTATTAGCCCAAGGTCTAATCCGCCCAAGCACGTCAGCATTTAGTTCTCCAGCTTTACTAGTTAAAAAAAAGACGGTACTTAGCGTTTTTGCGTTGACTATCGAGTATTAAATTCATTAACAGCAAATGATAGTTTTCCTATGCCGACTATAGACGAGCTCTTGGACGAACTACATGGAGCAACTATTTTTTCTAAACGTGACTTGTTTTCTGGATATCATCAAATACGTATGAATCCAAAGGATATTCATAAAACAGCTTTTCGAACCCATAACGGCTTCTATGAATTTTTAGTAATGCCGTTTGGTTAAAAAAATGCCCCTGCTACGTTTCAGGTCATAATGAACAACATCTTTCAACCATTCCTTTGACGCTTTGTGGTCATATTTTTTGATGATATTCTCATATATAGTGATTCAGAACAGGCTCACACGTCACACCTAGACAAGGTTTTTCAACTGTTAAAAACCCATAAGCTTTCGTTAAAACCCTCCAAATGTACATTCGCAGTTTCAACAATAGAATTCTTAGGCCACATAATTTCAGGCAACGGTGTCCAACCCAACCCGGGAAAACTAGTGGAAATTGCAGATTGGCCCGTTCCAACAAACAAAAAACAATTGCGAGTTTTCCTTGGATTAGCTAGGTATTACAGACGCTTTATTCGTCAGTTTGCCACAGTGACAGCACCCCTCACCGATTTACTCGTAAAAGATGGATTTTTATGGACAGACGCCAGCCAACAAGTATTTCAGAAAATCAAAACACTTCTAATGACAACTTCGGTCCTTTCATTACCAGACTTTTCGTTACCCTTTACCATTGAGTGTGATGCCTCTAATTGTGGCATCGGGGCAGTCCTATCACAGAAGGGACAACTGTCACCTAAGGACCAAGCCAAATCCACGTACATAAGGGAGTTATTGGCAATCACCACCGCGGTCAGTAAATGGCGACAATACCTAATTGGAGCGTCTTTTACCATACTAACAGACCACCAGACGCTTCATAACCTGAATTCTCAGGTCATGACACTGCCGGAACAACAAAATTCTTGTCTAAAATGTTAGGATTTAATTACTCCATTCAATACCGCCCCGACAAGGAGAATACGGCAGCTGACGCTCTTTCCCGAAAATATGAAACACCTGTGGACGCTTTTTGCGCAACCTTACAAAATGTTTCCTTTTGTTACTCAACACTATTTGACGACATAAAACAGTTATACCAATCGGACACCAAGAGTAGGACAATACTTCATCAATTGGACACCAATCCCACTTTGATACCCAATTGGACCATGATAGGAGGAAAATTATTCTATAAAGCCAAGTTATATGTCCCGCAATCTACTCTACGCACCATTTTAATAAGCGAGGCTCATGACACACGCACGGGTGGTCACTCAGGAGTCACCGCAACGGCCAAAAGATTAGCGCAATATTTTTACTGGCCAGGATTGACAGCCGATGTTCATGCTTATGTGCGACATTGCAACCTTTGTCAAAAAGGTAAAGATCGCAATGACTTGCCCTATGGCTTGTTACAGACACTTCCAATTCCCACTAAGATTTGGACGGATCTTTTAATCGATTTCATTACCCACCTCCCAAAATCCAAATCTTATACAACCATACTGGTGATGGTCGAACGACTATCTAAAGGGGCTCATTTCGCCCCACTGCCCACACACTATACAGCACCTTCGGTGGCTCAAGTTTTCTGGGATTTTTGTGGAAAACTACACGGTTTACTCGAAACAATTGTTTCGGACAGGGACCCCATTTTCCTGAGCCAATTCTGGCTAACATATTTCAAGACAAACAGCACAAGACTCTGTTTTAGCTCGGCCTACCATCCACAAACGGATGGACAGACTGAACGTGTCAATCGTTGTATTAACCAGCATCTACGTTTATTTGCGTTTCAACAACCCGCACACTGGGCCCAATTGTTAAGTTGGGTCGAGTATCACTATAACACCACATATCATGCAGCAGCAGGCTTAATGACCTATGAGGCAATGTTTGGCCGACCACCTCCGCAGTTTTTGCCACCCTTTGGGGAGGGGGGCAATCGGCCAACCTGCTACTACCTGAATCCACATCCAGAGAGCAATTATTACTACGATTACAGCATCATTTACAGCAGGCACAAAAGAAAATGAAAAAAATTGCGGATAGAAAGAGAAGGGAGATCTCGTTCCAGGAAGGCGATTTGGTTCTCCTGCGACTTCATCCTTACAAACAATTATCCCTGCACCAAAGAAAATGTAAGCGTTTTAGTCTACGGTACTTTGGACCATACCAAGTGCTAGAAAAAATAGGACAAGTCGCATATAGACTTCAGTTACCACCGACTAGTAGAATACATCTCATATTTCACGTTTCTCTGCTTAAACCATACTATAAGACTGCGAATTTTCCCACTCATCATATACCAGTCTCAGCTCTGCCAGATACATATCATCATCCTCTTGCCCTTCTGGACAAGAGAACAATTTTTCAGAATGGGCAAGCTATTCAACAGGGCCTCTTTCATTGGGAAGGCTTTCTCCCGGAAGAAGCCACCTGGGAAGCATTAGACTCCATCGACAAAAAGACTTTGACAATCTTAGAAGCTCAATGCACATGTGATCAACCTTCAGACGCACAGTCAAACAGGGAAGTTAAAAGCCAAGCCTCTTTAAATGTCATCCCTACTGCTATTACTTCGACGCCTCCTAACTCAAACAATGCTATGCAGGAACCGGATGCCGCCACTACATGCAGGGACGACAACGCTCACTCACCTTCCCATGTCATCCCAGTGGATTATTTACCAACAACTGATACTAGTCATCTTCTGCAGGATACAAAGAACACCAACGATGTTCAGAAGTACCACTACAAACACAAGTCAACAGACTCAGCGGTACGCAGAAGCAAGTAGCCTCGCCAGAAATGTTAGATCTACCACAAAATCCACAGAATACTCTAATCAGGGACGAAATCGCTAACCCCTCTGTCATCCATAGAAATAAAAACGGTTCACCTTCTAACAATATTGACGTTATGGCGCAGATATCTCTACCAGGACTGCTGGATCTACCACACAACCAGACAACTCTCGCAAAAGGAACACCAAAAACGAAGAGGGCGAAAACGCAAGAGGACAAGCAACAAACGACAGGGGATACAGAGATACCTTCCAGGACGGGAACCTCCGGCAGCAACCCTTGACGTTCTCTGCGTATGGCTTCGTCGCTACTCCGGCGGATTCCTCATCTTCCTCCAGGAGCGCGCCGCCCACGATCTCAGCAGAGGAAGAAGTTTGGGAAAGGGGTTTAGGGTTTCATCACACAATCCCTTTTTATAGGCGGGTGTTGTTTGAGGGAAGCCGGGCAGACCGTACACCCCGGGCAGTTTAAATGGGCAGGGTAGGGATGTAGCCATTATGATGGCTAACGTGTAATGGGCCGTAACGGTCATAATGTGGGTGGGGGATTAGTATAAATAGATGTAAATGCTGTAATGACTGTTATGCATTAATGAAGTATGTTCTCTCTCTCCTGCTTTGTTCTGTCTCTCTCCTTTAACATTTCTTCTCTCTCCCTGAATCCTTCATCTCTCTCCTCCTCCAGCCCATGGCTGATTCTCCCAACCTCCGTCGCGCCGCTACAGTATATGTGGATTTACCAAAGTTTCTATAGAGAGAAGTTGCATCTATAGCTATACACATTTTAAATCGTGTACCGACCAAAATGTTGAAGGATGCAACTCCTTATGAAATGCTCAAAAATGAGAAGCCATCTTTGGAGCATCTCAGAACTTTTGGATGTGTTACTTGTTGAAACCGTTATCCGGTCTCAGAGAGAGTTCGGACCCAAAGGGGAGTTGTCTGTACTTACTTATCCCGAACTGAATTTCTGGCCAAAGACTTTGAACTAGGAACAGACCCTGAGCTTGTCCCGCCACACACCCGGAAGATCTGAGAGAGCTTCCCCTCTCAAGCCTAAGCTAAGTTGGGCACCTTGGAGGGCTCTTGAAACCAACCAAAGCTAACCAAAAGAGGAAAAAAGCCAAAGACCGATCCACCTCAAAGGTTCCCTTAAGGGTCTATATATAGGTTTTTAAGTCCGACCTATCAATAGCGCAATCCCGCCTTTTAGTTTTACTAAATGCAACCCAAATTGGTCTGTCAATAGAGAAACCGCGTTGTTCGGAAGGGCTATTAGCAGACCTACGAGAACATTCTAGTAAAAAATTGTTGGGCGACTGGTTCATGCGACTGCCACTCGACTGGGGTGGCGAGTGCCTGATGTGGCTGGCACTCGCTACAACCCCGGGGCCGAGGGCGAGTGCTATCCCGGATACCCCACTCGCCCATCCCTTGGCTAGACCCTGGGGCGAATGTGGGCTCGTGCGCTCCACTCGCCCCCTGCAACTGATGGCCTAACCCCACGCGAGCTGGGGAGTTCCTTCCCCACTCGTCAGTCCGACTCGCCACAGCCCCAAAACTGCTCTCTTTGCCTTGGTTTACCTTTGGAGGGATCCACTCGGTGAACACGGGGTTGTACACAATCCCCACTCTTTGCGAGATTGTCTCAAGCTCGGAAAAAAATGTTCAACCCCATGTGTTCGACGAGTGGTGGCTAATCTTGAGGGAATCTAATGGTGGGATCCACAATGTGCTATATATACATGCCACCCTATGAGAATATGGCACACCATTACCCTCCCCTCTCCTTTTCTTGATTACGTAATGCCTTTCTCTAAGGAATTCCAAGATCGTCTCACCAAGGTCAGGGAGCTGCATTCATTTAATACGGCTGAACTCATGCCTTGGCTCGCTCACTGATCCCCCAGCAAGGTGCTGAAACGCAAGTCCCAAAAAAGGCAAAGCCCGATTCGGCGGCATGCGAGCCCCCTCTCAATATTCCGCCTTCCACGACAGGCCCTGGGCTTGCACTCCCTTCTTCCACACAGGTCCGAAGAATCTCATTCGCCCTTGTTACGCGAAACGGACAGTTATTAATTGGCCATCGTAGGTATGCTTGCAGGGTGGCCATATTAGAGGAGGCGCCAACGTGATTCCATTCGACCTGGATTCTCTATCCGGTGGTGATGCGAGTCTCCCACTGATCCAGGGCAACCCCCTCCTCATAGGCGCGCCTCCTCGAACCACGATCGATGGTCCCGCGAGAACCCCCGGTAATCTATCTTTCTTCTTGTTTCATTTTGCCGCCCAACTCACCAGTATCGCTTTGTTGCAGCATCCCCGTTCGGAACTACCAGCCTGGGCTCGTTGCTGATGGGGTCGCCGGTACGCGAGTCTGTACGCGATCACGTCCTTAATTCTGCTCTCGCGATGGACACCTCAGACGTCCTGATTCCCCCCTCCATTATGATTCCTTATCCTGGCTTCTTCCGACCAGGTCATGGAAAGGTACTCGCCTCCTGTCTCGGCCAACCCTTCTAAGGGCAACTAAGCTCATCCTGCCAGCCCCACCACCAGTGGGCCTCCACCTCGCATGGTAAGTCGAAACACTCGCTCCCCTACCATGTTCTATGTCCGTCTTCAAAAATCTCAACTGCCTCAGGTCTTCCCGGGAGCCCCGTGGCCGAAGAATCCTCCGAGCAAGAGTTCTTCTCGCCACCCCCTTCTCCCAACTCGCTCGAAGATTTCCTAGGCGACCCAAGCAACCCTGCCGAAATTAAAGGGCGGATGACAAAGGTCTTCAAGAAGTATGGACTCATGCTGCGAGAACTTCAAGAGGAGAGGGTCGCCGGCGAGCAGCGACTGCGCGATCTCAAACAGGGTTACGCGAGGCTGACTGACGAGGTGAAACAAGGAACTGGAGGCGAGAGGATTGAGGAGAACATGCGCCTCGTGCACCGAGATCTCGAGACAGTCCGGGAGTTCAACAATTTTCGCCGACCACCGGGGACGGGAGGACGAGCTCGGGCAAGATGGAAATGGCTCCCGTTCGGAACCTACCGATGCTCGCCCTCCAGTCCTCCACGGTCTGGCCCTTGTCAGATCTTATCTAGGGGTTGTCGGTTCGAGACCCTGCCTCAACAATGCGTCGTTGCTGGGAACAGACGCGGAGAGGCTTGGGATGCTTGGGCTGCAGCCCGGTGGTGAAACCGCACGTGTTCCTCTGGTTCAGAACCAGAGCGGGGCGGCTCTAGATCACTACATCAAAAAAGTGCAGCTCAGTTGATGATAAGGCCTATTAGGAGAGGTTCTTATCTAGGGATTGTGGGTTCGAGACCCTGCCTCAACAATGCCCCGTTGCTGAGAATAGGCACAGAGAGGCTTGTGGGGCTTGGGTTGCAGCCCGGTGGTGAGACCGGACGTGTTCCTCTGGTGCAGAACTAGAGCGGGGTGGCTCTGGATCACTACATGAGGCTGCCGTGAAAAAAAGTAGTCTCCACGTCCATCTGCTCCAGCTTCATGTCCCGCATAGCTACCATGACGAGTAGCACCCGAATGGAACAATGTTTCACCACAGGTGAGAAGATTTCATCAAAGTCAACTCCATTCTTCTGCGTGAATCCCTTGGCTACGAATCTGGTTTTGCAACTCCACTGATCTTTTCTTGATGTAGATTCCTTTTTCCTGAACACTCATTTGGAATTGATTGTCTTAGCCAATTTTGGCAGACTAACCAAGTCTAAAGTCTTGTTCTTCTGAAAGAATTTCATCTCTTCAATCATAACAACTTTTCACTGAGTAGTATCTCTACTCTCTATAGCTTCTTGATAGGAACCAGTATATGAGGAGATCACCTGAAAGGCGTATGCTACAATGCCCTGTATCCTGAGAGACAGTCTGACCTCTCTCCTAACCTTTCCTATAGCAATCGAGTATGGCTCTGCTTCGACAGATTGCACAGTGTCTGTCTCATCAGAGTCAGATGATTCATCACAATCATCTGCTTTGTTGCTGCAGTCCAACTCCACCTCCATTGGTGAGCCTGGAGTCTTCTCTGCCTCTTTAGCTCGAGACTGAGACTTCTTCAACATAGAAGCCTCATCAAATACAATGCCACGCTTCAGCTCGACCTTCTTAGTTTCAAGGTTCCACAGCTTGAACTATTTGGTGTCGTCCTTCTGGCCTAGATAGATGCACTTCTTGGACTTAACATCCAACTTTATCCTTTCTGAATTCTGCAGTAATGTGTAGACTTCCTGATTATTATCAGATCTGAGGTATTTCACTTTCTGCCCAGTTTGTTTCTCTGCTGTAGTTTTCCAAATCTTGAACTTCTTTAATACTTCAGAATTGTGCACGAGGAAGTAGATTCAGACCTTCCTTGAGAAATCGTCGATGAAGGTCAAAAAATACCTGACACCTCCAAGCGATGGTTTTGAGGCTAACCCCCAAACATTTGAGTGTATATACTCCAAAATCTGCTTGCTGTGCTTGCTCGATATCACAAATTTCACCATGCAATGTTTCTCGAGGAAACACGTCTCGCAAAATTCAAGCTTGCACGTTTTGACTCCTTTCAGCAGGCCTTTCTTATGCAGTTCCAGCAGCTCTCTCTCGCTCAAGTGATCAAGCCTAACATTCCATAACAAAGAGGAATCCTCACATGTTGACGTAGAAACTGCAACATCTCCAGCTATAGTAGTGTCAATCATTTTGTAGAGAGTGTCAGCTCTCCTTTCATTACCATTAGAATGTCTTTCTTGACTTTTAGGTAGCCACCATCACCAGTGTAGGAGTATCCGGCCGCCTCCAAAGTGCCTAGAGAAATCAGACTCTTTCTTAGATCAGGCAAGGATCCGACGTCCGTAAATGTTTTGTCGTTCCGTCAAACATCTTAATTCTGATACTTCCAATCCTTGACGTTTTGCACTCTGAATTACAGTATGCCATCAGAACACGACCGTTATCACATTGCCTAAAGCTGTAGAACCATTCTTTGTTCAGACACATGTGATAGAAGCATCTAATATCCATGATCCACGCGTCTGTAGTGTCGAGACTGGATGAAACATGAAGTACACCAACATCGCTCTCATTATCGAATGCTACTGCTGCATGTTGTGGCTCGTGTGTCCTCTACTTGAGTTTCTTCTTCGGACAGTTATTTTTTCAGTGTTCCTCTTCCTTGCAGTAATGACACATGTTGTTTCAGCTTTTAAACTTGGACCTGAGCCTATTTCCCTTCTTGTCTCTGTCTCTAGATCTGCCTCTGACCGAGTCATTGCTCTTCACTAATAGACCTTCACCGGTACTAGAACCTGACTTGCATTTCGTTTCATTAGACAGCAGCATAATAATAACCTCATCCATCTTCAGGGTATCCTTTCCGTAGAGGATCGTGGTGACTAGGTGATCAAAAGACTTCGACAATGAGGATAACAAAATAAGAGTCTGGTCTTCTTCTTTAACCTTCACATTCATCTTGTGCAACTGGGAGATGAGCTTGTTGTACATGTTCATATGCTCCAACAACTGAGTACTCTCGTACATCCTCAAGCTGTATAACTGCTTCTTGACGTAGAGTTTGTTCGTGAGCGACTTGGAAATGTAGAGTTCCTCCAATTTCTTCCACAGATCAGCTATAATATCAGCATTGACTACATTATACATCACTTTGTCTGCTAAGCACAACTGAATTGTGTTGATGGCCTTCAGATCCAATTCTTCACATTCGTCTCCATTTTTCCCGGACTTCTCCTTGCCAAGAAGTGTCTTATGGAGATTTTGCTGAACGAGTACTGTCTTGATCCGTTTCTGCCATAGACCGAAGAAGATCTTGCCGTCGTACTTAGGAATCTCGAACTTTGTCGTCATTGCTTTGCTTAGGACTAGCTATAATACCAATTGTTATGAAAAATCCGCAACAATATCTCGACGCCGTGGAACGCGCAACAGAATAGCAACGTAATAACGATAGCCACAAAATTGAGTAAAAATAATGCAAGAAAACAAGCACACACAAACGACACAAAAATTACGTGGTTCGGAGAGAAGCTCCTACATCCAAGGGGAGAGCACCGGAGAAGATCCACTATAATCAGAGAGTTTGAAAATACATGAAGATGAATATAGAACAATAAAACCTGGAGCGCCAGGCTGAGATGCCCGCTGCTCGGGTCGAAGTCCACCCTCCCTTCCGTCCACTGGAGTTGTCGCCTCCTTAGAGTCGCCGACTGGAGTGGAGGAATAGCTGCGCCCTAGGCTTCCACTGGTCGCCGCACAGCCGAAGTCCTAGACTTCCGCACGGCAGCCCCGCTGTTCAGAATCGGGAGGGAGGAGGAGATTTGGCCGCTCTGTTTTCATCCCTAGGTAAATCTTAATCAAACTCATATAATCGGGCTAATGCTTGAACCGCCCGGTTCAACTGAAGGGTGGCACAAAATAAAACACAGCAAAGTATCAATAACCAGACACCAACAGACAGTAAAACAGACCTTGGTGAATAAAGTTTCATCAGCTGGGATAAGCTATCCTACTCCTATGAGTAACCTGTTGCATATGCATTTCACAAACTGACATATATTTTGTGTCAGGGAGTGTTGATCCTGTGGAAACTGAAGTTAGGCCTCCTACACTAATTGTCACCATCATGTTTTTGATATCTAATGTGGGAGTAATCTCAACATTCTCATATACCTTAATAATATATGTAATCTACAATGAAACATAAAACTTATATATTAACAACAATTAAATCCATATGGCAACTCAACAAATAACAATCTACAGCAAACTTGCAGCTTGCGAATAAGAAGTAGGTTTAAGCTAACAAAACATAAGAACATCATAAAATGTAAATAAGAGCTATGGGAGAAAATGTCAACAGATAATTTTTCTTGAAAACCCATGTCAGAACCTCACCTAGATTAAGACAGTAGATCAGAATACATGAAACTGTACAATTATTGATGCCAATCTTAGATTGATTTCACAATATACAGCAACAAAAAGCATATCAACAACTGAGTAAGAGCTAAGCAAATAGAACCTGTGTGCTGGAGGGCGTCAGGTCGCCGAAGGAAACCGGAACTTCTATTTCGTACCATTGAATCGAGAAGTTTGATTTCATACTATTCCCATCGGATCGACAAGACCACGTCCTCTGTACAAAGCCGATAGCCACGTGGAGGCCCCTGCCAGCAACATAGATCTTCCAGCCATTGGCATTAACAGAAAAAGGCTTCTTTATTCTTTCTGGCACCGGGCAACCGTCAACAGTATCCCATGAATCAAATTCTGCATCATAAACTTTCACTTTCATCCCTTCATGCTCAGAGATAACAAACAGATGCCCGTCCAAAATCACGCTTAAGCCCGTCCACCCTTCTCGCATCCCGGTGGCCATGGACTCCCAGGTGTCTGTCCTCGGATCATAGACCTGCCCCCTCGGCGAAGACAAGAACGGCCAGACCCATCCTTCTGTCACATAAAGCTTTCCTCCGAGAACGGCGGAGTCATAGGAGGAGATGTTGGTCAGCATCTTCGCAACCGGGCGCCAAGTCCCTTTAGCTGGATCAAAAACCTCGGTTGAATCTAGTTCGTATTGATCGGTGCTAAAACCGCCGGCAACATAAACCATTCCATCGATCATCCCTCTGGCGAAAAAAGATCGCGGCGTGAGCATTCTGGTCATAACCGTCCATCGATTTCTACAGACTTCGAACTTGAGCACCAAATGGAGAGGGCAGTCCATGTCGGAAACAATACCGCCACATATCAAAAGAGAAGCCTCCTGCGGAAGTGCAACACATCCGAATCCATGAGGGCAGACGCGATCCCTGCACGGCATAGTCGGAATCGTGTGCCAGGAGAAGTGAATGAGGTCGAGGACCTGCCATTGGATCCGACCGGTGCACCTGTGGAACGCGAATGTGAAGAGGAAGGGGCTGTTGAAGCCTAGAGCTCTCCTTTCGGTAAAGAAATGCTCTTTCCTCGTGAGGAGATGGCGCCATCTCCGGCAAACGACACGACCGGTCGAGTGGAAGTCAAGGGGAAGACGGAGAAGGCAAGTGAGGGCAACATCATCAGGGAGGCCGGGGATTAGGGGTCCTAATTCTAGAGGGAGCATGGAGTCTAGAGGGCATAAGGGGGGTGACAGCATTTGGAGCCTGAATTTGGGGGACAGCCTCATCTGGGCATCTCCAAGCTTGTGAACTGGGGATTGGTGGGTTGAAATTCGAACTCTTTGCATGATTCCTGAGGATCTAAGATGAAGCTCCTACCGAAACCTATAATTTCTCTTTTGATTCGCGTTCAGCGCAGTTACTTATCTACCAAATTGTTGCCGGATATAAATGACCATGTATCAGAAACCCTAGCTCGAATCGAAGATAGAAAAAGGGTAACCTATATGTAATTGGTGTGAACCGTCATCTTCCTCAGCAGCACTACAACTGCAGATTTATCAAAGGTTTTTGATTCTGGAAGCGAAACAGAAGAAACCATCCAAAACGAGTGTTTAAAGCAGAAATCATATAAATAGGAACTTGGACTTCTACCTCGTAGAATTGTTGATCAAAATCATGGAGGAGCCGTAGAAAACCCTAGAATCGAACAAGAAGAACTAGAAGCAGCTCAATTTACAGGAATATTTGACTGTTGGAGACGATAATGATCCTATAAAGAGCACCAAAAGGTGGACGCTTCAAAAACCCTAGCTCAAGTGGGAAATACCTCTTAAGATTTCCATTTAGGCACCTCTCTGTCTTGCGCGAATCCATTTCCCATCAGTACTCCATGAGCTCCCCTCCGCTGACGTGACGTCTCCTGCTTAACTTTTATATTACTTTACATTTAATGATTTTTTATATTTTGCTCATATCTTTATATTTAAGTAACAATTTTAAAAAAACGAATATTCTTACCTCTCATATCAAAAAAAAATATTTAAATTAAACTCAGAGGCTCAGAGCTGTGGATTATTTCGCCGGAGAAATTTGCCAGTCCTGGAAACTTAGACATCACCTGTCACCAACACGAGCCACAGAGTCAAGAACTCCCCATTCTGCCTTTTGGCTCGGAAAAATGATTGGGTACGGTAGTACTTTTTTTTTGAGAGAGTGTGAAAATTAAACTGTTGATCTTGCATATCTAACGTGGGTGATCTTGTCGAAATAAAATAAAATAAAATAAAATAAATAAATAAGTTTTGAAGCTCAATTGGACGACGAGATTGTTGCACGGGCTCCTTCCTCTGAGAGCGAGTAGTGCTCCCAAAAATTATTTATTGGCTCACCACCGACCGGCATCCAAATCAAACTCAGCATGCTCAGCGGCACAACCAAAACACGGGTTAATGTTCTTTGGATGGTACTTTGGGAAATGCATGCTTGAGAAATTCCATCAACGGGAGTTGACAGATATGCTTCAGGAGGTGGATGCTGGGTCCTGTTTCGCGCGGATCCCCATCGATGGATCGTGGCTCTAGCTTCGATGGGATACATTTATTTTTTATGTTTTTTGAAATGACGGGTAGAAATAGCCAATATAGATGTTTGAATATAGGTGCATAAAAAGCGTTGTTATATATAAATAGATGTCATCTCTCGACGACAACACTCGGCACCATCACTCAGCGCCAACACTCGACGCCATTACTCGACACCAACTGTTAAAATTTCACAAGATGATCAGGAGATAGCTCTGATACCAAGTAAAAAACTTCCAGAGATATCGAGTTGACAACTTGATCAAGCAGAAAACGGGAATCAGGCGCAGGAACACTTCAACCATAACTGAGCAAAGTAAATCAGAGGCAACTAGAGCTGTCACTTAAAACCGAAAACCGCAAACCGAACCGGAACCGAATCGGAACCGCAAAGAACCGGACCGAACCGTTCGCAAATTATTCGGGTTCCGGTTTCAATTTTGGAACCGTGAACAACATTAGTCCCGGTGTGATTCTTACATATTATTATCTGAAACGAAACCAGAACCAGAACCACTAAGATAACGGTTCTACTAAAATCAGCACAACTAAACCGCAACAATGTCAAATCATATCATACGGTTCAACAATGTCTCTGAGGCAGTCCGCCCGGCTTAAAGTTCTTGTTTGCTTACTTGATTTTAGTAGAACCGGAACCACTAAGATAACGGTTTCAACTATCTTCATTACAAGGCAAGACATACATGGTGAGACATGATTTCGCCAAGTACAAAGGAGAAGCAAGTAAGCAAACAAGAACTTTAAGCCGGGTGGACTGCCTCAGAG
Source organism: Platanthera zijinensis (assembly GCA_039513925.1). Lineage (NCBI taxonomy): Eukaryota > Viridiplantae > Streptophyta > Magnoliopsida > Asparagales > Orchidaceae > Platanthera > Platanthera zijinensis. The sequence continues at coordinate 26,753,795 of CM077078.1, forward strand.
ACCGCCGAGTCTGTCGAGTCCGCTGAGACCGCCAAGCCGCTATTGCACCGCTGATCTACGGAGTCCGCGAAGTCCGCAGACAACCCGTTATTCTGCTGAACGACCACTCTGTAAGCTGCCGCTGAACTGAAAGAGCATACCTCCTAGCCCGCCGAGACCGACGGACAGGTTATGGAACTGGAAATTGCTGAATGAGAGAAGACTGACTGGCCGCAAATGCGATCTGCTGCAAACCGCCAATTGATAGCCGCAAGCTCCACTGATCCCTGAGCGCAGTCAGAACCAGACTCCTGACTTCTCAGTGCTAGCCGCACAACCTGCAAACAGCAACCAGTTAAACCTTCTCAATCCGCGCGGACAAGAAAACCGAGGCCGCAACAATTAACTCACGCTCAACTTGTTGTTTCTCAGTTACAATTGATGTGATGGGGGGATCCTATTTATAGGCAGGGAGAGGAGTGTGATCACCGCCCTAGTGGATAGAGACATCACCCCAGCTCACAGCTAGCACCAAGCAGTCCGCACAGTCCACATAGACAAGGCCGGACACCAGACAATCCACCAGGCACCAAGGAAAGAAGCCAGTCCGCAACCCGGCAGATACCGCACCAGTCCGCACGTTGTAGCGGACACAACAACAGCCCGCACAGCCCGCGAACAACGCACCAACCCGCAATAACAAGTCCACGACCAACATGCACAAACTGCCTGATCAACCAGCGGACATTGCGGACTCTGCGATTAACTTGGACTTGTCACAGATTGTGACCAAGTCCAGCAGTCAGTGAACCTCTAGCGCGAGCTCTGTGGACATAAATTTGCAATCCGCCCAGATCGCTCAGACCGTCAGAACCAAGACAGTTCGCCAAAACACGAACTCCGTGGTTATCACCTAACCGCCCCACCGGAGATCAAGGGCATGGGTCAATGCCGAACTCGCGATCTCCATACGCAGTCCGCAACAAGCAGACTCTGCGACCTCAAAAGGAGTCCGCCACTTCCCCGCGGATATACCATCTATCCGCCCGGTTACTTCAAGGAACAGCCAACAGGAGAACAAGCTGATCAAGCTGGACGCCATCACCAGACCGCACCCTCGGACCGCCCAAACCGCACCACCAGTTCGCCAGGCTGTCCGCCCAGGCCGCGCGATCTGCCTGATCAGCCCTCACTTTCACTTCACAAAATTCAACACCAACACTCGACATCATCACTCGACGCCAACACTCGAGGCCATCACTCGACGCCGTCACTCCACACCAGCACTCGACACCATTCTTCAGATCAGCACAACTCCTGAAGTTATAAAATCCTCTTAATAGCTGAAATCAAATAATCACTCAAGCACAAACCTACAGCTCGGCGCGAACATAGAAGCCATAATTTCTTCCTAAACTTAGAAATGAAAGTAATTTCATGCACAACAAGGGATATGACATAGCTAGAATTTAAAAGAAGTCGAGCAAGGGGAGAGAACTACAAGTGGCCTGAAATTTACCAGATTCAAACCTCTCAAGCACTCCACGCCAAGGATCTGTAGGAAATCTGGAGCGCCGAGAAGCAGAAATCCGAATAAAAGCAGTAAACAAAAGAAAACAGAGCAAGCACACAAACACGCAGATTTCAGAGGTTCACCCAAAACAGGGTTACGTCTCCTATCCCTTCCCTTCTCAGTTCTTGTAATCACCAGAAGAAATACAGATTACAAAGGTTTCAAGGATCTAAACCGATCCTACCTTAACTCCTGCTTCTGGACAAGAAACAAAGGAAGAACCCCTTCTAGATCGTCTCCAACAAAGTCCTCGTATGCGCCTCCAAAAGGTATATCAGTCGTAAGCCGTCGTCCCGACCGTATCCCTAAAAATAACCGGAATACGCCATTAAATAGGCTTCAGCATAACCCGATCGTCGAATGCCGAACGGCGTTCGACGAACGTCGAACTCGGCCCGTTCGACGAACGTCGAGATGGGTTCAACGAACGTCGAACGTCGAGCTGGGTTCGACGAACGTCGAACGTCGAGCTGGGTTCAACGAACGTCGAACCCAGTTCGACGAACGTCAAGCCCAGTTCAAACCCCCGCTGTCGTCGGCGCCAGATATGTCGGAGGGGGATCACACTTCGATTCCTCTAAGCTCACGTGGGCTAACCCGGTGTGAGAAACAAGAGGACCGGAAGTGTTCAACAACCCCAACAGGATCGGCCGACAATAAGCAACTTCGATTCTCTAAGCTCACGTGGGCTAACCCGTTAATGTGCGCGCTGCCCGGAGGCAGGTGCTGTTAATGAGCGCACTGCCCCGAGGCAGGTATTGTTAATGAGCACGCTGCCCGTAAGCAGATGCTGTTAATGAGCGCACTGCCCCGAGGCAGGTATTGTTAATGAGCACGCTGCCCGTAAGCAGATGCTATTAATGAGCGCCCTGCCCGGAGGCAGGTGCTGTTAATGAGTGCGGTTGTCGGAGGTGGGCGTTGTTAATGAGCGTGTTGCCCGGAGGCAGGTGTTTTTAATGTAAACATCCTTTCATTTTGGCCAAGTGAGTACGTAGTTCTGACAGCGCAGGCGATATTTGTCATATACATGCCTGAAATAAGCAAACTTTAAAAACTATTAGAGTTACAGTCACGAGTCTGGTCTTGTGGTAATTTACACAGTTTTCATAGAAAAATAAAGTTGGTAAAACATTGCGGTAGCGCGGGTAGAGACCCTCTGATAGGTATGAAGCTTTCTCCTGAGATGATCTTCTTGGGGGTTGCCCCCAGTCCTTCCTATCGAGTGACTGGCTGATCTCCTTTTGGGCGATTCAGTGCTTGGCCCCGTAAGAATTTCCCCAGTAGACCTTGTTTGATGAGACACTCGATTTGTTCCTTAAGCTTGGAGAAATTTTTTGCGTCGTGTCCTCGTCTATGGTGAAACTCGTAGTACTTTGTCTAGTCCCCCGTATTTTTAGCGAGGGTCTGAGCTTGACGTGTGCCTCGTTGCCTTAGATTGCATAAAGAATGTTTGTTTTGGAGGTATTGAGCGGCGTGTAACTCTAGTATTATTGAGGCTGTGGGTTTTCATGGTGTTCATTGTTCTTTCCTAAAATAAATGAAGCTTTTTTCTCCCTCCATCTTTTCTTGCCTCCATCAAACTATTGTTGATGTGCTTTGATTGCTTTGTCAGCAGCGATCCGAACTTCGACACGTTGCACTAAATCATGATAACTTGGTGTTGTTTCTTTCATTAATACTGAATAGAAGTTGTCGGGATGGAGAGCTCCTAAAAGGAAGCCTCTTAAGAGCTCGGGGTTGACTCCTGGGATCCGTTGTGCATCTGCGGTGAAATGACGAAAGAAATCTCTAAGGATTTCCCCCTCTTTTTAGCGGATCTCAGACAAGTGGGAGGGATCTTTTACCATACGACGTCTGACAATGAACAGGTCCGTAAATTGATGTGTTAGTTCCGCGAAATTTTTGATCTCTCCTTCCTTCAAGGAAAGGAACCGAATACGGGCTTGTTCTTTCAGAGTTTTAGGAATGCTTGGCACAACAGCATGTTGAAACCGAAAATCTGTCTCTGTGGAGTTCGGGGTCCCTAGAGGGGGTGTGGCCTCACACTTACTTCCCTCGAGCTAGCACACCAGACCAAAGATTCAGGAACCCTGGGATTGAACTGAGATCTCAGTGAGGAGGACCCACCTCACACCCGGAAGATCAAAGAGCGCTTCCTCTCCCAAGCCAATACTGAGTTGGGGCACCTTGGAGATCACTCACAGTTCGCTACGGAAAGCCCGAGGAAGAAGAAAACAAGAGAGTCTGCCCCTCCAAAGGTGCCCCCTCGATTCTATTTATAGAGTTCCAAACCAAGTCTGCCAATAGTGTAACTCCGCTATCCTAAATTACTAAACGTAGCCCAATTGGGTCTGCCAACAGCGTAACTCCGCTGTCATGAAAGGCTATTTGCAGAACTTCGAGGGTATCCATGTCATTTTACCACTAGATCCCACTAGGCGAGTGGCCTATAGAAGCGCCACTCGCCCGAAGCAACGAAAGCGGAAGGAGCCACACATTCTCCCCCCAGGCGAGTGCGGGCCTTACCCATCACTCGCCCATCCTGGCGAGAACCTTTTACTTTGTGCAACATGGCTCCGACCTTCGGCGAGTGCGTGATGAAGATCGCACTCTCCTGAGGACCTAACTGCCCCTTTCGGGCAAGGCGAAAGCTCCTTAGGGCTCTGAGCGAGTGCAGGCCAGCCTATCCCACTCGTCATTCTGTCTATCTTGAGCTTGAAGATCCTCCTGAAATGCCTTGAACTTGCCGAAGGGGCCCACTCAACGAATACGAGATTGTACACAATCTCCGCTCTTTGCGAGCTAGTCTCATTCTCGGAAAGAAAAGTCCAACCCTAAGTATTCAGTGAGTGTTTGCTGACCTGGAGGGAATCTTTGGCGGGCCCCTCCACTGCGCTATAAATATCCAATCACAGGCAGATGATACTTGCTCTTTACAATTTTTTTGACTATCTCTCTCTCTCGCCTCCCACTCGATGTCGCTCTCGAAAGAAGCCCAGGATCGCCTTGTCGCCGCGAGAGTAAAGGCTAAATCCTCAGTCGTTGCATTCGCTCCCTGGCTTGCTCGGAATGCTCCGAGCTCCTCCCAAAAATAAAAAAGACGAAGATGGTTAGGCGAGACCTGACAAGGAACGAGTCGATCCCACCGACTCCATCACACTATGGGATCCCTCAGGTACCATCACTCGCTCCCCCTCCTCGCCTCCTTCAAAGATAAAAAATAGGCTCCAATGTTTCTACTCGCAGATCCTTTCCAAAGAGAAAAATATCGGGGAGGGGACGACGAAAACCGGGCCGCACTGGCTTGGAGCTGCGAGTTACAAGATGGCCCTCGAGATCGATTCTCAAACCAAACCAGATGAACTTCCGCAAACCCCGAGTGAGTTATCTTTTATCCATTCGCCTCTAATCAACTTGCTTAACCGCGTCCTTCATAGCTCCAACCTTATTTTTCCTTTTAGGTCCGTCTGACCAGGGCGTTCTCTCCCAATGCAGGTTACGCGACCACCGAGACAGTCGGTGTTGAGCACTCACCGCGAGTGGTGTTGAGCCAGTGGTGCAAGGTCTCCATGACCTCCTTCTTGAAGTCTTCGAACATGTCCACTATAGCTAAAGTCGGTTGGGGTGGTGAATGCTCCCGACCAGACCCTTGTCCTTCACCTCTAGTCACAGAGCTAGCTGAGGATCTTCTGTGATGGTCACTCTCCACGCTCACCGCACCAAAGTGTTGAAACCGAAAATAGGTCTCTATAGAGTTCGTGGTTCCCAAAGGGGGGTGTGGTCTCTATGGAGTTCGCTAAGGAAAGTCTGAGGAAGAAGAAAATAAAAGAGTCTGTCCCTCCAAAGGTGCTGATGTAGGCCACTCCCCAAAGAAATTAAGGCGATTCCTAAGGGGAATTTAAGCGAACACGTTATGTGCGTACAAAACTCAAAATTCCGGCAGAGGTTCGTTTGTAAGTGCGTGATCTCACAAGCGGGAAATTCCCGTCCAAACCTGCACGAACACTTGCAAATACTATTTCTCATAACCTAACCATACATTTAGCATTACATCGCGATTATTTCCATCCACATGGAGAGCGATTCAGACTAAGAATGCAATTCAGAAAATAGTCCAAAATACAACCCTCAAAACAAAATCAAACGAGGATATACCAAATCCTCTTGATCCGTTCGAAACCAAAGGTTAAACAAACCCCGGTTTGCAAGCGTCCAAGGGGACCTACCCTTACGAAAAATCTTCGCGAAAACTGGATGCAAAAAAAGCAATAACAATTCAGATTTTCATATGCAAACTTAATTCAACATTTAGGATAAAATATGAAATCAAAAGTCTCCAAAACACTAACAAATCTAAGAAGAGATTCACACAATATTTTAGGGATAGAAAATCGTTACCCAAAACCAGAAATTAGAGAAGAGGTGAGGAGGAGGAGGAGCAAGATAGTGGTGGAAGAGTCGCACTTCCACGGGTCATCGGAGTCACACCGGATGGGGAGAACCGAGCCGTCTTCTTCGGAGTCACACCGGAGGAGGGAGGAGGTCGCCGGAGCAGTGGGAGTCACCACCGAACGGCGGGCGGCGACATCAAGCAGTTCGCGAAAACTCCAGGCGTTGGGTTCGAGGTTTTCGGTCAGGCTGAGAGGTAGGAGGGGGTGCGGCTTGAGCAAACCGTAATTAGGTTTAGGAGTCTTTTTTTTCTTCCAATCATGCAGAATACATCAATGTTTCGCCCTTTTATAGGCATTACAAGCAAAGGGGCTAAACGCACTAATACCATGGCTAAACATAGGCCAATTTAAACAAAATTAAAATGCTGAAATTATAAATAAAATGCTGAAATTAAATGCTCGAATTAAACAATAAAATTATAATCTCATGCGTAGATGCGGCAGGGATTTTGACGCGGCATTGGCGGAGGATGTTGCGGCAAAGTCCCAACCTTCAAGCTTGCGGCAACGGTCATCAAAATCATCAAACTTCATATGACGACGAACAACGGCACCAAACATATCATGACAAATCTTCAACTCGAGGCGGCGAGGTAACATCCAGCGTGTGTCGGCACCAACATCAACCGGGTCACCATAATCATCCAGAAGGGAATCTTCTTCAACAACATGACGCAGGCTTTCAACATGTACCGGATCACCAACGTCGTCCGGAGGAGGCGCTCCAAATCAACAGGCCGGGGGGAGACGGCTCCATCAATCCTCCCCCACTTGAAATCACTTATCCCTGATGAGTGGCCAGGTAGAGAATAGCAAGGGACAGCAGCATCCACAGGTGGCATAGCAAGAGCGGACATCCACGGGGCAGGACCAGTAGTGCGGGCATCCACAATAGAATAAAACCTGTCATGAGCAAGAACAGCAGGAAACCTCGTAGATGTGTCAGCATAAAAAAAGCAGTGCGAATCTTACCATCCAATGCGAGAACAAGTAAACCCAAATGGAAGAGCGACACGGAAAAAATCTCACCTCTCAATCCACGAGAATTTGAAGTGGAAGAGAGAAACGTCGGAGAAAGCCGCTCATATGGAGACCAGATTTGCAAAAATAAATTCGAAAAATTAAAATGCGGTGAAAAACCGATTGCATCGTAAAAATCCAAAGAAATTGCATTAAACACCAAATTCTTGAAGATCATGAAAGGATCGGCGCTCCAATGTAATAATTTTGTTTCGAAACCCGAAGGTATCCACTCGGGGGCTAACCAGACTAAAATCGAATCAACAACTCTGCAGTTAGAAGCTCTCGGAGGTGAACGGTCGTGAAAGTGATGCAACTCATAGACACTGGCATAAGGCAATGACATGTGTATATGCAGATCGTACCAGGATGGATGAAAAATATGTGCAATTTGATTTGACGGGTAACAATGTCGTGAGGACACCAAATCAAAAGGCACAGTCGCCGTAAAATCAGACGCATTCGCAAATGAAAATATGTTCATCGGCGGATACCCACGAATACATAGCCCACTAGTCATATCAAACAGAGGTGCTAGTAACGGCGGTTTAACTAAGTGGATCGGACTAGGTAAAATCAATTCGTGTCCTAACAAGTCTGCTAATGAATCCAAAGGAACAAGAGGGAGGGTCAGTGAGATAGAACCTGAAAGGAAATCTAACTCATGGTGAACGTCTCGCATCGGTGCTAACGACAAAGAGAAATCATCCGGGTTAGTATTACACAAATCACCCAAAAGTACGGCTCCCTCGCAAGGTAAATCTTCCAACTCAGTAGGTACATCTGCTAACTCTGGGCCATCGTACGGTTCCTCAACAATCATAGAAGACGGGCCTGAAATATGGTCGAGGGGAAGTGGGTTAATCCTAGGGAGGGATACCTCAGAGGAGATATCATCATCCAGGTCACGAGGATATCCAATCTCCTCATCGTCACTACAGTCGTCAGAACAATCGGCATCGCCCTCAGTGGAGGGCTCAGACGTCGAAGATAAAAGAGCCAAAGCCCTAGGCTTTGTGGGGCACTCCACTGCATAGTGGTCAATCACTCCACAAGCATAACATGTAGCGTTCTCCTTGCAATTCCTAACTATTTGACTATGCTTAACCCGCGGCTTTATATCATCCCTAGTAGTGACAACGACAGGTGGTGGGACAGAGGACCTAACCTTTTCCTTCTCCCTAACGGTAGGTGTACGTGTGCTCGAAATAGTCAGATCTTGACGGAGCAAGGATCTAGCGTGAGGCTTATAGTCACTCCTATGATCAGAAATGGGTCTAGTGCCCTGGCGGAGAGAAACAAAATCATGAGATATCCGAGTATGGGAGTACGAGGGAACATAGCGGTTCGACGTAGGCAAAGTCTTAGGCGACGAATCACTCAGATAATCAGAAAAATGGGAACGGCAGTAGGGAGGGTAATACTCATCCGTTAATAGATTCTTCATAATCTTCCAACCTACAAGTGAGTCGTCGAGGGACGTCCCAAAACGTCTCTCCTCATTGAGTCAGAAGGTCTGAGCTCGACCAAATAATTGTAGTTTCGCAACGGGAATCCTGTGGGGGTCCACAATATGATATCGCTCAAAATAACGTTTCATATCCTTCACCCAACATAAAAATACTCGCGGATCACCTAACCCATCATAGGTTGGAGCAGGAACTCTAACAGGCCTAGAGGTGCGCGGTGGTGATGTCAAATATTGTGCTAACATAACGTTACGCTCAACGAATGAAAGTGAGTGTGCGGAACTCCCAATGTGCGCCATAACGGACCAACGAAAACTCAAACTAAATAAACACGTAAAACATTTTTTTGTTTTTGTTTTTATATAACTAGAAAAAATAAAATAAAAGACCAACGAACGTGCCTAAGTACAAATGGGGGGTGGCTCGGAACGAGCGGATCGTTGCTAAGTTGAGAAATTGGTAAACCTCCCTCTGATACTAAATTGATGTAGGCCACTCCCCAAAGAAATTAAGGCACGAAAAGGCTTAGGGGATTCCTAAGGGGAATTTAAGCGAACACGTTATGTCCGTGCAAAACTCAAAATTCCGGCAGAGGTTCGTTTGTAAGTGCGTGATCTCACAAGTGGGAAATTCCCGTCCAAACCTGCACGAACACTTGCAAATACTATTTCTCATAACCTAACCATACATTTAGCATTACATCGCGATTATTTCCATCCACATGGAGAGCGATTCAGACTAAGAATGCAATTCGGAAAATAGTCCAAAATACAAGCCTCAAAATAAAACCAAATGAGGATATACCAAATCCTCTTGATTCGTTCGAAACCAAAGGTTAAACAAACCCCGGTTTTCAAGTGTCAAAGGGGACCTACCCTTACAAAAAATCTTCGCGAAAATTGGATGAAAAAAAAGCAATAACAATTCAGATTTTCATATGCAAACTTAATTCAACATTTAGGATAAAATATGAAATCAAAAGTCTCCAAAACACTCATAAATCTAAGAAGAGATTCACACAATATTTTAGGGATAGAAAATCGTTACCCAAAACCAGGAATTAGAGAAGAGGTGAGGAGGAGGAGCAAGATAGTGGTGGAAGAGTCGCACTTCCACGGGTCACCGGAGTCACACCGGATGGGGAGAACTGAGCCGCCTTCTTCGGAGTCACACCGGAGGAGGGAGGAGGTCGCCAGGGCAGCGGGAGTCACCACCGAACGGCGTGCGGCGACAGCAAGCAGTTCGCGAAAACTCCAGGCGCCGGGTTCGGGGTTTTCGGCCAGGCCGAGAGGTAGGAGGGGGCGGCTTGAGAAAACCGTAATTAGGTTTATGAGTCTTTTTTTTTCTTCCAATCATGCAGAATACATCAATGTTTGGCCCTTTATAGGCATTACAAGCAAAGGGGCTAAACGCACTAATACCATGGCTAAACATAGGCCAATTTAAACAAAATTAAAATGCTGAAATTATAAATAAAATGCTGAAATTAAATACTTGAATTAAACAATAAAATTATAATCTCATGCGTAGATGCGACAAGGATTTTGACGCGGCATTGGCGGAGGATGTTGCGGCAAAGTCCCAACCTTCAAGCTTGCGGCAAAGTCCCAACCTTCAAGCTTGCGGCAACGGTCATCAAAATCATCAAACTCCATATGGCGACGAACAACGACACCAAACATATCATGACAAATCTTCAACTCGAGGCGGCGAGGTAACATCCAGCGTGTGTCTGCACCAACATCAACCGGGTCACTATAATCATCCGGAAAGGGATCTTCTTCAACAACATGACGCGGGTCTTCAACATGTACCGGATCACCAACGTCGTCCGGAGGGTGGCGCTCCAAATCAACATGCCGGGGGGAAACGGCTCCATCAGGTGCCCTCTCGGTTCTATTTATAGAGTTCCAAACCTAGTCTGGCAATAGCGTAACTCTGATATCCTGAATTTCTAAACGCAACCCAGTTGGGTCCTCCAACGTTGTAACTCCGTTGTGCTGAAAGACTATTTGCAGATCTTCGAGGGTATCCAGGTAATTTTACCACTGGATCCCATTGGTCGAGTGGCCTATAGAAGCGTCACTCGCCCGAAGCAACGAAAGTGGAAGGAGACACGCATTCGCCCCCCAGGCGAGTGCAGGCCTTACACATCACTCGCCCATCCTTGGCGAGAACCTTTTACTCTGCGCAATAAGGTGCCGACCTTGGGCGAGTGCGCGATGAAGATCGCACTCTCTTGAGGACTTAACTGCCCCTTTCGGGCTGGACGAAAGCTCCTTAGGGAGTTGGGCGAGTGCAGGCCAGCCTACCCCACTCATCATTCTGTATATCTTGAGCCTGAAGATCCTCCTGAAATGCCTTGAACTTGCCGAAGGGGCTCACTCAGCGAATACGGGGTTGTACACAACGGTTCTGGGGCGTTGCAAAGTTGCATCATGATCGCGAAGTGGCTGACATGTTCTGATGGATCACTTGTTCCGTCGTATGTCTCGATCTTTGGGATTTTGAAGCTGGGGGAACTGGATGTGACAAGACCTCATGTGCGAATGGCGAGCAATGATGGAGAGGGCGGGTAGCAAAATCATCAAGCTATTTGGCTCGTTCGTGCTCTCCAACAATTATGTCACGAACTTCTTCACGAGTGAGCTTTTCACTTACGAATTCAAGGCGTACAACTTCTGGGCAGTGGTGGTGATCCTCAGGCTCTCTGGTCCTGAGAACTGGGCACGCTGAGTTGGTAATGTCGGGGAGCTCTTCTTCAGGATGTTGATGAGCGAGTGAGGAAAAATTGGATCAACGTTCCCACAGGGACCGTTCTTTCGGCTGTGCAGACAACTTTTCATGTCATTTTTTCTAGTCTCGAGTATTGCTATGTTGAGGATATTGTCATCCAAGTCTTCTAGAAATTCTAGAACTGTGTGCCCACAAACGATTTCAAATTGTTACGGGTCGCTCAAGGCTCCTGGTAGACCAGACTAAATTGAACCGCCTTAGCCCGAGAACAGTCAAACATACAAACAGTCAAAGAAAATAGAAAGTTGGAAAATGAATGTTTCTAATGTGTAAAACCTGTCAACTAGGTGAAAAACCACGTGGCGGGAGCTGTGTCGACCAAACCTTTACTATTTGTTGGTTGATGTACATGACTCTTTTTTGAAAGAACTCAAGGGCGACAGACCGCCTCTCGTTAACAGTTGTTGGTAGAGAGAGAGAAGGGCTCGGAGGGTGACATGCCACCACTCACAAAGCTAAGTATTTATTAGTGCGATGTGGGGAGTAATGCACTTACCATGCTTTGAGGTCCTCTGTTGGTGTTAAGAAGCAAGAGCAACTTGTTACACTCGTTCTGATGTCAGGCTCTTGGAATCTTGAGTGCAGCGTTCAGCGCATCTTATCCTTTATGGTTTGTCTCATGTTGTTCTTAGAGGTGTCTGAAATGGTTGACTTGTCGTCGACTGATGAACTTGTTATTTAGTTAGGGGCGCTGGAAATACTAAGCTTGTTTTACGCCTAAATATAGTTGAGCGTTCCATCGTGGACTCTTAATTTGGTCTTATAAACTGCTAGTGGTTAGGGGCACACAAACTTTGGGAGCTCTAGCGGGCTTATTCTGCTAACACTGTGGAGGCTTGCGGTAATGCAGTTTGTTCGATCGTCACGCGGATGGCTGACAACATAAAATAATTATTGGACCTCCTACAATCTTCGAAGTGCTTGATGAATCTTGTAAGTGGATTTGGCGGTTATGATGGACTTCGGCAGTCTTGACAGACTTTGGCGGTCTTGACGGACTTTGACGGTCTAAACGGACTTTGGCGGTCTAGACGAGCTTCGGCGGTCTAGACGGACTTCAGCCGGAAGGCGGTGCACGTGCAGGAGTGCCTTGAGAGCGGGGCGCACGAAAGCACACTGGAGGCGCGCACACGAGCGTGTCAGGAAGGGATGTGCACAAGAGCGCGCATGGAAGTGATGCACACCAGAGCGCGCAATTAAGCAATGCACACAAGAGCGCGCAAGAAAGCGTCGCACAGGAGAGCACACAGTGAAGGGGCGTGCGCAAGAGAGCGCGAGGAAGGGGCGCGCTCGGGAGCACGGAACTGGAGGAGATAAATAATTCATCAGAGAAAAGGAAGTGAGATAAAATCCTAGGAGGATTTCCCGGGCCAAGAAAAGTTGAAATGAAAGAGAATTAAAGTCTATTTTTAGATTCCAAGAGGGGCGCTCTAGTAATTTTCCTCGATAACTACCAGCGGACAAATGAAAATGCTTGAAATAGAGCACGCGGATTACCAATTTTATTTAAATGATGATTTTGCCACTGGGGCGGCCCAAGCTTAACTGACGGCCCGACTGTGTGACTTGGGCGGCAAGGAGGCCTACGGTCAGGAGGCCGTCTCCGATAGGGGCGGCGGCGGGAGGACGGGCAGCCAAATTTGTCACCGTTCTAGGTGAGTATATGGCCGCCCCTCACGGGAGCGGCGACATGAGGACGGGTGGCCCTCTCGGCTGCCCTTCTCAGGCGAGCAGGGGGCCGTGCCTAATATGGGCGGTGGTCGGGGGATGTGCGACCAACTGTATTGCCCGTCTTTGGAGAGGGTGGGACTGCCCCTTACTGAGGCAAAGACTGAAGGACGATCAACTGACTCGGCAGACCGTCTCGAGCGAGGAAGGGGTCGCTCCTTACGGGGGCGCAGTCGAGGGACGGGAGGCCGACTTGGTCGCCCATCTCGGGTGAGGAAGGGGTCGCCCCTTATAGATGCAGCAGCCAAGGGACGGGCGACCGACTTGGCCACCCGTCTTGGGAGAGGAAGGGGCCGCCCCTTACGGGGGCGACGACCGAGGGACAAGCAGCCGACTTGGCCGCCCATCTCGGGCAAGGAAGGGGTCAACCCTTACAAGGGCGGAGGTCGAGGGACGGGCGACCGACTTGGCCGCCCGTCTCGGGCGAGGAAGGAACCTCCCTATACGGGGGCGGCAGAAGAAGGACGGGCGGCCGACTTGGCCTCCCGCCCCAGACGCCGAAGAGGGAGAGGAAGGGCGGTGAGGCCCTATGCGGTTTTGCCTCGGGCGGTTATATATGCCGTTAGACGCACCCCAAGCGTATGGGTGCATACATTGCTCTAAGGGGACCCCATAAAAGAAAAGGTTGATGAGGTTCCCCCTGAATTTTCCAAGTCAAACCAGCAAGACTCCAATCAAGAATATTCAAGCAATACATCCTAACTGTGCGAGCCGTGCCCGTTCAAAGGGTCCGAAGTCACCCCGAAAGAGGAACAGAATCAAGCGCACATGTAGGCCGCGCAAGACCCGCCCTCATATGCAAGCGCGTGCGCGCCCCACACGTTCCTCGTGCGTTAGCGCGCCTCCCGCGTGTGAGCTAAAGCACGCCCCTCGCACACTAGCCGGCGCCGGCGCCCGCCACCACCGAGCAACTTGCCCGGGCCGCCCGAACTGCCCGAACCGCCCGAACCGCTCAGGGAGTACGTTCGTCTTTTCATGAAAATTGGTGATCCAGGTGACTGCAACAAAGCGATGATATTCGTCAACTCAGGACTCAGCCTGACACACTTACCAGCACGACCCTCCAGAAAAGCTATAAAAAAGCCTCTTGAAGACAAGCAACTCCAGATACTAGAGTGCTCTCAGGTTTTTCGGCGAGAGCGTGAGATTTAAATCGTTCCTTCAGTCGGGATTCGCTTCGCTCTCTCTAATTGCCTCGACGCTCAGTGCCCAGTCAGACGCATCAGAGAGCCCAGGAGAAGACAGAGGAATGCTTCCGTAAACGCTTCCCTCCGAGATTCATAATTCATGAACTTAATTAACTTCTTTTCCACTTTCTTTGTACTCAAAGATTTTAACGGAAAGCTGGTCTGTCGCCATCTGAGGAACTCCAAACCCTTATAAACAAAGCTGAATAGTGGATTTAGGCTCAACACAGATTCAATCGCATGGTTTTTCACCATTTCCAGGTTTTCTATGATAAAAAATTTCTTGTCATCGCTGTTTGGTTTTCTCTTGACAGTTTGCGCGCCCGATCTGACTTTTAGTTAAAACGGTCTGATTCTTTGAATTGGAGAAAAAAAAACGAGCGGCCCACAACCAAAGTAAAATACAACAACAATAAATAATAATATAAAGATAAAAAAAGTGAAAATAAAATAAAATAAAATTTGACAGTGGACATCATTTGGCGGGAGACATCATTCAGTGAGCGGCATCATTCGGCGGGGGGGGGGGGGGGGGGGGTCATTCGGTGGGTGACATCATTCGACGGGGGCATTATTCTGCGGTTGACATCATTCGGCGGACGACATCATTCAACGAGCCGTATCATTCGACGGGCTACATCATTCAGTTGGCTTCCCCTGCATCCAAGTTGATTCCAATCCTATTGACACATTAACAACATTTGCTTTGTCAATCCCATAGTGCATTGTCAGGTCACCCCAATTTACGATGAATTTATTTTTGTAGTGTTTGAGAGATGATGCATATGCATTTTTAAAGTAAATGTAATCATCAAATATGTACACCATTGGAGATAAATGTACAAGAAAATTTAATACATTTATATTATCATCTCGATTTTCCTCTGGTACGGAGAATTGGACAGTCCTAGCTCGAGGTTAGGCGCACGCGCAAACAGTCAAAAGAGAGTCAACAAAAAGTACAAGCAAGACATTTTAGTGCGAAAAAACCGAATATGGTGAAAAATCACGTGATCGGATCTGTACTGAGCCGAAATTCACTAGTTTCTTTGAGGTTACAAGAGTTCCTGATTCCAGGTGGGTGACAGGTCACATATCTACTTACAAGCTTTGAAAGCAATGGAGAGAGGAAAAACGTCTAAGTCCACAGAGCTTTCGCGAGAGCATCCACAAGAGTTTTGTTCTACGTCATTCTCTTCCGTGCGTGCGAAGGTTTTCACATGAGCGTTGAGCATGAGAAAACTCAAGAGCGAGCCGAGTTAATTCATAACGAGCGAAAAGATCTAAGTCTTATGTCCTCATCCGAAAATCTCAGAGCTCTACCTTGTCTCTCTGATTGCTTATCTTCAAATGAAGGTATTGGGGTCATTTATAGCTTTATTGAAGGGTCGTGGGGGGAGGCCGTGCGAGCAGCCTAGCGCATTTGTGCGGAGAGGCCGCGCGTGGTGCACGACCTCGTGGCTCCGTGTGCGGTGTTGTGCGCTTTTTGTCCGAGCCCCTCCTTGGGGGCCTTGCGTAAGAGCGCGGTTCGCCTGTGCGGCACACTCGGTGGGACTGACTCGCTTGAGTGCTTGTCTGTTTTGACTTGGACATTTTTAAGGGAAACCCATCAATTACTATCTAGATCAGTGCTACATGAGCACCCTATCATTATCAGTAAAAGTTAAATGAGACTTAATTTAAAAATATTTGGAAATTTCGTAAAATTTGAAAGAATTGAAATTTTAGGACAAATTTCAATTCCTTCCTAAAGTTTAGGAATGGATCAGAAAATTTCATTAATTTTAGGCCATTGTTAAAACTTGGCTTGTCCCATCCCAATATTTGTGTTGGACATTTAATAAATACGCTTAATTTTATCTTTATAATTTTTTTTTAATTTTTTTTTGTGGATACAAATAGAGTACAAATATAATTTTGTGATTTATAAGTAAAAGTGGATTGCAAACTAGTATGAGGTAATTCCCTATGTTTTTAGCGGGCTTTATTTATGTCTACTGTTTCTTCTCCAACCTGCTAGTTGACCTCATTTGACGAAAGCCTGAGTTTACTTTCCTAGGTCATGCTTCGCCACTCTAAAGCTAGAAATCGCGAGGGAGAATGGAGGGTTGTCTTTGCTTTCTCAGCTCACGCATCATCAAGCTAGGTCATCAGGGGCACCAATTTTATCTTATTACTGTTTGTGTCTGAAGAAGCCGCCTTCCCTCATTCGAGAAAGACTGTGTTCTCTCTCCCAGTTCTCGATTCATCTTCCAAAGGCTCCAAACTGCAATCCAGTTTATCAACGAAGGAGTCGGAAGGTCTGTGTTTTCCCTCTCACCTCACGCTTCGCCTCTCAGACATCGAAGGCACCGACCTAGGGCATCCTCTCTAATTTTTCTCACGAGTTTTCAATTGCTCGAGCGTCGATGACATTGAAATGGTTTATTCAGTGTCTTTTTCCTGTATTTTATTTGCCCTAGCAAAGTCCGTCTCTCCAATCTATTCTAGCATTGAATTTGTTTACCAACTGATTTTTGTGTTATGTTTGCTCGTATGATTCCTTTCTTAAACATATAACGGACTTCATCTTTGTTAGGCTTTCTTTAAAATTTTCTATCCGATATCAAGTAAAATTTTATCACAACAGCTGTGCATAGAACAAGTTGATTTCTCACAGTAGTTTTAAGTTCCGTGGTTTGCTAAAGTACTTTAGAAGAAGCTCCTTAGAATTTACTCTACAAGTTATACTGCTACATTTCGTCCAAGTTGATATTTTTCATATTTGTTGGAGCAAGTATGCCATGCAAAAATTTATGAAGAGAAAGATGATCTGTGATTGAACCAAAAAGAGAATCACATTTTAACAGAAGGGTCATAGGCTGATGTTAAATAGGAGCAGTTCGATTAAGGACAAGCGGGTTTGATCTCATTTAGAGGGTTTTTTGGCGGGGTTTTGGAAATGAAAGAGCACATGAAAATTAAAGGGGTATTGAGAATTTTGAAACTCCCACATGAATTAATAATTTAGTTAAAATTATGTTTTTATTTTAAGTTACATGCAATTAAAATGTGATGTTATGCTTGCATGTCATTCCCTTCAGCATTACTGGACCTTTTTCTTCAAGGTCATGTTGAACGGTCCAGCCAACATGCCGGAACTAAAATGTGACAACCACAATAAAACATTAGAGATGCGACAAAAATGACAATGCGACACGCGACACAAACTAAAATAACAAAATGATGACATTATAATGAAAAGCAATGTGCAAATCATCCGAATGTGTCTTTGGATGCATCACTTTAATAAGAAGCCGACCATGTCTCTTTCTAAAAAAATAGAAGGGGAGACGACGAGTGATGAGCCTAGAACAAAGCGGAAACCTAACCATTGAGCCATGAAACTAATACCTATCTTTATGTCTATATCTTAGATGTTTGAATTTTTTGATGATAGATAGAATTGCAAAAATGAATTGCTATTCACACTTGAACCAAGGTAGCACTTTGAACAAAAAAAACTGTGAACCTTTTACACAAAGCAATAGTTAAGAGGAAACTAGGCCATGAATAACTTTTCTCTTCATGATAAATAAATTCATTTCGCATGTTCGTTATTAAGGTAGTTCTATGAAGAATTCGACTAATAATGTACCTATATGTAAATTATAGATGTAAATGCTATGAAGATGATACAAATACGAATTTCCGGACCGACTCGACCTCGCCTGCACACAATGGAACACGCCCCGTCAACCTCTCCTACATGTTGCCTCCCTCATCGTTGCACGCTGTTCTCTCACCGATATCTTCGACCACGACAAACCACAACCACTGCGCACCTTCTAGTCGTGCCCATCTCACTTCACCCACCCACACGATGCTCCATACACGTCAACCTCGCCTCCAACGTCTCCTCTAAGCTTCCAGTCAGCCCCTACTGCTTTTCGACCCAACCCCACACTAGATGGGTACCTCACCACCCTCCATCTCCTTCTTGCAGATCAGTTCACACATCGCCCGCCTCCTCCTAGCAACCTCGAGCATCTTTTTCGACGGTCCGCAGTCTGCCCTCTCCAACGTTTTAGTCATTCCTTTATCTTCTTTGGGTTATACTTACATGCATCAGACCTATTCCATGACCCTCCACACCAACGGGAATGCCTCCACTTCGTACTCCACCGAGTCCACTCGCTTGGATCGGCTCAAAGCTCGATTAGAAGATCCTGCTCTCTTCTTTTACGACCTCGCGGCCACGGTGACCAACAACCCACCGCCCTCTCGGCTCCACCACCGCCCTATTGGCTCCACCACTGCCTTATCGGCTTGCCCTTACTTATGTAGGGTTCCTCACCATGCTGCTGATATCTACCGACCCATTTACGCTAGAGTGAGATTTCAGTGTTGGATGGCACCGACTCTCAATTGGATTTCCAACAAGAAGGTTCCCCTGACGACTATCTATAAGGATGGACCGACGCTTCACTAGGTGCATTGGAAGTGCCAACAGGTCACCAACCTCTCGTGTCCCACATTGAATGAGGAACTCCTATGCCGCAAAGACACTTTCCATGAGGGTAATGCCAACGAGCCCTGTAGTTTCGTTTGCCAACCCGACTCCGTCATCGCCTACATCGTCGAGTTCAATGAGGTCGGTGCATTCCAACGACCTATCCCCGAACTATTATCCGGGGTACTCTCTCGGGGGCCTGCAATGCCACCTTCGGGCACATGTTCTAGTCCAAAAAGTCAGACTACTCTCTCGTGTGCCATAGAGCACACTCATCACAACCAACCTCCTTTACTCAATCACCCCATCAGCTCCTGCCTCCGCCGATTTCTCAACCACCTCTCAATCACGTTGATCACTTGTCTCTACCTGGACCCCATTGCTTAGTTCGTCGCCACCGCTGCCTGTTCCAACACTCCTGCCACAACAAGTACATTGCCACCCCGATGATTATCTCACCTTAGTAGCTCGATTTTCGCTGCAAGGGCCATTGTTTTTGCTGCCACCAACCGTACTCACCCACCCACAAACTCTCTCATAAGGACTCACGCTTGATGATCGACGCTGAAGACAACAATCCTGATTACACTGATCAGGATCCTGACACTCGCATCCTTGGGATTGCTTATGATTGACATGCTGCACTCCTTTTACACTTTTATGCTGGCCACTGTCCTCCATCCCTCGTCGGTGATCATGCACAATTGTATCCCCTGAAACATGAACTTTGACTGAAATGTGTTCATGAAGATTAGATCTTCATCTCTCATGAAGGAGCAGTGAGTAGATGTTGTAGTCTAATGAAGCCATCATATTTGAACAACTGGTCCACCCCAACTTGATTGCAATCAAACTAATGGAATTTGGTAATCTCCTGATAAAATCCATGACCATGTTGCTCAAGATTAGTTTCGACGCATGGAGTGGTTGGAGAAGACCACAAGTGAAAGCCACTTCATACTTGGGGCGCCGACAAGGTAGGAAAACTGTTTTGAACTTCTCAAATGGTGCAACTACCGTGCCAATAAATAGAGGTGGCTAATCAATGGTAGGAAGCATTTTTGCATGGCCCACATTGGGCGTGGCGTATAACTCTAGTACGAACTATTGGATACATGACAAGGCTGCTTAATGAACAAGTCATCCTCGATGATGCAGTCGATCACCGAGTTTAAAGAAGGGTGGGTGCACGTTATGGTCATCTTGCAAGACTTTTATGTTGGTTCAGAGGCTTTGGTCAGCTTCGCTTTTCACTGTATGATGTTCGCCTCTTTCTACACTGTTTGTAATATTTTGAGGATGGATGCCGACTATGACTGCAGAGACAGTTTCTACCACCCTATTTGTTTTCCTAATTTTGTGTTCCATCATGAAGTTGTTGCGAAGTAACTAGGCAGCCCATACTTATTGTGCAACTATTGAGATCTTTTGACTGATAAGGTACTGCACACATGATGATCGCTGCAGACGATGAAGTTGCTGACTAGAAGGTATGAACATCAACGTAGCATGCAAGAATAAGTGCCATCAACTTATTCTAGTAAACCGAACATGGATGCACAACGACTGAGAAAGATTGACAAAAGTAGTGTGTTGAGCACTCACATCGTTGCTCATACATGAAGTGTTGCACTCAAAGATGAATGCCTAAGTAAGGTCTGGCATGATGAGCATTGATGCCTATATCAAAGCTTGGTCAAGGGTGATGAGGCCTCCGTGATCTCCGGAGTCCATCTGCATGTAGTGTCTAATCTTTTCTAAGGAGGGAAGTCATTGGCCGAGCAAGGTTGTCATAGCACCTGTAATCACTAGTGAGGTCTAAATAGCAACGTTTTGAAAACCGGACCGGAGATCGAATCGGCAGAGGGAAAAGTGTAAGGTTGAACCTGTCCAACCGGTTTAACTGGGGTCGAACCGTTATATATATAACAATATTAGACAAAACTGAACATTATAATAAATAATTGCATATATATTTTTTATTTATTATCATTGTATTTTTGTACAAAAAAAAATAATATATTCATTATCATGACATGCATATATTTTTAAATCCGATTTAAATGATATAGATAATTACGAATAAATCATAAAATATATTTCTGTTAAGATGAATAGATGATTTAATATAATTAAAAAATAGAAAAATATAAAATAAACATAATTTTATAAATATAAAAATTTAAAAAATAACTAAATTAAATATAATATAATGCAATACATCATTATTTTATACAAATAAATATATATTAATATTATATATATATAACATATTTCGAATATTAGTAATATATATTTTAATTAATATGAGAACAATATTATATATATAACATATTTCACATGAACAGATAAAACCACGTTGGCCCAATGGATAGGGTGGTGAATTTTATTTGAGATACTGGTTCGAACCCAACATTGTTTTTAAGTTTTTTATTTATAAATCTAGTCCTTATATTAGTCCCACATCACAGGATTGCATATAGGCGGCATCCACATCCCTATAAAATGCTGAGAGGCGCAACACCATGCAAATAAAAAAACCCTCTATTATTTATAGAGTTTGACAATAAAAAAATTATTTTAATCCCGTGGCCCAAGACCCGCCCGGTTTAGCGGAACCCGTTCTGGTTTGCGGTTTTACGGGGGGACTGCCCGGTTTGACGGTTCCTGACCGGTTCTTGGCTGGAGCGGTTTCGGTTTCAGATACCTAACCGGACCGCATAGTTCACCGGTTGGCGGTCCGACCGGTTGAACCGGCCGGTTTGGCCCGGTTTTCAAAACAATGCTAAATAGCCTCGACCAAACCACATGAGCACAACACAAGCCATTTGAGGGCCGCTTCCACCTTCTCTTCACCATAGACACGCGATGCAATGAAATGATGTGACCCAATTAGTCGATTTCCAGTTAACCAAATGAGCATTTCTTAGGTTTTATGAACATGGTATGATGTTGAAGAGTGACAATACTCCACAAGGTTGTTCAAGTGATCCTGCTATAACACACGAGTATTTCATCAAAAAATGCGAAGATATGCCTCCACAACATTTATTGAAATACAACATTCATCGTGGCTCAAAAGGTAGAGAGAAAAATCTAAGGGAACACCTCCTTGGCCACCCTTAGGCTCAAATCACATTACATAGCATAAAGAGTTTTATTATTGAGTCCTTTTCATCCGCCGCGTGTAAACCCTCAATATGCTCATGTTGGCTTCTCTAGTCCGGGTGCCGAGCTTCAAAAGAGTGTTTGCCCCATTTTGTGTACTATCTTGCAGTAATCTTGATTTTTTGTGAATTTGATTTCTAAAATTTCTCTAGTGTTCATTTGTTCGGAGAAAATTTGGGCCATGGAAAATTAGAGGCCCATTTTCATTGAAATTGAACCTTCAATTTTAATTATGAGTCCCCAGTTCCATCCGAATGAACTCTAATTATATTACCAGATTTTTTTTTAATTATTCTAAAAAGTGTTTTGGCCTTGCAGGTTTGATCTAACAGTTCTGGAAATTGATGTGCACGTATGGCGGGAAGATTGTGAAAAGCTTGCATTTCTTTTATAAAAGAGATTACTTGGCAATCCGTGTAATTGTTGGAAGTTGGATATTTCTATAACTTGTTTATCTGCTTGTGGAATAGCTTTTCCCACTCATTTCCTTTATTTGCCAAGGATTATAGTAAGATTGCTACGTGGGAATTTTGGTCAAACTCAATCAGGTAGTTAAGTTGGGAGTTATTTTTTGTTCTGTTATGCATTCTCTTGTAAACTAAGTATGTTTCAAAGTCGCGGTGTGCATGCAAACTGCCTCGTGCCTTGAGCTCCATCAGTTGGGACGTGGCGTCTAAGTTCTGTCCACTTTAATGAGCCTGCAATAGCAAGCTTCTTGTTGTGACATGATATTTATGTCACAGAAAGTTTTCAGTCTGTGACTTTCGGCGCCCATTTACAGTGGCAGTATTAGAGATAGTATGCTACCTATTTTAGGTAGAGATGCAAAGGTACACTACGGCCAGCGGTGGTCCTGAGGTCAGTAATAGTTCAGTTGGTGGGGTTTCTGCAAGGAAAATGCAAGGGTGGATCCGTCCTTCCAAACTTCAAACTTCTCCCAGAATTCAAGGTGAGTGTTACTATGCATACTTTGATTTCCGTTTTTCAGTTTTGTTCGCTTCTTTTAAATCTCCAACAAGTTGGTAATTGATTATTAATGCTATTGATTTGGTTGTTCAAGTTATTTCAAAAAAAAATTATATGTGATCTGAAATTTCATTTTTTTGCGAAACAGAAAACCCCATCATCATATTCTTGTACCATAAACTTGTTTAAGTAGAAAAAAGTTTGATTGCTTTATTGAATACTGAATTAATGAGCGTATTGTTTATTTATTTATATTTGTGCTTGGAAGGCCTTATCGCAAAGTGTACAATAGAAAATTCATGTATTTAACAAAGAGCTTCGGCAGTAATCAAGCTCTTCATATTTCCATAGGTTAACACATCACCTCATCTTCCTTTTGCGACAATGTCCAGAAAGTATTTATCTGATGAGATGATAGGGAAACATTATCAAATGGTTTTTTGAGTAAATGACTATATACGGTAGACTCCGTTAAAGTTTTCCGCGCAAGTTGATTATTTAAAGGTTGAAATAATTTATTTTGTACTTATCATTTTGAAGGAATGTGTTACGGACTTGCACTATCAACGCCGCTGGATGACACACATAGACTAGGGACATCACACTCTATAACTCCCCCAGTTTTATTTATCTTCCCCAATTTTATTTTTAATTATGTTGTACTCGCGCTTATGTCGCATTATGCATAGGGCTACTTTTGAAAACATCTATCATGTAATTTTCTATCCTTCTTACTTAGGGGAAGGAAGTGGGTTGAAATGGGCATGCAAGTTACTATCCATATTCTATTTTCTCTCACTAATTTCCTCTCTCTCCCCCCTCTCTCGGTTACGCATGCCCTAACCGCACTCTGACTCCTAGCCGCATGGCAATCTCGACGCCACCGTCGTTCCTCCAGCACGCTCGACTCCGACTCCTCTTCCTTTATTGACGCAGGTTTTCGTAGATCCCAAAAGTGAAATTCCAACCTCCTTCAGGACTTCTACCTCTCCCGGCACGAACGAGATCCTAATCGAGGGACTTATATCATCTTTTTTTTCAGACCGATTAGCTGTATCCACAACTTTCTTGCCACCTCTGCTTCCCGTGCAAATGAATCTCACAGGCTCCTTGCCAATTCATAACCTACAGGAGCCGATCTATGCAATTGACAACGTTTTTATGCTACTCAGTCGGGCTTCCCCCAACCTTATCCTGGGGATGATTTTACCGGACTCTACCCTCCTTCCAAATAGTTCGCGACTCCTCCCTACTCTCTGTAGCGTTTCGCCCTTGCCGCCTGCGTTATTAAGGCGCCCGTCTAGGCGTGCCTGAGGCGCCGGGCGCACCCCCTCACCTCAGCAAGACAGAGGCGGGCGTTGTGCCCCAAGCCCACTCAGGCGCGCCTTACCAGCTCCCAGGCGCACCTGAGGTGAGCCTGGGCCTTTAAAGGTGTTTTCTTCAACTTGTTTTTTGGTAGGTGGGCAAATACATGATCTCAGACACACCCGAGGCACCCCTAGGAGAATTGGGCATCCAATTCACTGATTTTTAGTGAATTGGGTGCCCAATTCCGTGAAAATCAGCGATGGGCATAAATTTGTTGATTTTTAGGGAATTGGGTGCCCAATTCCCTGAAAATCAGTGAATTGAGCACCCGATTCATTTTTGCGCCTCACGTGCCTCAGGCGCGCGCCTTGCGCCTAGGCTCCAGGACCCCCTTGCATTTCGGCGTGCCTTACTCCTTTGATAACATATCTTGTCGCCATCTCTTCCCTTGGAGCACACCCACATCTCCGCTTCCCAAGCGATGAAGATGTTCGAAAAATTGATGACAAACTTTCAATTGTCCTAAAGTCCCTCACGACTTGCATCGACCGCGATCGCACTTCCCTGCCAACACCGCGAGTCCCTTCAGACTCCTCTCATGACGGTGCACGAGAGCTACACTAACCGACGTTTCATCCTTACCATTCTGATGGTAGCAAACAGTCATGTTCAAAAGGCCCAACAGGCCCATACCTGTTGGGCATGTGCTTCCCTGCACCCGGTCTTGGGCCAAGTCCCCCTTCCAAAGGGAAGCCTGATTAGGCCTTGCTAGACGGGCTAGGCTTGGCTCAACCCATACCTGTTGGTGCCTGGCGGCCTGACAGCAGGCCTTAGCAGCCTAGGCCTGCTGCTAGGCCAATTGTGAATTCCTCCATGGGCGGGATTTACACTTTGCAAATACCTCCCTAGGCGGGATTTAGACTTGTAAATCCCGCAAAGGCGCGAGATTTACAGTCTTTAAGGCTTGGCATGGTGCCGGGCCAGGCCAGATCAGGCCTAGTGCCCAAGCCTGATTTGGTCTGGCCCGGGCACCAGGCCAAGCTTCTACCAAAACGTGGGCTTGTTTAGTCCCTCAAGGCCTGGTTCGGGTTTGCCCGGGACTAGGCCTAGCTAGGCCTTATCCATGCCAGGCCCGGGCAGGCTTTCCAAGCCCGTGCCTTTTGTACACCCCTTGTAGTTGTGTTTCACGCTCTGTCAAAATGGACTTTCCAATCTTCGACGAACGCGGAGACTCCTTGACATGCTGACACACTGTGAGTAGTTTTTATGGACCAGCGAACGTTGTGGGATGTCCGAATTCATACCGCGTCAGTATATTTAATGGTATCTGCTCAACTATGGTATTCATGGTTACATCGTGAGAGACCCCTTTTGACCTGGGAAGAGTTCAAGAGTAGGTGAAACCATCGTTTCAGACACCCTCTGTGTGGCAATCCCATTGGAAACCTCGTGTACCTCAAGAAGACGGGCTCCATTGATGAGTATTTGGAGAGATTTCAGGATTTCCTCTCATCAGGTACTCTTGTTTACGACAGGCCTCCATCAATGTCTTTGCTTTGGCGTGGAGTTTCAGACATTTGCAGATCTTACCACTGCTTTGAACATTGCACGCCTTTGCGAGAAATGTTTACTGATGGATCGACCTTACAACGGTCGACATGGAGGTGAGGGACCCTCCCGAGGGTTTGAACCACTGTCACAGCCTATGATAATTCCTCCTACCCACTTAAGGGGAAGGAGACTACCCCCCTTATCTGACCATTTGTCGTCTATCATCACATGAGATAGCAGACCATCGGGCTAAGGGGATCCGTTACAACTGCGACGAGACCTACTCGTGCGGCCACTGATGCATGCGTCTGTTTTTTGGAGGTGGAAGACACATCATAGGAGGAGGATGACTTTAGAGATCCCGAGATTTCAATGCATGACATTGACGGGCCACACTCAGGGGAGACCCTTCAGATACCTGTTCTTGTTGCTGATCATCTCTTGGTCGCCCTCTTGAACATAAGGAGCACACTCAACTTCATCAGCGAGGAGACTGCCAAACGGCTCAGCCTAACAATAAGGAGCCGCCTTACCTGAGTGTTACCGTGGCCAACGAGAGTACTACGAAGTGCTCATGTGTCTGTCGGGCTGTGCCGATCGTTGTGGAAGAGTACTATTCCAAGGTGGAACTCTTAGTGATTGCCTTCTGGGGCTTCAAGGTGGTCTTGAGTGTCCGATGGATGCACACCCTAGGCCCTAAGACGTGGGATTTTGATTGCCTCTCCATGATATGACATCATGGAGGCAAACATACAATATTAGCAGGGTTGTCTGATGGGGAGTCACTTCGAACACTTACTATAGGAGTTTGAGGACGTCTTGATTACTCCTCAGGGACTTTCTCCATCACACAACCATAATTACCACTTTTGCATCCTACCAAACACCGATCCCGTTATGGTGCAGCCATACTGCTACCCTTCTGCCAAAATGATGAGATCGAGCGTCAGTGCAATGCCAAAGGCATCATTCGTCATAACATCTCTCCGTTTTACTCACCTAACCTCTTGGTTCCGAAGAAAAAAGCTTGGCGGTTCTGCGTTGACTATCGCGAGTTGAACGCCAAGGCAGTCATAGACATTCCCGATTACAGTGGTGGATAATCTGTTCAATGAGCTCCATGGTGCCAAATTTTTTCAAGCTTGACCTTTGTTTAGGCTACCATCAGGTGCGCATGACCCCAACTGATATTGTGTGAAGATGGCCTTTCAGACTCATCACGGGTACTTTAAATTCCTAGTGATGCTCTTGGGCTCACCAATGTGCTATCTACTTTCTAGGACCCGAGGAATGAGATATTCGACGAGCTTCTCCGTCTTTGTGAAGATCCGCAGACTGACAGCCTGTCCGTTTACCCAATCTCCTCGAGAATTGCGGGGGTTTCTCTGGCTGACAGGCTACTACCGTCGCTTCATTCAAAGCTACAACATGATTGCTGAACCCCTGGTGACACTGCTGAAGAAGAACGATTTCCTCTGGAGTGACCGCACCACCAAGTCCTTTAAGGCCCTCCAACAGGCCTTGATCGCCGCCCTAGTTCTCTGCATGACGGACTTCACTCAGGAGTTTCTAGTCGAGTGCGATGCATCGAGGCACTACCGTGGTGCCGTGTTGTAACAG
Source organism: Platanthera zijinensis (assembly GCA_039513925.1). Classification (NCBI taxonomy): domain Eukaryota; kingdom Viridiplantae; phylum Streptophyta; class Magnoliopsida; order Asparagales; family Orchidaceae; genus Platanthera; species Platanthera zijinensis. Next base: position 26,781,103 of record CM077078.1, read on the forward strand.
GCGGGACATCCGATCTCCTTTTTCAATTTAAAAGACGACGACTCATCATCAGAAGTTACCAGCTTACGAACTAGAGTTGATAGACCCAGCCAAGGCGATACAACACTGACGACCATACTTATGTGTGCGGTCCTTTCTGATCCGTACAGACCGTTTCAGCATTAAGTACTTATTGGACCAACATTTTTGCACCGCTCCCCAACAACACTGGATGAGCAAACTTTTGGGCTTCAATTTTTGAGTATAAGGCCAGTGCCATGAACCGTTCTGCCAACACTCTCTCTCACAGAGACTAGGAGGATGGGGTCTTGTTCGCGATCATCTTTTTATTGATATCGATTCTTTTCTCTTATTTCGGTCTTCACATTTTCCAATTATCTTGATGAATCTCCAGATCAAAATCTTCGTAAACTGGGCTATCTTGATAGCATGCGTCTTTAAAGTGAAATTCATCTCTGTCTAGATCCTCCTTTTTCTTCTGAACAAAGGGAAGGGTTTTCTTCGGTGGATCCCTCTTGTTCCTGTTTAGTCATCGTCGTGTAGTAAGTTGTTTCTACATCGCTTTCTTCTTGCCCATCCTCGAGATCCTCCATCGATTGCTTCTGGAGACATATGGTTTTCCCGTTCTCGTGGAGCTTAGTTGAAGGATTGGCGAAGGGTGGTTTCCCGCTCACTGGACGGTGCATGATAGCATGGTGCACTACATGGGACGAGTGTATTTGCTCCCTTCCTCTTCCCTCATCACCGCGATAGTGGGCATCCCATGCGTTGAATCACGAAGGAGTGTACATGACTCTTAAGAGCATTCATGCCAACTTCTTTTGGAAGGGACCGAGATGTAGTGTCCATGATTTTTTTGCCGCTTGAACAGTTTGTCAGCGCTACAAGACGGAACATCTTCTTCCAACGGGACTTCAACCACTTCCGATCCCCCCCAAATTTGGGCCAAAATTTCGATGGATTTCATTGAAGGGCTGCCTATGTCTCGAGGGAAGTCTATCTTCTTGGTGGTGGTGGATCGTTTTTTGAAAAGGTTTACTTTATCACACTCAGTCAGCCACTAACAACAGAGGTGGTTTCCCATGCCTTCACGAAAGTTTTTCGATTCCATGGCCTATCCAAGCACATTGTATCGGACCAGGACTGGACGGACATTCACGATCCACTTCTGGAAGGAAATTTTCACAGTCTGCGACACCAAATTCTCTTTTTCTTTGGCTTACCTCAACCCGAGGGACAGACGGAGATCGCCAATCAGACTGTGGAGATGTACTTGCGTTGCGTCACCCGGGATCGCCTGGTCCGATGGGTCCCATAGGTGGAGACTAGAGCATTGCTACAAGCCTACAACACATCCTACCATTCGTCGCTGCAGACTAAACCCTTTCCCCTTATCTATGGCTGGGATACACTCTGCCTATTGTCATATGAGGGCAGCACCGCCCACATGGATGTCGTGGACTGCAACCTTCAAGATCAGGACAATTTCTCTCACTCACATGGGAGCACCTCCTTTAGGCCCAGGTGCGCATGGAGACTGCTTACAATCTGGGACATCGAAAGCTAGATTTTTCTTTGGGAGAGTGGGTGTGGCTTAAGCGTTGTCCATATCATCAGACCTCGACAACACGGACCCCTATCACGAGTTGGGCCTCAAGTTCTCCGGGCCCTTCGAGATCCTCCAGCGCATTGGGGAGATAGCTTATCACCTTCAGCTACCATCGAAGGTCCGTATTCATGATGTCTTCCATGACTCCCAATTGAAGCAGTTTCATGGCCCACCACCCACGAACCCCTTGGCAAGCCTTCCTACGCAGCTAAATGGCACGCTTGCGGACAAACTTGGTCTCAATGGGGAGGGAGATATTATAGCCTCAGGATGACACATACGGACTAGGGAGACCACACTCTATTATCTTCCAAAGTTTTATTTTATCTCCTGCAATTTTATTTTTAATTACCATGTACTCGCATATATCACATTATGCACAACGCTACTTTTGGAAACGTCTATTTTGTAATTTTCCATCCTTCCTACGTAGGGGAAGGAAGTGGGCTGAAATGGGTATGCAAGTTATTATCCATATTTTCTTCTCTCCCCAATTTCCTCTCTCCTTTTGGTTATCTTGGCTACCACCGTCCTAACCGCATTAGACTCCCAATCGCACACCAATCTCGACACCACTTTCGTTCCTCCAACATGCTCAACTCTGGCTCCTCTTCCGTCGTCGACATGGGCTTTCGCGGATCTCGAAAGGCGAACTACAACCTCCTTCAAGTCTTCTACCTCTCTCGGTCACAAATGAGACCCCAATCGGGGGATCATATATTCATTTCAGAATGGCAGGCGAAAAGCGAACTACAACCTCCTTCAAGTCTTCTACCTCTCTCAGCCACGAAAGAGACCCCAATCTAGGGCTCATATAGAATGGTAAGCGATGAGGTTTGATTTTTAGCTACTTCAACAACAACACTCAAGCTTTTTTCCCACTATAGTGGGGTCGGCTATATGGATCCTTTGTCGCCATTGTGCCCCATCTTTAGTCATAATCTCACTAATGCCTAAGTACATCATGTCTTTCCTTATAGTTTCATTCCAAGTCTTTATTGGTCTACCCCTCCCTCGTTTAACATGCCTAGTGACTAGACTCTCACAACGCCTAACAGGTGCCTCTAATGGTCTCTTTTGTACGTGTCCAAACCATCTTAGTCGAGCTTCCCGCATCTTCTCTGCAATTGGTGTTACTCCCGTCTTATCCCTGATACATTCATTCCTAATTGTATACAGTCTCGTGTGTCCACACATCCACCTAAACATTCTCATCTACGCAACTCCCATTTTTTGCTCACGCCCACAATTCACTGCCCAACACTTAGAACCATAGAGCATCGCTGATTTTCATCTACGACTTCATATTATTATTTATTGTTTGAAAATATGTAGATCCCAATAGTTAATTTAGAAATCATTGTTAGTTTTTATTTGACCTCATTGGTTGTTTTTTGGATGGATTATAAGCGAGGATATGGATCAATTATAAATAGAATTGTATGCCTTATTTTAACGTATGCTAGTGGGAGAAAACGACTTAGGCTGCGTTTGGCGCTGCTTATCGTAGCTTATTTGTTCCGGTTAGGTTGGACAAAAACGTTATTGTCATAGAATGACATCTTTGGTATGACAAATGTTACTACCATTATAAAAAAACTAATTTGTGGCATAAGAATTCGGTATGATAATGACATTTTTTGTCCAACCTCATCGGAGCAAATAAGCTGCAATAAGCCGCGCCAAATGCAGTCTTAAAATGAATCTCTATGCCCTAGCATGATGAGCTATGAAGGGATTCATTGTGAGTATAATATATGAGTAAAAATAATTTTGAAACTATTGTTGTGACCCGTGCATGTATCGTTGGGAGCCAAGGCAATGCTTCTAAGACTTACCGGTGATGTAGGATGGAGCTGTGTGATAATGAATGATGTCGACACGCCAACGTAATGCTACGTGTAAATGTGAAATGACTGTGAACGAGCCCAATGTTAATGATGCATGTATGTTAATCAATTAATCCAAAAATAAAAACAACAAGAATTATATAATTTGAGCAAGTGTACACAATGTGAACTTTGATAATTTTTTCAGCACACGAGCAAAATCATCGCTAGCTGTCACAAGTGGTGCTTTCAACTACAAATTTCGCAAATAAATTTTATAGAACCATGAGAAATGAAACAATAACACAATTGAGGCTTGATCTTCACCAAAAAATATGAGATATCATCGAAACATTTAATACAAAATAACATAACACATTAAATTAATACTCACAAGGCAGGAGGAATCCGGGTGGCGGTGGCGAATATCTGCTGGTTGGGAGAGCGACGAAACTGTGGGCCGAGGTGTTGGAATGTGGAAGTTTTGCTGTAATAATCTCAGTACTATTTTGGAGTGTGAGGGGATGTGTTGCTGTTTACTCTGTTGGAGGGAGGAAGAATGAATGGTAGCAAAAGAAGGCCCAGGTTGGTTTGGAAACAAAGGAATGAAAATGGTAACAGTTGAGGGTGGAGGGAGAAAAACATTCATCTCCGATCATGCGACAGATCCCCATCAATTCCCCCCTGACTGAAAAACATTCATCTCTAAGGAATGAAGATGTAATCAAAGAACGAGGGTAAGTCTGTCAAGCTCCGTCACCAGTATCCAAGTATCAACAAAGGTGGAGTGTCCACTCCCGTGCACCAAGTGATGGCAAATGGACCATCTATAGTGGTGGTGCACTCATCCATCACAATATCACTAACGTTCTCAACTCTTACCTCTCGTGCTGATGGGTTTCAGAAAACCCCGATAGAATCATAGGAGGTGCGAGCAAATCTATGGTGTGCTCGTCTAAGGTGAACATGAGAAGTGTCAAGCTGTAACTTGGGAGGGTGTCAAAAGAGACTCAAGGTTTGGGTCTCTATGCTCGAGGTGATCAAAGTAATGTGCCAAATCTTTCGTATTACATAAGAGATGAATACCCATATTTGCAGGGAAATTCGATCTCGTAGGCATTTTGTCCCAACCTTCTTTAAAACCTTAAAAAGACTCATTCACTTAAGTTGTAGTGCAGTAGCGACTCCTTTTGGGAGCCCCTCCTTGCAAAGTCCGACCATGATATGCTCACAAATATGTTGCTCACGCTTGTGCATATATTCCCCATATCTTATATAATTTACAATATGCTAGTAGTAGTTTTTCTTCCAGAATAATTCATGCTTTTCATGCAAATAGTGAAAATCATTTAACATGTGTGAATCATACGGACAAGAATTGAACCAAGTAATTATATGTAAATGGAACAGACAACAAATGCAAAAGATGGAACTAGTAACATGACCAATTCCGAAGGTGGGTCATAAAAGAATTCATCACGGGCGCAATGAACAGTCCAATGGACATCAGAGACATCATTAATAAGATGCGCTAATATAGTGCACAAACTGTCTCTATAAGTGCGAGTAGTAAGACATACGATCAATGGGTCATGAAGTGAACTCTCAAACTCGATTGTACTACGGATGATAGAAACATCCCATATGAGTAGTGATCCACTACGTGTCTTATCAAGGGTTTCACTGGAGGTGTATCATAAAATTCATCGCAAATGCGACGAGTACTGACATGGGTTCTAAAAATATCTGGCATGCCCTCATACAAACGTCGGTGCAAATGAAGCGCAACAAATATGACATGCTCGCAAAGGGAATATGTTGCATCAGGGGGATCACCAAGAGGGATATATGAAAAATCACTCGAGTACGATGATCACCTAAGTGAAAATCATAGGCATCGACAATGTCATACTCTAGTATGTGGTGAGTGCCCCTCACCTAGAAAGAATTCATCTGGCGGGTCCGCAGGAGGCACGAACCCAAAACTCATCATGAGTGCGTGTGACCAACTGACAAACTTTCAAAAGATCCGAATTAACTTAAGTGTTCTTAGGAGAACCCTATATATACTGGATGCTACACTCAAAATCCTCTCTCTGGAGCACTATCGATATCAGAGGCGATAATAAGAGAGATGTCAACGTCTAAATACTCATAAACGTGCCACTCACCTAAATCTCATTCTCATAAGGACGAGGTGGCTCATTCTGGAGGCTCAACTGGGGGGTCGTCAAAGAACCCATCAATAGAGTGATGATCCTTCAGAAACAAACCATCATAAGGGGTCGTGTTCCCCGAAAGGGGTGAGGCGGCTACCACGAGATCACTACTAGGCTCTTGGATCCCGATCGTGATTTGGTTCAATGCACTATTGGGTGTGTTGAATTTGGAAATCATATTTCAACGAGGAGATCGGTGATGACCCCTAAGGTCGGAAGTAGTCGCCTTATTCTTTTCCCGGAGAGCGGCGAGGCGAGCGAGAATGTCTTTGGATGGTGCCATGTTCGCAAGATATCGAGAGGCAAAGGGAAAGCAGGACAAGGAGTAGGGAAGCGTACCCCTCTCCTCACTCTTATATATAATAGCCCTCAGCGGGCCCCACTGAAAGATTCTCACAAAATTAAGGCACTCGCCAAAGCTTGGGGTTGAACCGTCTTTTTGAGCCTGAGGCAAACTCGCAAATAACAAGAATTGTGTACACCCCCAGTATTTGTCGAGTGGACTCATCAAACCATCAAGCAGACGAGGAAACTGGGTCCAAACGAGTGGGACTAATAAGCCTGCACCCGCCCCAGCTTCGTGGCGAGTTCTAGCCATATCAGGCACTCTCCACCTCCAGGCGAGCGAACATAGAACAACCTCGACTCACCTATGAATGTTGTAGTCTATTATCCAGGAAACCCTGTTTTGGCCTGCCATTAACCACTCCAAACAACAAGAGTCTGTTGTTGACAGACCAATTTGGGTTGTATATAGTAAAACCAAAAGCCGAGATTCCGCTATTTGCAGACCAGTTTCAGAAACTATAAATAGACCCCCAATGACACCTTTGGAATGGACTGCTTTGGCTTCTCTCTCTCCTTAGGCTAGTTCTGGTTGGCAAGGGCTCCACTCACTATTCATCGTGGTTTTCGGGTGTGCATTTAGGAGCTCTCATGTGCCCTCCAAAGTGTCCGACTCAGCATTGGCTTGGGAGGGGAAACTCTCTTTGATCTTCCGGGTGTGTCGCAAGACCTCCTCGCTGTAGCTCGAGGGTCTGTTTTTTAAGTTTTCCACCTCTGTGTGAGTGAGGTCCTTGTTCCGAGTGCCTAGCCAAGTGGTTTGTCTCGGGAGAAGTAAGTGCAAGCTACCCCTTTGGTCCGAACTTCTCGTTGAATTGTGATTTCCTCCGGGTTCAACAGGTGAAGAGTGGGAAAAACCTACACTTAATAGTGAGCTAATAGGTATAGTATCAAGTGCAGACTCTCTAAGTTGAGCGGTCTCTCCTTGGTGGCTAACTCCTAGCACGCACATCCTTTGTTGGAAGGGCAGCCCGATCTTTCTCAAAGAGAATATCAGGTGGAGTGGCTGAGGTTTCTCTGCTTTGGGAAGTAGAGTGCTATCACGATCCTCAATGACGTGTAATGCGGGTGCGAAGGTCGTCAAATTGTGCATCCAATTGATCAAACTCCTTGAGAACCCATTGTTGTAATTCAGCTTCCGTTATGTCCGCTTTCAGAACACTAGGAAGGTCACTAAGGCTTCATTTGGGTAGAGCGGTTGCGGTTGTAAAAGGAGCTGTTGTAAAGAGAGGTTTGTAAAAGGAGCTGTTGGAGAAAGGTGATGTTGGAAACGAAGATTTGTTTGGATAGTCTTGTGTTTGCAGAGCTTTTCAAAACTGAGATCCATTTGGTAAAATAGCGTTTGATAAATTTATTAATTATGGTTGGATATCAATATAATACATGTACTTGAGAAATTTATTAATTTATGATTTATGAAAATTAGAGCACATCCAAAGATCAAAATGTCAACCATATGATGCTCGAAATACAGCTGATGACTCGAAATACATTTGATTCCAAATACAATCACAATCTGTGCAGTTGTTCGGCAATGGAGTCTCGCAGCGCCGACATCCTTGTCAACACCCACTCGAATCCCTCTGATATGTTCTCCACCATCGCTCGCAGTATTTTGTCTTGTTGTTCTTTGAAGACCCGCAGGGTAAACAAAACTCTCGTCTTCATCAAAAGCTCGAAAGTGAGCGTCAGTGCGGGAAGGATGCCTGCGAATGTAATTATGCAGTCCATCGTTGCAATCACTATATCTCGTTGTTTATTCAAACTGTATGGAGACATATCCCTAAGAATCTTCCATTCTTCTTCCATACGCCGAAAGACCGCTCTATAACGCTACGTAACGACGAGTGCGCCCGGTTGAATATTTCTCGGCGGCCCTGAACCACCCTGCTTGCCCCTTCTGAAATCTGGCAAATGATACCGCGTGCCTGAATATGGTTTTAAAAATCACGTTGGAGTGGATATCCGCCATCAACCACGTAATATTTACCTACAAGTGCACATATTGCTAATATGAGAATATAATGAAACAACAGTAATTGATTAGCTGTAGAATTCTGAATATTAAAAAGTCTTACCTGGGGGTGGATAGGGGAAATTATAACTCGAGCCCATAATGGCACGCTGAAATATACGGCTGTCGTGAGTAAAAACCCTCCCAACCCGCCATCATAAATGTGAAACACATATTGAAATCACACACCTGCCATAACGTTTTGTGTTGTCGTTCCATGGCGACCAATGTAGGAGACTTGTTGATCTGGTGGTACTCGAGCATCTACATGTGTTCCATCAATGCTGCTCCGACGCAATCCTTAAAGTAGGGGCATGTATCGCGTGTCATTCAGAATTTGTGGTGGAATATCACGGAATAAATGATCTACAGGTGCAACGACATCGGAAGACATTCTCTTAATAGCTGTGATACCCTTTGCGAAAAATCTACTGATCGTCTCTGTAGAGTGTTGGAACCTTTCGCTTGCAAGTTGCATTGATACGTTATGTCCTAAAATATGTAATGTAATTGCAAGCACCTCGCGTGGTAGAGTTCTTCTGGATCCTTGCAACCCATACTGTGCTATTAGGATGGTGAGCAAATCTCCAAAGATTTGTTTTGACATTCTAAAAGAACTAAAAAATCTTTGGGGGTGGCCATCTAGCATTTCACCAACCCATCTTGCCCCGTTTGACTTGATGTCATGCAAGGCCTAGGGACTGATCTGCTGGGCCACTTCTATTGAATAATAATTAGCTGTTGAAATCAAATGCGCACCGAGACCCCTGTACGAAAAAAGGATTCAGCAACTTGTTTTTGAATCACCTCATTTTCACTGTCTGTGAGAGTCGGGGATGACAATCGTTAATCTGATGTCAAGGAGAATAACGTTAATTACTAATAAAACAAGTGAAGTACTGCATAAAATTAATGAACATGAGTTAAACACTAATGCATAGAAGTAGCAAAATATTGCATTTCCGATCATGAAATAAACATTAAACATTAAAAATAGCTAATCAGTGGAGTAATGCATAACACTAGTCAAACACTAAACATTATAAGTAGCAAAATATAGCAGTTCCGATCATGCAATAAACATAAAACACGAATGAGTTCAAACAATAACAAAGAAGATAATGCATAGAAATATTCAGTTTAGCAGCTCGATCATTTCTCAGCACATCGAGTTTCCAGCCATTTGAGTCGCCGATCCTTTCGAATACTCATAAAAGGTTTCCCGATTTCCCTTATCCTTCAAGAAAACGATGCAGAAGATCGTATAAAGCATTGTTGGTTTCTTCCATGATCTCCTCCATACTTTCGAGCTCGGTAATGGCTTCAGGGATGGTGTGCGAGGACGAAGATATCTTGATGCGGGGAGGCTCCATCATGCAACGCCCAATAATGCGAGATGTTTCCGCTATCTGATCCATCGTCGAACTCCTGCTTCTCTTGTATGTCTGCTTGCGTTTTCCCTTATCTGGTATCTTCTTTCCTGTTTTTGTAGGAGGCGGTAACTGGTCCACATCTTGGGAATCAGCCCCAGCAGAGAGGTCGTGCTCATCAATCGATTCAGGCAAAAAAATTTCTAGAATTAGGAGCCCAAGCAAGAGCTCCAGTAGCTATGACCTGGCTTAACATCATATCGAGCTTTTCTTCTAACTCAGGAGATATTCCAACGAATTGAAACTTCCGTGCAGTTGGATGAACCTGAAATGAAAATATAACGGAGTCAGAGTAATGAAAAAAAGAACTATTCTAAGTACAGAATAAAAAAGAACTATTCTAATTACCTTGAGACGCTCTTTCCACCAATCCTCAGAAGCAGCAATAGTTTTGCGTATAGGATCCCATCCCAAACCTGTCTCACGACCCTTGAGGTCACGCCATAACTTCCAGTCTTTTTTCAGCTGATCCCACTTGTTTTTCATTTGGGTTCGATCATAGGACTTCCCCGTGCGAGCTAAGAAATTTGTTGTCAAGTTAACCCACCCTTCTCTGTTGAAGTGTGTGGTCGGGCGATTACCCAACTCAATTTCTTTTAAGCACAAGTCACAGAAAATCAAAACATCGCTAGCTTCCCAATTGGCACTAACACCACCTTCCTTATGTTTACCCATACTGAATAAACTATATAAAAAATAGGAACAAAACATTAAAAAAATATAGTACAGGTGAACCCAGCAGAAAAGATTGTTGTGCAGGTGAACCTAGCAGATATTGAAACACAGACAGTAGATTATAGATCATCAAACTTCGATGAGTATCTTGAGCTCATTTTCTTATCGGGCTAAGCTAAATTGCATCCATGCTTAATTATAAATGTGCAAAGAGCAGAGCGTGTTAAACATGAGATTTTCAAGCATTCTCAAACACAACCAACATAGCAAAGAGCAGAGCCCCAACATGGGTGTGCTTTGAGCATATTACAAAAACACACAAACAACACAAACACAGGACACATACACACTCACACACAGCTCACAAACACAGGACATACAAACTCACACACACAGCACGTACACATCACACACACATCACACACACACACAGCACACACAGCACACTCACAGCACACAAAACTCACACACACAGCACATACACACTCACACACACATCACAAACACATACACATCACATACAAACTCACACATACAACACATACAAACTCACACATACAACACATACACTCACACATACAACACATACACACTCACACACACATCACACACACATCACACTCACACACACAGCACACTCACACACACACACATCACATCACAAACACACACATCACAAACACATACACATCACATACAAACTCACACATACAACACATACAAACTCACACATACACACCACACGCACACACACACATCACACACACAGCACACTCACACACAAAACACACACACACTCACACACACACACAATACACACACACACATCACAAAACATACACATCAAATACAAACTCACACATACACACTCACACACACTCACAACACATCACACACAACACACACACACACCAGCACACTCACACACACACAACACATACACACTCACACACACATCACAAACAAGCACATACAAACTCACACACACAACACATACACACTCACACACACATCACACACACAGCACACACACACACAGCACACACACAACACACTCACAGCACACATAAACTCACACACACAACACATACACACTCACATCCAACAAATTTTCTAACATATAACTGTGGAATGAAGATATACCTCCTATTAAACACTGTGTTGCTGCAGATTTTTGAACGAAGAAGATGCGGATCTGCTGCAGATTGAAGAGGGGTGGCTCACCTGCGGGAGTTGAATGGCAGAGAAGATGTGGATCAGTCCTTAGCTTCATCGGAGTTGAATGCCAGAGAAGAAATGCGGACATCATGCAGAGAATAGAAGTTACCTGCCGCAGTGGAGGAGAGGCGGCGAAGACTTCGCGCCGTCGGAGAAGGAACTGCCGCACCGGGAAAGGCGACGGAGGAGAGGCGGCGACCGGGAGAAGAAACTGCCGCACCCGGAGAGGCGGCGACGGGGGAATCAGGCGGCGACCGGGAGAGATGACGGAGGACCGGGCTCGACTGCCCTAGCATGCGATTTTCCCCCTTCCTTTAAACGCGATAAACCGGTGATCATCCCCCCGGTTTCATTCCGCGATGTTTTGAGCCATGAGATAAGCGCTGCAGGTGGAATGGAAGGCGACAAAACAAATGAAAAAAAATCGGGAGGTGCGTTTGAGGGAAACGAAAAGCCTCAAAAACGCCCAAACAAATAGAGCCTAAATGTGATGTTACCTCGATGATGGTGACCTCTATAGGATTCTTGAGGGTCATCGAGACGGTCGTCCATAATATAGTCATGCCAAGCTCATGGGTGGAATTGAATCCTACGAACGTGCGGTGATGGTTGTCCATATACAGACCCAAGTTCCTCAAATAGAGGATGTAGCAACGATAACCTGACTTGGGTTCATCAAATAGATGAGATGTGTAGCGACGATGACCTGAAGATACTTAATTCTATCATCATAAAGTCCCGTCGAAGGATCAATAGGATCCACTCAAGTGCGGGGATACGAACGATGACAATCATCATACTGATCATATTTAGCATAGTGGATCGTGTCGGTGGATCAACACGGTCTCTGAAACTGGTGTACCGCGATCGAGGATAATCATCGTAGTAACGTGAGGATCTCCATGAAGAGGCTCTATGGGGTCGAGCGTAGACGGATGGTGGTTCCTCAAATTGAGGATCAGTGTAGTGACAACCACTATGATAAGACATTGAATGACATAACATGTAATCTCGCATATCATAAAATAAACCATAATCTGGGCTCTGATACCAAAATGACGCAGGACGGTGTTGCGTGATAATGAATGATGTCTACACGCCATTGTAATGCTACTTGTAAATGTGAAATGACTGTGAACGAGCTCAATGTAAATGATGCATGTATGTAATCAATTAATTTGGAAATAAAAACGACAAATATAATTTTATAATTTGAGCAAGTGCACACAATGTAAACTTTGATAATTTTCCGACACACGAGTAAAATCACGCTCGTCGTCAAAAGTGGTGCTTTCAACTACAAATTTCACAAATAAATTTTATGGAACCAGAGAAATGAAACAATAACACATTCAAGACTTGATTTTCCCAACAAATAAGAGATCATCAAAACATTTAATACAAAATAACATAACACATTAAATTAATACTCATAAGGCAGGACAAATCCGGTGCGGTGATGAATATCTGCGGTTGGGAAACGACGAAACTGTGGGAGAGGTGTTGGAATGTGAAAGTTTTGTTGTAGACTCTGAGTACTATTTTGGAGAAGGAGGGGGATGTGTTGCTGTTTACTTTGTTGGAGGGAGGAAGAATGAATGGTAGCAAAGAAGGCTCTGGTTGATTTGAGGGTGGAGGGAGAAAGAATTCTTGGATGAGACAGAGCAGGACTGTTGTAGCACCAGATAGGGGCGGGTTATAGAAATTAATGGCGTCATGGTAGAGTGCAGGGGAGTCGGCGGCTCAGTTCGATCGAGCTGAACATGAACTGTAGTAGTTTGCAGCTAGCGTGCGGTTCCAGAAACGAAAGGTGAAGAAGAAAACCGTGCTTCAACGAGGTATGTGTGGTGGTTCCACGACAGGGCAGAACGACGTTGGGTCACGTGGCGTGAACGAATACACGAACAGATAGCGCACAATGGAGAGGAAGGAATAGTTGCAATGCTTGCAAGAAGCAATTATAAGTGAACTTGAGAGGTTTCGATCGACTGGAAGAAGGAGATCTATTGAGGCTTCGAGCGGCTTTGGCGCTGGGAGGGATGAACATCTGTTTCCTCCTTCAGAAGTAGAGTGATCATGGGATAACAAGGATGTTCACGAGGGATTAGGATAAACTGCGAAAAAATAACTAAAATAAAACCATGGCTTCGCTCCCCGGGCTCGCGGTGTCGCACAACGAAGATTGTCGGATCTGGATTCTCTCACAAACTTAGCAATGACTGAAAATCTGAACATCCTCCCCTATTTATAACGAGAGAGGGCGGTTGGGCACCCAACGTGAATGACTACGATCGTCCGTTACGTCCGGTGTTCTAAAACACTAAATACACGCCAATTAAAATAAAATACATATAAAATGAAAAGCAATGCTCCGAACGCGCTCGCGGTCTTGGATCGCCGATCCGATCAACGCATCTCCGCCAAATCTGCAAAAAACGAGTCCCGCCGAGTGGTGACACGATCTCCATCGAACACGATCATGCGACCGATCCCCATCAATCAGTATGCATTTATATTCACCAAATGGTTTGACGCAAAGTAAGCCAAACCGCTTGAGTTGGAGGGGAGCGGTAAAGTAGAGCATATCCTCCAAAGGTGTACAACATCAGCTTTGGATAATTCCTGCTGTTTGCGCCTAACGCGCTTGCGCTGAACTGTCATACGAGGTGTCATATTTTTAAAAATGTAGATAAAACTATAGGAGGCTTATGTTTCACTATAACATATAATTTCTTAATTCTAATATAAATTTGCATATTTGTGCTATCCCAATATAAATTTCCTATAATTATGATCCTTTTTGAATATATATGAATTCTTAGCACAAATTTGATTATATAGTTAATATTATTATAACTTATTGTCTAGTTGGGAACTAATTTTATAGTTGTTTATAATACTGAATGTTAATGCTTTATTGTGAATATATGTTAAGCTAAGCTTTCTGACTACTGTTGATCTATATGGATTTTTTCTAGAATATTCAAAACTGTAGCCGATTCCATATGTTAGTTATATATTGGTATAATTTTAAGAAATGTGGGGGCCAACTATTTTTCTTAAGAGGATCTTTTCTCCATGATTTTTTTTCATGCCTTGTAGATAAGATTGGTTAACTTCTTCCTCTAACTGAAGGCGTTTGATTTTCCCTTCATAACTGACAGCACCACTACTCCACTAGACCTCCCTTTGCTCGTCCCTTTTAAGCCTCGCCTATCATCATTGAGTTTATTTCTTATGATTTTGATTTTGCTTAGTATAAAGTTTGCTCTCTATCGTTTGTGGCTTGCTGCCAAGATTTTTGTCGAGCTTCCTCTTCTTCTTATCCTTGCTGCTGACTGTGTTTTAAGATATCGATTTTAGAATTGCCGACGTTATTGAACTTTCATTGGATTGGGGTAATCCAACGAATGTTGACTTTGGCTTTTGATGGAGGAAAATACAATGATTAAAGATTTTCTAGAAGAGAAAAAGTAAATTTATTAGAGAGGATTTTATTGAAGTATAAGTACTTGCATGAAACTCTTCCACATTTCACTGCAATCTCCTCCTCTCCTTTTCTCTTACTCTCCTTTTCTTCTCTTCACGTTCACACTTTCCTTTGGCTTCATTTACTTGCCTTGCTTCCTTTTCTTGGCCATCTACCCTCTTATATAGGTTGTGCATTGAGAATAGATTCAAGGAAGAATGTTCATAACACCCTGCATCATTTCCGTGTATATCCCCCTTCCTTAATCTGGAGGGGCTACATTTTCATAAAAGAAAAATGTATTGCATTTTCATTTGTAATATTGATGCAAACTTTGTTGCACTGCCTTGCTTGAGTATTAATTAACTGTGGATTAGATGGGGAACAACTAAATACATAAGTTAAAGAAATTAAAACAGTTCTCTTAAACCAACACAATTAATTAATATAAATAGAAATGACAATTTAATCCTATACTAAAATACGCTAGGCATATTAAAAATACACAAACTCTAAAACAAATAACACTCAGATGTTTAAGATCGAGGTTCTGTCTAGATTTAAGCAGCGGCCATAAATATTCAATAATGATTGATCTCACCCAATAAGGAAACTTTGACATTGACAGTACAGTTAAAAGCTTTCTAAAAACTGAGTACTCATCAACGGGATCATAATGAATATTCTTCGTGAATAAGAATAACCATGACCTTAAGTCTAGGCTTGTATATTTTTCAGTAGTATTTTTGACCTTTTAGAATTTTTGTAGGACGCAAAATAGGTCTAGGCGGATTAAAGCAAACATGTGTTAGAAAAGATATTGTAAAGGCCCACCTAATGACCCATTTAGTCTTTTTTTTTTCTCTTGTTGTATTAGTCCCATACCATGTATATGAGACTCCTCTCTCCTTCTCCCTCCTATATATATGTACTCATACATTGTATTTACACACTGAACAAGGATATACAAGGTTTACTGGTTTCCCTTCATTGATCGTGCTCTTTTCTACATGGTATCAGAGCCAGGTTCTACTTGGGCGGTCTTTACTTTTCTTCTTTCTGCGGGCTCGACGAGTTACCTTCTTGCCGGATAGAACTCTTCTATCCGCTCGGTACTCGACGAGTTTCTCTCTTTCCGTAGGCTCGGCGAGCTGCCTCCTTGCCGGATAGATTTTTTCTATCCGCTCGGCACTCGACGAGTTCCTCTCTTTCTCTCCTCCTGATTTTCGTGTCTTTCTAGTGCCTTTATAGCCTCTGCTGCTGGGACCCACCCTTCTGCTCTCCCGCGATCTGTTTTTTTGAGTCCGCTGCGGTTTCTTCTTCTTGATCGCACGGGTTATCCTTTCTAACCGCGACGGGTTGTCTTATTAATCACACGGTTTTCTTCCTCTTCATCGCGCGATTTGTCTATTCTAACCGCTGCGGCTTATCTTCTGGATCACGCGGTCTATCTACTCGCGCGGTTTGCTCGTTCAGCCTCTCGTGGTTGCCACCTCTGCTGCTTGCCCCGGTCCCGTGGTCGCCACCTTTGCGGAGCGCGGTCTATCTACTCGCGCGGTTTGCTCACTCAGCCTCTCATGGTCGC
Organism: Platanthera zijinensis; assembly: GCA_039513925.1. Taxonomy (NCBI): domain Eukaryota; kingdom Viridiplantae; phylum Streptophyta; class Magnoliopsida; order Asparagales; family Orchidaceae; genus Platanthera; species Platanthera zijinensis. Next base: position 26,797,493 of record CM077078.1, read on the forward strand.
CACCTCTGCTGTTTTTCATCTTAATCGCCGCGGTCTTCTCGCTGCTTGGCACGGTCTGGATTTTGGCTGTTTCTTAGTCTCTCTAGCCGCTGCTCGTGCCAAGCGGTCTCTTTGCTTGAGTTTTCTCCCGGCTTGCCCCTGTCTGTTGCGGACTGCCGACTTGTGTCTCTAACCGCATCCTTCTCTCTCGCCGACCTCAACTTCTGTTGAGCGGCCTGCTCTTCGCCTTCTCTTCGGATTTCTGGTCGTCGTTCTTTGGCCGCATTGCTTGCTGCCTTCCCGCCGAGTGTACTCGCCGGGTTATTCGTGCGTTTTGTTCGCCTTGACCGGCTAGCCGTCATGTGTTACCAGTTGCCCTCTTGCTCATGGACACTTTTTCTGCTACCTCTTCTTCTGCTGCGGGGGCTACTCCTGTTCCTGAACTCTGTGACGAGTTACGCATCACTACTATCTCTGACAGGAAAGAAACTTTGTTGAGTGGGTGCATTCGGTTCGCCGGGTTCTTCAATCAAAAGGATTTCTGCATCACTTAACACATAATGTTCCCGCTGTCTCTACTGATGATTGGCTTCGTAATGATGAGCTTCATTCTCTTTACTCTGGCAATGACAGTCTCCAGCATTTGTATGACATCATTAGTTGAAGCCTGGATTCAGTATCAGCCCCCGACTTTGGACCTCGCTGCCCTGTGCATTCAAAAGGAAGCAGTCGGTATTGTCATGATGATGGCTTGGGTCCCGCCTCATCTTCAGAGTGTTCGGACTCAGATCCTCTAGTTTGCTGTGACTCCCTCGTTCTTTGATGTGTGCTCCAAGCTGCTTAAAGTCTCACTGCCTCACTGTACCTCCCTCCCCGACCATTCTCCAGCACTCATCTGCGCCATTACTACCTCTCCTTCCTCCCACTTGTGAAGGACGTTCACGCTCTCGAGGACGGGGTTGTGGTGGTCGGCCGCGACCTAAGTGTTCTTTCTGCGAAAGATCTGACACCTTGAGGCGACCTGCTACCGCAAACATGGTCTTCCTCAGCGTCCGACTGCTTATGTTGCTTGCCCCTAGTCCCTCTACCACTCGTGCTGATCTTGACGAAGTCCGCCTCCAGCTCCAGCAACTTCACGGGATGCTCAGTCACCCGCCTGCCTCTGTTGCTCCCGTCTTTAATGAAGGTATCGCTTGTTTATCCATTGATCCACGCTGGAAAGTGGATTCAGGTGCCACTCACCATATCACCTCGCTGAAGCCACCTCAACACTTGGATTCTTCATATCCTAAGTGTATCACTGTAGCCAATGGCGCTACCGTTCCTTTCTCTGGTTTTGCTGATATTTCTCTGAATTCCTCTACATCTCTTCGCTCGCTCGGCTCTTCATGTCCCGGGCCCCCCGTTTAACCTACTTTTTGTTAGTCGCCTTACTGCTGATTTGAATTGTTCCGTCACATTCATCTCTACTTCTTTTCTGATGCAGGATCGACAGACGCAGAGTATCAGGTAAAGGACGACTGCAAAACGGGCTCTACCTTCTTGATATTTCTCCTACCATCCTCTCATCAGTCTCCCCCGTGATTGGCATCGACGTCTTGGGCATGCTCCCCTTCCGGTCCTCAAGAAGGCCCTTCTTGATATTTCTCTTCCGCCTTTTACGTGTGTTTCATGTATTTTGGGAAGACAACATCGTTCATCTTTTCCTCCTAATTATACTCGGAGCTCCGCTCCTTTTATTTTAGTGCACTCTGATGTTTGAGGCCCGTACAAAATTCCTAATATATCTGGCTATCGTTACTTTCTTACCTTTATTGATGACTACTCTCAGACGACATGGTTATACTTACTACGTGATTGCTCCGAGCTTTTCTGTGTGTTCCGGGCTTTCGTTCTTGAAACTCGCACACAATTTTCTGACAAATCAAAACTCTCCGAACTGATAATGCTTGCGAATACACTAGGCATGAGTTTGCCAATATCTGTTCTGAATTCAAAATTATTCACCAGACTTCATGTGCCTATACTCCGCAACAAAGCGGCGTTGCCAAACGAAAAAGTAGACACCTCCTTGATGTTGCGCTCACACACCATGATTCAAGTGCAGGCCCCAAGGTATATTGGAACTTTGCTCTTTCGACAACATGCTAACTCATTAACTGTCTCCCTTCCTCCGTTCTCCAAATGCTACTCTGCTACTCCGTTTTGTCTCCTCTTCCCGTCTATTCCGCTGTCCTCTCTCCTAAGTTATCAAAGGCGCAAGGCGCACCGAGGCGCAAAGGGCCCCTGGAGCCTAGGCGCAAGGCGCAGGAGCGCGCCTGAGGCACGTGAGGCGCAAAAATGGGGGAAAAGAAAATTGAGCGAATTGGGCGAAATTGAGCGAATTCGCTGAAATTGAGCGAATTGGGTGCCCAATTCGCTGAAATTGTGCAAATTAGGCGCCAAATTCGCTGAATTGGGTACCCCAGTGTCTGCGCTAGGGTCTTCCCACCGCTTCCAACACCTGGGCGTCCATCAATATGTTGGTTGGAGCCCGCTTTGATGCAAAAAACCGCCTCGGGCCTTTGTTTCGCCGATCTTCACCAGATTTGCTTGCGTGCCATGTCGCCGCTTACGTCGCCGACATCATCTCCAGTCTACATCCTTAGCACCATGGTCGCCGCCCAATCGGCCGCTCCCGGGCCGCTGTTCTTGGCGCCGCCGGACACCAGTCCCCCGCTAGATTTCTAAGCCCTAGCTACACAAATCTAGGCCACGCGCGCCTCTCTCCATGCCAAATTCGATCATCTCCTCACGTTCGACGGACGGGCTTCCGCAACCCCCCATGAGGTTCCCTTCCCTATGCCGTCTCCACCACGGCTGCCTCCTGCACCATGCGAGAGTTTCCCTGCCATGCCGTCCCCAACATTCATCTACGACACCAACCCACGCCTCCGCCCCGCAATCGATCCTCCCATCGAACTTGCACCGGCCTTGTCAATCCTCTTCCGTTCTCTCTTCGACAAGGCCCTTACGAGGACGGAGCGGATGATGCCCCGCTGCTCACCGCACGCCATCAAAATTCTTCAAGATCCCGACAAGGGTTGGGGCTTCGACCTTGAGTGCAAGATCAATTTTCAAGGGCGGCATAGTGTTACGCGGACACATTCACTTAGGTGGACCCCCTCGTCAAAATTTATGGAGCGCGTATATGGATGTCGTCGTGGTCACGGACACATTCAGTCAAGTGGACCCCCTCATAATAATTTATGGAGCGCGAATATGGAAGTTGCCATGATCAATTTTCTTGTACTTAATTTGTATGAATTAGTCAATTAATATTAATCAATGAATATTAATTAATATTAATCAATTAAGTAAATTTTTTTGTATTTTCTTGTTTGGTTGCCCTCCCTTATCTTTATAAGAGGAGAGGTTTATGTGTGATGAATCTTGGATGTATGAAAGATATTAGGGTTGCTATCTAAGTTCCTCTCTTTTCTTCCTCCATGTCTTCTCGCTCACCACCACCGCCGACCCCTTGCCTTACCGGATTCCTCCCGAAAATTTATCTAAATCGTAACACCATTCCTATATTGATTTCTATCCTCCAGCTACTTAATAGTGGAGGCCATCTCTTTATTGATTTTTATTCAATGGATTTTACATTCTCACTTTGTGGAGGCAAATTTGAATTTCCTTGGTTAATATATGCTAAAGCTCTCGTGGTCTTGAACTTTGCGGTAGCATGTTCATAATGGAGCTGACAATAGAAGAGTCACAATATTTTTATGTGGATGTTAAATAGTCAAGATGCCATGGATTAGGAGAGGTGAGTAACATGGTGCTATTTGAATGAGCTCTATTGATGCAGGCGTGGTGTCACAACACCCCGCCACCCTGGCACTGGAGTCGCAGCAGCCCAGGGGTCCCACCGAGAGTCACACTCCATGGGCCTTATCAGGGCTGCAACCCGTACACCCCAACCCCTCTCGAGCGGGGCTTCCATACCCGCGGGTTGTTGAGTAGGAGTCTCGAACCCCTGACCTCCTTTAACAAGGAACTGTCTTCAACCCTCATCAGTTGGGATGCACGACCCGCAACTGATGATCTCTTTATCAAGGAGGTCGGGGGATCGAGCCCCGACCTTAACAACCAATCAGACCTGTGGTGGATCTGGGGATGGGTTGGGGTGCACGGCCCGCAATCCTGATAAAGCCGCCTGGTGCTGATTCCAGGTGGGCCCCCTGGTGGGACCCAGGGTGGCGGGCAAGTGGACTCCTGTCCCACATCATCTATACTCTAGGCGCATTTGTGATAAGTCCTTTCATGGACATGCTATTATTTCTCTAGTATGGTAATATGTAAGCAAGTTTTGCTCTCTGTATAGTTGAGGGGACTTAGACTTGTAGGATATCTTTTTGGCATCTCTTGATTTTGGCTCTCATTTGAGGGGAGTTCTTTGAATGACCTAGCCTCCGAGAGCGTGGCGGAAGCGTCGCGCCCAAGTTGTATCCTATTATTAACTTATTACTTTTTCTTTGTATGTAAACCCTAGCATTTCTCTTCTTCGTACATAAGTTCTTACATGTTTTGTAATGTGCCATCAACAGTTAATGAAATCTACTTTTTTCTTACCTTCTACAATTCTTTGTCAAATGGATATGTCGTATTATCAAATATCCATTAACTATGAATGCTAGTTACTACTTTTTTTCACCATCTACCTTACTGTTTGCATCTACTCATTTTCATTTAATTTTGTTAGGTCTCTTCTCTGCTCATGCTCATTGTGCTTTTTCTTCTCATTATTGTTGCTGGCATTATAGTTATTGTAAGCATCACTGTTCTCATTCATGATATCTACTGGTTTTTAGTCTTTATTTTACTTCATGCTTGTAGTTTTTCCATTTTAGTCATTGTTGTAATTGCTGGCAATACTTTATTTTGTATCCCTGTAACACGACATTAACCCATCACTATTTTTATCCCTAAAACACTGACATTGAATCCAAATAAGTCAAGATGGTTTGTATTTTTCCATAGTAGTCATATACCACAATATTAATCCATACTAAAAATCAACTTATATGACACATTCTTGAACCACAAATCTTAACAAATAACTTTAACACTGTAAACAGAAAATACATTGTCCTCATAACATTTAAAATATTAGGGTTCTGCATCATCAACAAGTACAATAAAAGCGTAGCAAGTGTGACGCAGGGGCAGGCTAGGGTTTTGGAAACTAGACGCACTACAGATTTTGTGATGTGACAAACCCAACACGCACGAGCTTCACGAAGTCCAAGCAATTATTAGAGTGATTAAATGGGTAGTTTTAAGCCTATGCAGAACTCCACAAAACGATTTAGAGCAAAGAGATAAAACACACGGGCGCGATTACGGATCGGGAGCGCAAAGATAA